>OLKM01000379.1:267613-315871 GCA_900291075.1 Melanogrammus aeglefinus | reverse complement strand
TTCCGGAAGCTCAGGTCCGAGCAGTACAATCCTGTTCTTCCTCCATTGTCCGCCGCCGCCTTCGTGGACTTCAGAGAGTCAATCCAAAGTTTCCTTCCCCCCCAATCTATCTTCAACCGATGGCCGAGATATCTCGCACTACCGAGTCTTTACATGTGTGAAGTACCAGAGAAGTCAGTCTTCATATTGATTCATTAATATATCTGCAGGCGCCATAGCTTTCGCAGTGTATTAGAAGATTATATGAAATACCGCTATATAATATTATTATTATGTTTATTTATCATTAGATATAGAGCTCAGGAGTCAGCCACAGCAACAATTCCTTCTCGCCTCCATGCTGTGTTCAGTCTGACAGCTCATTGGTCAATGGGTAGCAGCTCATTTGCCATCACGCTACGACGCACAGGAAGACGAAACGGCGCGTTTTGAAGGGACTGAAACAGAGGGGAATAGCGGTAGACGAGATTTATTTTCCTAAAAGCTATTTCCAGCAAACAGCTTTAAAAATATGTTTGCTGGAACTCAAATACTTTGTTTACGTGTTGGGAAGACACCATAATATGTCTCCTTTAAGGTGCAACAGAGAGCATTTCACACAGACTATGTCGGATAGGACGCAGGTCTGCGATTACAACGACTCTCAGCGAGTGAATCTCCACCCCGGTAGGGAGAGATCGCTTCACTCGCCCACAAAACGGTGGAGTGGATGGAACTGGGATGGACTGGGATCCTCCCGTCTCCTTCACCTTCATCTATCAGAAGCTCTCATCCATTTACAATGAGGGCATTAATCAGACGCTTTTATCCAAAGCGACTTACAGCCAGCTCGTCAGGAGCAGTGGGGGTGAGGCGTCTGGCTCAGGGACACCTCGACACTCTAAAGGCAAGCCCACACAGGACCGAAAATCGGCGTCGGTGACATGAGTCTATTTGGTGTGGTCGCTCAAATCGGCCACGTCGGCGTTCAGCCGATTCAACATGTGTAATCGGCCATTCGAGTCGGTCATTCTTCTAACATTCTGATTGGTGGAGGGCTAGCAGCTTGACTAGCGAATCAGTGAAGCCCGGAAGTGAGGATGGTAAACATACCAGATTACAGTGTAATCGAAGAAGAGGACCTGCTACTTCGGGTTCTCGTGTTTTTTGGGCCACAATACAGATTTGCGTTGCCTGTTGTTTTTGGAGACATTACATCTCGCGCAAGCGCGGAACATATGGTGTCGCCTGTAATCCCGTAGGTGTACCGCCCATGTTGGTGTTCGAGTCGGCCAAATTAAATAGCCCGACTTCATTTACCGACGCGAATCGGGCAGTTGGTCCGGTGTGTGGTAGCCTTAAGAGGAGAAGGGGATCAAACTAGCAACCATCCGGTACCAGTCTACTGGCTCTACCTCCTGAGTTGAGCCGACCCATCCATGGGTTTAGATGCAGCTCAAAAAGGGTTGTATGTACTAGACTGCGGACATTGGGGATTGATCCCAGAATCTTTCAGCTTGTGGTCCAACACCGTGACCCCAGAGTGGGACTTAAGATCCAATCAAGTCGATGGATCTTCCACTATGTCATTCAAATCATTTGACAGCGCTGCTGAGCAAGGTGGAGGAGTTCGATTCCCAGTCGGAAGGTTTTGGGTTCAAATGGTATGTGTAAGATGTACCTGCTCCTTATCCACTTCTAGACAAACAAATCCCTGGAACTCGTCTGGTTAATGCGTTACAGGCGGCAGAACAATCGGAGCTAGCCTCATCTACGCGACTCAACTTTCTTTGATGGGTGTTTGTGGAGCTGAGTGGATGCCGGTTGATGAAGCCTGATGTGTGAGCCGATCAGCAGCCGCCCGCAGCCGGGGACTGTGAAATGGAGAACCCACCACGACGCGCCACTAGCAACGCCTCTATAAATGATTCACAATGGTTTGGTCTAACCTCGGTGCGGAGATCGTCACGCTGAGACCATTACGGTGAATATAGATGCACATGGATGGAAGACGACACACTCACACAGGCACACACACACAGAGGCGCACGCAAACACAGACGCACACGCACAGACACAGGCGCACACACAAAAGACGTGCACATTCACACACAGACACATGCAAAGACATGCACACACACACACACGCACACACACACACAAACTAATGTTGAAGAAAATACACTGGCCTAGATATTTATTTTCACACTGTCGCCTGTAAATCAGGTCCCGAAAAGCAATTGAGAGAAGAGCGTTTAATAATAGATGGTGAGAATGGAGGCCCCCGGCGTGACCGGGGGGCGGGGCGGGGCCATACCCCCAGCGCCGCCCGCCGCCATCGTTATCTCCCCAACACGGAGGATCACATCCCCGCCAGGCCGCCGCTAATGAGGCCCGGAACAACCCGAGGTCTGATTGGAGCAGCATGCCCGTCTTCAGTCAACCCCTTCTTTCTGGTTGGCTCCGGCCTCCTGTCCATCAACCCTCATAACCCCCCCCCCCCCCCACTAACGACCGCATCATTGATTAGAGCTGCTTACTATTCATTGCATTAATGAGTAGCAACGAGAGAGAGAGACAGAGAGAGAGAGACAGAGAGAGAGAGAGAGAGAAAGAGAAAGAGAAAGAGAAAGAGAGACAGAGACAGAGACAGAGACAGAGACAAAGACAAAGACAGAGAGAGAGAGAGAGAAAGAGGGAGAAAGAGAGACAGAGAGAGAGAGAGAGAGAGAGAGGAAGAAAGGAGAGGAAATCAAGTTCCAGGGGTCCGTGCACGTTGGGGGGCTGAATAGTGCACGTTTGGGCTGAATAGTGCACGTTGGGGGGCTGAATAGCGCACGTTGTGGCTGAGTAGTGCACGTGCCTCTGTGCGGAGCCGTGCACGCTCCTGAGCACAGCAGATGCCTCTCTGTCAAACATCCTGTCAGCCAGACGTCTTCATTAGGCTCTGAGAGTAGAGAGCCCCTCTGGCGCACACACACACACACACACACACACACACACACACACACACACACACACACACACACACACACACACACACACACACACACACACACACACACACACACACACACACACACACAGCAGCTTACCTCACTGCCCTCATACACACACACACACATTAGCATTATCTCCATTATTCATAGTTTTCCTGCTTCTTGAAAATTGCTGGGTTTTAAATTGTTTTAGGGAAACAATGCGGCTGTGCAGGTGTGTGACCCCTGAATAAAACATCTGTACGGCCGTGTCTCTGCCTCCGAGCGCCGGGGCCGCTCTATGGGGGGAGACCGCGTCGAGGAACGCCTTTGTTTAAGGTGCCGCGGCGGCGATGTGTCACGGGCCCCTGGTCCAAACAGCCAATCCCACGCGTGTGGACACACCGAACCACCAGAGATCACTGCCTGCTGGCGTGTCCCAACACATGCACGCAAGCGTGTTCGCACGCATGAGGCGATGCAGGGGGGGGCGTGTCTGCACCTGCGTGACACAATGCATGCATCTGTTAACGTGTGCATCCATGCACCTATGCGTGCGTGCCCGTCCAGATGCCCGTGTCAGGGGCTTGCGTCCGGGCGTCTCCAGGGCTGTAGCAGCAGCAGGGAGCGGGGAGTCCTCGCTGGCGTCTGTGCTGCAGCGTGTGCGGTTTGAAGAGCGTGTCAGCGCAGAGCGATGAAGGGCCGCTCTGCCAGGAAGCTGTCTTCCTCCAGGTCCTCCTCTAACACTCGTTTAGCCCCGTCAGGTCGCCGTTAGCATCACTGGGCCATTCATCCTGCATCGGGCTGCAGCCCTGACGGCCAGATGACATCATACCTCATCAGACTCAGGCGGGGGCGGGGACCGGCCTCTCTCTGGTCCTCAGGTGGGGTCGGGGCCTCTCTCTGGTCCTCAGGGGGGGGCGGGGCCTCTCTCTGGTCCTCAGGTGGGGGTGGGGCCTCTCTTTGGTGCTCAGGCGGGGGCGGGGCCTCTCTCTGGTCCTCCAGGGGGGGGGGGGGGGGGGCTCTCTCTGCTCCTCAGGGGCGGCGGGGCCTCTCTCTGGTCCTCAGGTGGGGGGGGCGGGGCCTCTCTCTGGTCCTCAGTTGGGGGGGGCGGGCTCTCTCTGGTCGCACGGCTTGGGGGCGGTCTCTCTCTGGTCCTCAGGGTGGGGGGGTCTCTCTCTGGTCCTCAGCTGGGGGGGGTCGCTCTCTGGTCCACAGCTGGGGGGGGTCTCTCTCTGGTCCTCAGGGGGGGGAGGGGGCCTCTCTTGGACACATTCAATGTGAAAAAGCTCTTTTGAATTTCCAAGAGTTTGATAAGACTAAATACTACTAAATACTAATACTCTTGGGGACACCGTTAGACTGTATATTACATAATATTTTACTTTTTCATTCTCATATCTCGTCCTAATTTTTGAAGACCATAAAAGACATACAGTATTAACGAAAGGTGGAATATTTCTTTATCGGTGTCAGGTATTACTAATACTAACTAATTCAAAACAGTTGAATGTAGTTAACTAAGCTCGACTATTGGACGTCAACCAAGTTAGTCCCAGCGACTCCACCACACCAAGGACAAAGCTTCAAAAACAGCTAGGGCCTCCCCCAGTGCATTGTGGGTCCTCAGAGTAACGAGCAGCAGGGGGACGAGGCGGCAAGAGGCAACGTGAAGGTGGAGAGGGCCGGACGGCTGCGAGCGTGCTGATTGGATAATCTGGTAATTGGCCAGAGTCCACATCGAGCCGACCGACTTCCAGAAGGTCATCGAGGAGAGTTTGGAGTCCTTCAAACTCAAGAGCAAGGACACTCTGGAGAACAATTACACACAGTTTACCTTTTTACCAACGACCTCCCAGATTGAAGTCCTTGTTCCGCACATTGCTGTAATCAGCCCGAGGCCTTGTCTCCTCGCGGCCTGGGCTTCATCGAGACACAGCTCAGCTCCTCAGCGTGGGAGCCCGTGTTAAACGAAGGCTTCTAACACGGGGCCACCTCACCACCCTGTTGAGATGAACCACGGAGGCTCACGCCGTCCGGGCCGGAAGGTACTCCGTCTGGAGTGCTTGACTGACAGCTGACAAGTGGCAGTTGAGGCCTGCTACTATTTAGTGGTTCAGCCGCCTCTTATGGGAGGTGACCTGCCGGGGTTGTCCAGGAAGGCAGCGGTTCAGAGCGGAGGAGGCCTACGGGAAGACTGCAGACGTTGGGGTTGGAACCCAGAACTAGAGTCCCCAGCTCATCTCCCCTGTACTGTGGACAATTAGCCTTTAATCTGCGGCCTTCGCCTGGGTTCACACGCTGCTAAACGCTACCACAGCGCGCAGCGAGGTGTCACACTGCATTACCCATGAGGCAGTGCAGCCAGCTAATTATGGCCTCAGTCCCCGGGCAGCGGCACCACTTGTTCAACACAAAGCCCCGAGGCAGCCAACGCCACGGCGGCCAGGGAGTCACCTCCCCCTGCCAGCCCCCAAACACACCCTCTCTGCCAGCGGACGGGGTGGTGGGGCCGGTGGTGGTGGTGGGGCCGGTGGTGGTGGTGGTGGGGCCGGTGGTGGTGGTGGTGGGCCTGGTTGTGGTGGTGGTGGGCCTGGTTGTGGTGGTGGAGGTGGTGGTGGTGTTGGTTTACGACCTGGTTTCCTATCCAGACTCCATGTTGGAGGGTATCTACGCCAGACTCACTGCCGTTGCTGCCAAGCAGAATTCAGTTCTACAAGTCGTGATGAGAGGAGCAGAAAATCTCCCCTCCCATCTCCGCTCCCCGCTCCCCCCGCTCCTCTCTCTCCCCTCTCTCCTCTCTCCTCTCTCTCTTTGCTCCTCTCCTCGCTCCCCTCTCTCTCTTCCTCTCTCCTTGCTCCCCTCTCTCTCTTCCTCTCTCCTCTCTCCACTCCTCTCTCCCCTCTCCGGTCTCCTCTCTCCTCTCTCCCCTCTCCGGTCTCTGCTCCTCTACCAGGGAGATGAAATCATTGCTGCCCGTGTTGACTCATCTCAGCTCTGGGAACGATCTCAAAGAGATCCCTGAAACAATGCAGGACACTTCCCAAGAAAAGGACCTGAATGCATTTTGACACGCAAGTACCATTCAGTGTAAACTAGATTACACTATTACATTCAATTCTTATATTATTTTCTTCATGACGAAACGGCACTTTTGCAGCGGCACCGATAAACAAATCGTACAAAAGGAGAGAAAAAAAGGTCAACAAATGATTTCTGCACATTCCTTTCTATTACCATGTACCATAAGCTTGAGGGGGCTTCAGCCAGAAGAATGACATCAGCCCTCCCGCTTCCCTTACATGTAGTCTCACAATTAGGGAGCAGAGTCCAGCTGCGTCATACGCAGACCGGTAAAAGGCCTGTGTTTACAGCAATTAGGCGTGTTTGGTCTGCCTTATTGTGGAGCACTGGAGCGCTCCGGAGGAAATTGGCCCATGAAGAAGAGCATTGTGCAGCCTCTCTATTGACAGTCTGCGCACGGCGCGTATCCAGGGGGAACCCGAGCCTGTGTTTATGAACACATGGTGATGGCGGCCTTACCCCTGACCCTGTGGAGCGGCTCTATGCACCGTCTGGAGCATAGGAAGCCTGGGCCAGGCCGCCTGCTGAACCTCACCTGCTTTACTCCCTCCACCTCCTCCTCCACCTTGACCTCCTCCACTTCCTCCTCCACCTTGACCTTCTCCACCTCCACATTCTCCTCCACCTCCTCCTCCTCCACTTTCTCCACCTTGACCTCCTCCACCTCCACATTCTCCTCCTCCTCCTCCACATCTTCCTTCTCCTCCACCTTCTCCTATACTTCCTCCTCCACCTTGACCTCCTCCACCTCTTCCTTCTCCTCCTCATCCACCTTGACCTCCTCCACTTCCTCCTCCACCTTCTAACTTCCTCCTCCTCCTCCTCCACCTTGACCTCCTCCACTTCCTCCTCCACCTCCTCCTTACCCTCCTTCTCCTCCAACTTCACCTCCTCATTTCCCTTGACCTCCTTCTTCACCTCCTCCTCCACCTTCTCCTGCTGCCCCAGCTCCTCCACCTCCCCCACCACTTTGACCTTCCCCACCTCCTCCTCCTCCACCACCACCTCCTCCTCCTGCTGCCCGAGCTCCGGGGTCAACAGTGCCCGCTGCAGAGTGAACCGCCGGCCGACTCCGCATCCCGGCCCTTCCTGTTTACCACGGCGGTGGTCACATCAAAAGCGTCTGGTCTGTAATTTCATCTCCTGTTGAAACTGCTTCCCTCCCCGGCTGTTTGTTTATTTACTATGGGATGTCGGGGACATGAGTGACAGACATGTTTGCAGCGCAGAATGTAAGCAGTCAATAAAAATCGAGATACAGCGAACACTGAAATCCTATTTCCACACGAGCGTCTGTCTGCAGCCAGAGCCTGCATATGGTTCCCCCCAAGACAAACGGAGCGCCCCCCCCCCCCCCCCCAACGGGGCTTCAGGCCGGCAGGCGGCCGGCGCGGGGCCTGCTGCCGGCTCCACGGCCGTACGGACTCGGGGGTTTTTAGCGCCCAGGCGACGGCAGAGGCGGCAGGCTGATTTCAGCTTGATGTCAGATAATGA
Source organism: Melanogrammus aeglefinus (assembly GCA_900291075.1). Classification (NCBI taxonomy): domain Eukaryota; kingdom Metazoa; phylum Chordata; class Actinopteri; order Gadiformes; family Gadidae; genus Melanogrammus; species Melanogrammus aeglefinus. The sequence continues at coordinate 308,336 of OLKM01000379.1, read as the reverse complement.
GAAGATTAATCATTTGGTAGAGAGAGCACGGCCCAGTGCGCTCGCTCTCGTGTTCAGAGAGCGGGCGCCAGCATGCTGCTCTCCGGAGACCGCAGCCCTGCACTGGGCTATAAAGAGAAGCCAGAACTCTACCGAGGCCAGCCCTCGGCTCTCACTCTCTCCCCCATCCCTCCCTCTCGCCTCATTCCCTACCCCAGCAGTCTCCCTTTCTGCCTCACTCCCATTCCCTATCCATCTCCTCTCTCCCCCCCCTTCCTTTCTCTCTCATTGTCTCTCTCCATCTCCTCTACCTCCCTCCTCCCCTCAGTAAACAGATACCTCTCCCTCTCCACCTCCTCTCTCCTCTCTCCTCTCCACAATAGCGCCCTGAGAACCCGAGCTCCCCACTGAGCCGGCGTTGAGAGAAACCAATATGGCGTCTGAATGGGCCGGCCTGTGAATGGAGCTCACAAAAGGTCACGGCAGAGGTCAAGTGGAGGTCACCGCCGGCGCCGCCAGACTACTGACCACGCCCACTCTTTGTTTCCCCCAACAGACACCAGACAAAAGTACACACTGTGTTCGGTGTACTTTATACTCCAGTGTATTTGTGGTACTTAATACTCCAGTGTGGTTGGTGTACTCTATATGTACTCTACACTCCAGTGTGTTTGGTGTACTCTATACTCCAGTGTGTTTGGTGTACTCTATACTGCAGTGTGTTTGGTGTACTCTATACTCCAGTGTGTTTGGTGTACTCTAAACTCCAGTGTGGTTGGTGTACTCTATACTCCAGTGTGTTTGGTGTACTCTAAACTCCAGTGTGTTTGGTGTACTCTATACTCCAGTGTGTTTGGTGTACTCTATATGTACTTAATACTCCAGGGGGTCACTAGCGAAGGTTCAGCCAGCAGCACCAGGCCCTGTTTCATCAGTGCCACTAAAACAAACAGGCCGCATCAGCGTTGCTCTGAGCCCCTCACTGCAGTCGACGCCCTCGTGGGACTCTTCTTTTGAAATGAAGATCAAAGCGTCTTCGGTCGTCACGGCGCAGGGCCGGCGCCCGGGGCCGTGAGCGGAATATTCATGCTCTCCAGACATCTGTCTCATAGCCAGAGTCAGCGGCGCAGGTTAGCACTAGCCTCTCAGAGCCAGGTTAGCGCTAGCCTCTCAGAGCCAGGCTAACGCTAGCCTCTCAGAGCCAGGTTAGCACTAGCCTCTCAGAGCCAGGTTAGCACTAGCCTCTGAGAGCCAGGTTAGCACTAGCCTCTCAGAGCCAGGCTAACACTAGCCTCTCAGAGCCAGGCTAACACTAGCCTCTCAGGCTCCATGGAGCACGAGCGCCTGAGAGCTCATCGAAAACGAAAACTCCGGAGCTTAGTCACTAGCCCCGGAGCCACGGGTAGCACCGAGCCTCTCAGAGCCAGTGGAAAAGTAGCCTCTCAGAGCCATGTTAGCACTAGCCTCTCAGAGCCAGTTTAGCACTAGCCTCTCAGAGCCAGGTTAGCACAAGCCTCTCAGAGCCAGGTCTTTTTTATGAAGCTCTTGGATATACAAACAGGCTTAGTTTCCAGGAATGCTGCTCACCAGACCCAGGCCAGTGATGGGCTGAAAGGTTCCCCATAGTGCTGCTGGGACGCTCGTGTGACGCTCTGATATGAGGGTTTAAAAATGGACGTAAAAGCAGGCGCACAAGGACTCTGAAAATAGCCTCTGAGCCGTGCTCTAAATGGGCTCTAAACTAGGCTCTAAATGGGATGTAAAACAGGCTCTAAATTTGGATCTAAAACAGGCTCTAAAATGGAATCTAAAATGGGGGCAGGATCCAAAATGTGCACTCTTCTACAGGTGGACCATTTATGCCTATTTTCATGCATTTTGTCAAACTGTTGCCCTGAAGCCTGATCTATACTCAGAGAGTGACGAAGTTTAGATTGAAGTTTAGATTGTTTGATACTCTTGTATAATATATATGTATGCATATTATTTTTTGGACGTGGTAGTTTAGGCGGCAGGCGTGGGTTGCTTAGGCTGTAAGGTGTCTGCGGGAAGCCCTCTCGCGTGTTGATGACACACCCTCCCTGTGTGCGTGTTTGGGTGTGTGGGTGTTTGAGCGTGTGTGCACCTGTGTCTCTCAGACTACAAAGCTACACCTGCCTGGAGGATCAGACAGCTGAGGGGGAGAGTCAGAAGGTCAGGGGTCAGAAGGTGTCAGCTGACGGGTGACGGTGACAGAAGGCAACACTGACTGAGCCACTTCTCTATTGGTCGATATTATCAGTAAAGATTTGCATACCTGAGCGCTGAGTCTGTTAACAGATAACTAGTATTTGTCTAGTGAGGACTGATTAATTATATTTTGAAGAACTTGTATTTAATGTGCGTGTTAAAACACTCTAAAGGGGCTGAACCAATCACCTTTATTATAACGGATTGTTCTCGTTTTGTAGTCATTTAAGACAGAGGAACTGCAAGACCTTTATAGGAATAAACAGTCCGTTTGGACTTTTACTATTCATGAGTGTAATAAACTTATGTAGTAACTGTACTTCATGAGAAATATCTCATAAAGGGACTGCACAACGTTGAGTGGTAAAAGCTCAATGAATAGAACATAATGTAATAATTGTGCACTAATAGCACTCAACACTACCTGTAGCAAATAGGAAATATACTAAATCTCATTTTGAAAGAGGAAATTATACTACGTCTGATCTAGAATGTTTTCGATGCTTGCTATCCAAACCTTACAGAGGATCCACATTCAACTAAATCTTCCATTTAACTCAATGCTCATAGTTGTGTGTCCTAGCTGTCGTTTCATTTATCTTTTCATGTGCTGTCCTCATCTCTGCCAAGCAAAACTAATGACGTTCCCTCACAGGAGAACCTATCTGAATGCTCTGTTCTACTCTGTTCTACTCTGTTCTACTCGGCCAAAAGACGGCCTTATCCTATTGCAGCCATCAGCGGACAGAACACTGAAGACGTCATGAATCCACCAGATCACCAGCCCTCTATGACGTCATGAATCCACCAGATCACCAGCTCTATGACGTCATGAATCCACCAGATCACCAGCCCTCTATGACGTCATGAATCCACCAGATCACCAGCCCTCTATGACGTCATGAATCCACCAGATCACCAGCCCTCTATGACGTCATGAATCCACCAGATCACCAGCCCTCTATGACGTCATGAATCCACCAGATCACCAGCTCTATGACGTCATGAATCCACCAGATCACCAGCTCTGTGACATCATGAATCCACCAGACCACCAGCTCTATGACGTCATGAATCCACCAGATCACCAGCTCTATGACGTCATGAATCCACCAGATCACCAGCTCTATGACGTCATGAATCCACCAGATCATCAGCCCTCTATGACGTCATGAATCCCCCAGAGGACCGCCGGTGGTTCGAGGCTGGTGCCATCATGAACGCGATGACATCATGAATCCACCGAGCGCCTGAGGCCGCTGTCATCACTTCCCCCTGAGTTCCCCTGGCATCAGCGTAACCGACGGCGACGGCGCCGAGAGACGGGCGGCCGCAGGAACAGGGAAGACGCCGGAAGATGCCAGCGCTGCTTTGTTGGCGCTGATGAATCATTCATGGCGCCGAACAAACAGCTTGAGCACACAGGCTGAGGAACGCTAATGTGACGGCAGCGCTCATTACCGACAACATCTTACATACAGCGCTCCTGTCATACAGAACCTTCAGCAGGTTAATGAATATACAGCTATAGTGTACTAATACTACTGTCCCTACTGAATATACAGCTATAGTGTACTAATACTACTGTCCCTACTGAATATACAGCTATAGTGTATTAATACTATTGTCCCTACTTTATATACATAACCTAGTGTATTAATACTACTGTCCCTACTGAATATACAGCTATAGTGTATTAATACTACTGTCCCTACTGAATATACATCACCTTTAGTGTATTAATACTACCGTCCATACTGAATATGCAACAGGCGGACGTGAGGCTTATTTAAATACTAATACTAGGTAACGTTCTGAGGGATCTGTTGTTGAGAGTAAACGGGACCACTGTATTAGAGGTTCTGTTGTCAGGGTGTAAACAGGAACACGGTACCAGAGGTTCTGTTGTCAGGGTGTAAACGGGAACGCGGTACCAGAGGTTCTGTTGTCAGGGTGTCAACACGGTACCAGAGGTTCTGTTGTCAGAGTGTAAACAGGAAAACGGTACCAGAGGTTCTGTTGTCAGGGTGTAAACACGGTACCAGAGGTTCTGTTGTCAGGGTGTAAACGGGAACACGGTACCAGAGGTTCTGTTGTCAGGGTGTAAATGGGAACACTGTACCAGAGGTTCTGTTGTCAGGGTGTTAACAGGAACGCGGTACCCGAGGTTCTGTTGTCAGGGTGTAAACGGGAACGCGGTACCAGAGGCTCTGTTGTCAGGGTGTAAACGGGAACACGGTACGAGAGGTTCTGTTGTCGGGTGGAAACACGGTACGAGAGGTTCTGTTGTCGGGGGGAAACACGGTACCAGAGGTTCTGTTGTCAGAGTGTAAACAGGAACATGGTTCCAGAGGTTCTGTTGTCAGGGTGTAAACAGGGTACCAGAGGTTCTGTTGTCAGAGTGTAAACAGGAACACGGTACCAGAGGTTCTGTTGTCAGGGTGTAAACAGGAACACGGTACCAGAGGTTCTGTTGTCAGGGTGTAAACGAGAATGCGGTACCAGAGGTTCTGTTGTTAGGGTGTATCCGTGAACGCGGTACCAGAGGACAGGCCGCTACTTCCTGTGGGGGGGTGAGGGTTGCGTTGGCATCTGTATTCATGAGGGGGGGGGGGGAATGAAACCATGAATAAATGCATAACAACAATCCACTAAATTGTGGCGTAAATGTCATGGGGGGGGGGGGGCGGTGGGGGGGTGGTGGGGGGGGCGGGCGGGGAGGGAGAGGGTTGGGGGGGGGGGACAGAGTTGGATTCAGTCCTGGAGAAACAAGCTCGATTGCTTTTGGATCGGAAAATAAATCAAATATATATGAAGGTGTGGGACAAAAGGAAACTAGAATTGTCTGTTTCCCACAGTGAAGACGGAAACCAGTGTTGAAACACCTCCCACTACGTGGTTCGAATCGCCCCAGTCCAGCAGAACATGGGAGAGGAGTGCCGGCTAGACGTGCTTATTCTGATGATATACTGGGTTATCGCTGTGTTTACCCCCTCGTGGCTAATAGCACAGACTCACTCGGAGGAACATCCAGAACATCTGATCTCCTCTAACGAGCCCGCAGTGAGCGCCTGGCGCTGCTTATCGCTGCTTATCAGAGTCTGGAGCAAACAAAGCCCTCATGCTACTGATGGAGGCTGCCTCTGACGGAGCCGCCCCCAGACCTGCCTCTGCACAGCCTGTTAACCCGTTCCTCCGGTAGCTGATAGGAGGAGGAGCATGCTCAGCATCTCGCTACACCGCTCGTAATCCGTTTCTGCTGTGCCTTCTTCACAGGATTTCATACGTGACAAAAAAAAAATTTCAATTGCTTGAACACTATAGACACATGCAAGTAACACAACTTTAAGTTTGTGTTGCTATACCTTAAACCCATGTGACCATTCCTTAAACAAAAGCACTGCTTTGCACTTTAGTTGCGGTTGTGCAACACACTTCGCAACACACACACTTTCATATATATGACACTTAGTTCAAAAATGAAATCTCAGCGTACCATTGGGAAAACTCAACTATTGAAAATACAAAACACATTGGGGAATTGGAAATACTTAGATACACACCTGAAAACACTTGCTTGCAAAACTGACCACCAATCAGCCAGCTTCAAAAAGGCCAAAGGGCAATGGTTCATGTCCCAGGGCAATGGTTCATGTCCCGGGGCAGCGCGGGGGAAATAGATCATTGTGTGCCTCCATAAGACTTAAAGGGTAACTGTACCATCATGCTAAAATAGGTCCCAACATATCATCACATTTCTAGATGCACTTCATAATGCATCTGAATAGGACAGATCAGAGCAGCCTAGGTTTGTTGTTGTCTGGGATAATGTTAGTTTCCATCGGGCTGTTTTAGTCCGGAACTGGTTCACAAACTATCAACAATTTGAAGTCGTATACTTGCCCCCTTAGTCGTCATTTCTAAACCCTATAGAAGATTTTTTTTTCGGCTTGAGGAGGGCACGTATATGACCGCAAACCACATGCCCGCATGCCTCTTCTGCAGGCAATGGAACAGGCCAGCGGAGGCATTGAGGTAAGGTCAGTCCATGGACAGATTCGGCACACAAGGCGAGGATCCATAAGCCCACCCACGCACAATTGCTTTGTTTATCTGTGTTTACAGTTCAGTAGTGTATTTTTGTAAGATTTTTGCTTAAACTGAATTTACTGCTCTGTAAAGTATCGTACTGCAATGTACAGTATTGAAAATTAGATTTTTTTGGTTGTTGTGAAAACGGGCCTTCTATGGAAGTGAATAAAAACAGTGAACATGAAGGACTGCAGTGTTTTATTTAAAGTAGACTAGTGTGTTGCTGCGGATCTGAAAAGTGTATTCATATGATACAAGTGTGTATCATTTTGTCATCAGTGACATTTTGAGTTTAAATTTGACGTAGATGTGCGTCTTATTTGCTTGTGTGTTGAGTTTTGACACAATGTGCCAAGTTTTGCAAAACGTGTTCAAGCAACGGGAACACAAATGGTATCTGTGTGTGTCTGTGTATGATGGTGTGTGTGTGTGTGTGTGTATGTGTGATGGCGTGTTGCTGTGTGTGTGATGGTGTGTGATGCTGTGTTGGTGTATGTGTTGGTATATGTGCAGTGTATGTGTATGTGTTGGTGTGTGTGTGTGTGTGTGTGTGTGTGTGTGTGTGTGTGTGTGTGTGTGTGTGTGTGTGTGTGTGTGTGTGTGTGTGTGTGTGTGTGTGTGTGTGTGTGTGTGTGTGTGTTTCTCACAAGAGATTCTTCTGTGGTAGGTGGGTGCTCCAGGATCAAGAGCCAAGTCTCCATCACAAACAGTCTTCATCACCATAGTCTTCATCATCTCCTACCCTCAGATCCCTTCCTCGTGGGAGACACACACCCAGAGTCACGCCCACGAGGTCAACACCTAGGACTCTGTGTGTGCGTGCATGCGTGCGTGCGTAGCTCTTCAATCAATAGCCATTCCAGAGCCATGTATCGGATTGCAGGGTCCGGTGGGTGGGGGGGGTTTGGCTGGTCAACCTGTCAGCAGCTCCGGTGGCTCACCGCTGGGCGCAGCCCTCGTGTCAGCAGTTCAACTCCGCTTTAGCGATTAGCTCCTGATTGGGTAACAGAGTGAAACACGGAGCAGACAACAAACACTTTAAACAGAGAAACACTCAAACGGAAAACAAACCGGCCATTAGTTATTCTGATGCCGTGTTTGGTAAGCGGACCTCCACCACATCAGACGGGGCTCTGAACTCAGCAGTAAAACCGAACAAAGACACCCCGATGGAAGGCCAGCCGGGCGGCTAACTCACGGACTAATCCATCCTCCATGGGGGTGGGAGCCGGGTGGTGGGGGGGGCGGTCAACCCTCTTGTCCGGTCAAAGTCAATCCAGACGAGCAAACAGTGTCCGCGCCGTAATTAATGACGATAATTACAAAGAGAAACACGGGCGAGGCTGGTCCCAGTCCACCGCCCTGAACACATTGACCGCCCTGCCGGGGGGCGTCGGGCCCACCGGACCACCCCCCTCCCTGAGTGACCTCCTGTGAGCTTCCTCCTAGCGGGCCTCCCACCACTCCTCTGGTGGTCAGACCCGAGGTGACCAGACGGGTTTGTTTGTTCCAAACACACACACACACACACACACACACACACACACACACACACACACTAGCTCTTCAGCTGTCTCCTCTAGCGCTGAGTGGAAATGGCAGCTCACAAACATTTCCCTCCAAGGAGGACGTACACTCTCCCATACCCCCCCCCCCCCCCCCCCCCCCGCTATGCTGCCGTCTCCCCCCCCACTGCCAGATCTCGCCTCAATACTGGTTTTTGCCGCCCTGGAGTGGATCAAAGCTCACCGCACGCTAAATAAACATATCAAAATGGCCAACAAAGGAGAGCGGGAGGGAAAAATAGGACTTGAAGAACAAAGAGACAGGCTCTTTGTTGTACGGAGAGAGAGAGAGAGGAGAGAGAGAGAGAGAGAGAGAGAGAGAGAGAGAGAGAGAGAGAGAGAGAGAGAGAGAGAGAGAGAGAGAGAGAGAGAGAGAGAGAGAGAGAGAGAGAGAGAGAGAGAGAGAGAGAGAGAGAGCTCTAGCGAGGCGATGAAGAGGTGCATCAGACGTCTTCTTCAGGATGAAGAGGTGCATCAGACGTCTTCTTCAGGATGAAGAGGTGCATCAGACGTCTTCTTCAGGATGAAGAGGTGCATCAGAAGTGAGCTCTCGGTGTGGGGAGCCTGCAGCTCATTGGTTCACAGCCCTTGGTCAGCGTCAGCAGAGCTCTGTCCTCACACACACCGTGTCGGCCGTGCTGCTCCCGACCAGTCCCTGATGGCTGTGGCCCGTTGCATCCTGGGGGATTCTAGCCCCAGCGCTGACTCTCAGTCTGACCTCTAGGGTCAGACACCCTGCATCGCACCCTGAGTGTAGACCCCGGGGCGGACCGGACCACCTGGACCGGACCACCCTGGGGGGACCGGACCACCAGACGGCTGAGCGCAGCGAGGCGGCGGGGGGCCGCGCGGGGAGCAGCGGAGCCGCCATCTTGTGTCTGAGGCGTACCCACTCTGTTGTTCTGCTCCCACTTAACATGCAGACAGGATCCAGGAGCCAATCAGGATGCAGCGTCATGCGTGGAGCTGAGCCGGGCCAGAAGGAGGGGGGAGAGGGGGGCTGGAGGGGGAGAGGGGGCTGGAGGGGGAGGGGGGGTCTAATGGTTTGTGACAGGGGGACGGGGTGATGGAGTGAGCCTCTAACTGAGCCTCTTTATCTCAGCAGGGGGCAGCGGACCACCAGAGAGGAGGAGAACTCAGCCCCATGCCCTCCACCACCAACCCCCCCACCACCAACACCTCCACCACCAACAACCCCATCACCTCCACCACCAACCCCATCAACACCAACCCCACCACCTCCACCACCAACCCCACAACAAAGAGAAAGAAGATGAACTCTGATCATTAATATAATTAGATGATTGACGTAAAGGGGACCATTGAGACGAGACAGATGGAGCGCGTTCGTTCTTTCACCTCTTCAGATGTTGGATTCAAAGATGGATTCACTGTAGGCGAAGAACACAAACCTTTGTTTGCCCCGTTTGACTTGAGATCCCCGAAAAATCGTCATCCGAGCTTCTCCAAAAGCAATTCACAAGTTAGCCGAACAGGAAGTTCATTGAATGAGGTTCGTGGTGTCTCACAGCCGGAGACAGCTGCTGCACGGCAGAAGAGTCCCGCTACGTGAACCAGAGGAGTGCCCCTCAGAAGCACCCAGAAGCAGAAATACATCTGTGAGTAAACCGGAACGTGCCAGAGTAATGATGTTTCTGTGCGCTGGCGGGAACGCGGGCGTGTGGCGACACAGACACCGGGGTCTGCCGCTGCTCTTCCAGGGGAAATCAGGAGCGTTTGTTCCCCGCGCTGGGATAAGAGCGGTGTGGGGGTCGCCCCTTGACGGGAGGGTGGCCTCCAATCAGGTGATTTCACATCCAGCCCGACTCAGGTCAGTCCCCAGTGGCATTACATTCAATTACAGCCCATAATGAAGCCATCAAACAGAGTCAATCACAACTAATTAGACCTGGGGAGAGAAAGCGCTGTTACCTGTTTATGAATAATGACTTAATTGAGGGAATAAGAGAATTATCACAAATTTGACGCATCAACATGGAAACCGGCCCGGGGAATACAAATAGGAACCAGCAGAGCTTTATTCAATAAAACACCCGCAAATAATGAGTTAATAACTGCATGGGTAATGAAGAAATGTTTTCCAATCAGTTGATAATAAGATATTATGAGCGTTTAGTGGTACCTTCCAGGGCTGCTCTGACGCCATCAGACGCTACACCTATCCCCACCACCACCTGCATGCTACACCCAACTACACAGCACCTGCACGCTACACCCAACTACACCAGCATCCGTCACTACACCAGCATCTGCACTCTACACCAAACTACACCCAACTACACAGCACCTGCACGATACACCCAACTACACCAGCATCTGTCACAACACCAAACTACACCGTCATCTGCAGGCTACACCCAACTCCACCAGCATCTGTCACTACACCAGTATCTGTCACTACACCGTCATCTGTCACTACACCCAACTCCACCAGCATCTGTCACTCCACCAGTATCTGTCACTACACCCAACTGCACCAGCATCTGCACGCTACCCCCAACTACAGCATCGGCCAATACACCCAACTACACCAGCTTCTGTCACTACACCCAACTATAGTATCTGCAAATGCACCCAACTACACCAGCATCTGCCACTACACCTTACCAGACCAGACCACACTAGACGAGACAAATCCAGACTAGACCAGAGTAGACCAGACCAGACCAGAATAGACCAGACCAGACTACACTAGACCAGACCAGAATAGACCAGACCAGACCAGACCACACTAGACCAGACCAGACTACACTAGACCAGACTAGACCAGACCAGACTAAACCAAACTAAACTAGGCCAGACCAGTGGATACCAGACCAGGGCCGGGTGTGTCCCCCCCCCCGTCTGACTCAGGCCCTCTAAGGTAAACACACATGGACCACATTGGTCCGTTTGAAGACGCATTCCTGGACTAGACTGGGGGGGGGGTTGGGGGGCTTGTTTACGTCTGGGGACCCTGCAGCAGACAGGCTGGTCCGGGGCCGGCCGGGGGGGGGGTGGGAGAGGATGATGAGGTCCTCAGAGATGAAGAGTGATGGATGGTTGGCGTTTCGCCAGTGTACATTTTTTGGAGGTTGATCGACACCCACAGAGCACCACAGAACCACCTCTCTCTCTCTCTCTCTCCTCTCTCTCTCTCTCTCTCTCCTCTCTCTCTCTCTCTTCTCTCTCTCTTCTCTCTCTTCTCTCTCTCTCTCTCTCTCTCTTCTCTCTCTCTCTCTCTTCTCTCTCTCTCTCTCTCTTCTCTCTCTCTCTCTCCTCTCTCTCTCTCTCTCTCTCTCTCTCTCCCCCCTCCCCTTCTCCTACCCCCCCCCCCTCGGCATCTCTCACTGTCACTCTACTCATCTCCCTCCCTCTCCCTCTCTCTTTCCTTATCCCTCCCCCTCTCTCTCCTATTCTCACTCTCCTCTGCCCATAACTCCCTGCGCTCTCCTTCCCTCTCTTTCATACCCCCCCCCCCCCCTCTACCTTGACGTGTCTATTCATCAGCCCAGGAGCCTGTCAGGGGAGCCCAGCCACTGACAGATGGAAAAGACTCATACAGTAATATTTCCTCTCTACTTGTACTCAGCCCAACACACACACTAGAATCACACATACAAAAATCACACACACACACACACACACACACACACACACACACACACACACACACACACACACACAATATACACATACCACACAAACAGGCAGGTTCACCACACAATAATCACACACACTTAATGCATATACCACACAGACAGACGCACAGGCAGGTATACCACACACACACACACAAACACACACACACACACAACACATACATATATATACACTATATCTAGATGCGCACACACACGTTCCAAGCCTAATTAGTAATTAGTCTTAAGGTAGTTTCAGAGTCCATTGCCGAGCCAATAAATGAAAAACACAGGCTATCACTGCAGCACTGAGCCGGTGCAGCGCGGCGGCTAGCTACTAGCGCTAAGAGCTCATTAGCAAAGCCATTCATGTCGTTACAGGAGCGTAGACGTGAGGCTCAGAGTTCCCTTCAAATTAAACGTACTGTTATGACCATAAACAACAGCCATAAGCCACGATCTCTCTCCCTGTCTCTCTGAATTAAAAGAGAAACCAATGAGGATATTTTAAAACAATGTCTCTGGACAGAATGCAGTCAGTGTGAAAGTGTGAGTGTGAGTGTGTGTGTGTGTGTCTGTGTGTGTGTGTGTGTGTGTGTGTGTGTGTGTGTGAGTGTGTGTGTCTCTGTGTGTGTGTGTGTGTGTGTGTTCACAAAGACACAGCAGGGTTATGGGAACAGTGGAAGAGTAATCTCAGCAGTGGAAGGCGTCCAAGGCGTAGAACATGACTCAGACCAGGACAGAACAAGATCCCACTTCACTGGGCTTGTATCAGACTCTCTGCAATAACACGACAACACACAGAGACAAATGAAATGTCTTCCTCACAGCCGTACGAAAGCCATGGCAGCTCAAGTCAAGGGTGAACCGCAGCTCAGACTGAAGCCAGGCACATAATAAGAAGAGTAAAAACAAAAGCAAGGAATCAAAAAATGTAAGAACCCATTATTTATCGCATTTTAATTCAGAATCAAAAACTGAACTGAAAGAGAGAGGAAGTGAAAGCTCTTAACGATGAAGGGGTCATGCTAGGAGACAGGGCTTTAGGAGACAGGGCTTTAGGAGACAGGCCTAGCATGTCAACATCCCCTCCCACTGCAGACTGTGAATGAAACAGTCCCACTGATTTCTCCTGCATATACATTTCCAGACCAAAGTCTGCACACCGTTTTCCATCCAGGAAAACCGTTCCAAGAATACAAAAACCAAAATAGTTCTCTGTCCTGTTGTCGGGGCTCTTAGGTTTCATCTGGTCCAGATGTCGTTCCGGAGAGATGAAATGAAAGAGAAATAAATCCCCTTTATTACGGAATACTTAGAGAAGAACTGTGAATTAACAGCAGCCCTCCCTGCCAATGACGAAGCCCTTCATCACACGGCCTGACCTTGACCAGGTCGTCCTGGAAACCACCGCCGCACACATTCCAATGCACGTCGTCATCTGGAACCAGACCAAACCCAGGCCCCTGATTGGTACTGGCTGGATTCTGGAGAGTGGGACGGTATCAGGTTAACGAGGTGGAACCTCAGAGAACCTGTTTGGCTCATGTCCTAGAAGAACCAAAGAACCTAACCAAGGGATCAGTTCTCTACCGACTCATTTAGAGCTCCTATCCTAGATGTCTTAAACTAACCCAGGGATCAGTTCTTGACTGACTAATTTAGAGCTCATATCCTAGAAGACTTAAACTAACCCAGGGATCAGTCCTTTGCTCTTCACTTGCGACTCATTGAGCAGATGCTATTATCCAACACGACTTACAGTTAATTCAGATACCTGGCATTAAGAATGAGGCCCACTGGTTATGGATCCTAACCAGAACCACTACCCTTCATGTCTACCACAACACAGAAAGGCATGCTGGAGAAGTTCCAGCAATTCGAGTTTGTCTTTTTTTTGTTATGGGATTTGAGAAAAAAGCAATTGAAAAGCAAATGGCCGCCCTCCAGTTGTGATTTCCACTCCAGCCCTCAGACTCCAGAAAAACTGATGGTCGAGGGAGATTCAGAAGACTGGAGAGCGAGAGAGAGAGTTTCCTAATGAGATTCCCCAGCATGGGGGCTGGGTGGGGGGCGGCGGTCCAAAGCCTGGCTGCTTAATGAAAGGCGGCGAAAACGCTAGCGGCTAATTCTGAACGGTTACCGTGGATTTACATCCTCGCCCCGGACGCTGTTGGGCTTTAAAACACGCTGTGGCCCAGCACCATGGCAACCCCGCTTAGACCGGACCGGCCACTGGGTTATGGGATGAGCAAGTGGAGCTCTTATCCTGGAAGCGGACTAGCACCGAAATCGCCATCAGTCCGGGGGAAGTTTGGCTGTTCAATATCAGAACTCAGATATCAGAACTGTTTAGACACAAATAAACAAGTTGTGAGTAATGGAGGACGGGCAAAGGCACCAGCGTGGCATCACCTCAAATTGAAGGGACCATGAAGAGGGCATTGATCCATTACCCATACCAGGCCCAAGACTATCCTGCTCAACAATACAAGGCAGCGTATCTGTTAATCCCTCCACATTCAAATCTAAGGACCTTCTCTCCATCAAACCAACTCTTAAACAAATGAGTGATGACACACCAAGCATCCGTTGGTTAGACAGCAGGGGGTCCTCCCATACTGCAGCCAATCAGAACCATGAGGATCACATCCCCCTCCCACCTTTTTGTCCTGATAGCTTGCTTCCTTAGACATATGCGTCATGCAAACACACAAAACACACACACAAGCACTCCTTCAGGCATCGAATGAATCTGCACACGCCTTTCATACTGCCTACAAACACAAGCTGCCGCAAAGCAAGGAGTTGATTACATCCCGCTGCTACTTGACCAGAGTAGGCCTTTAATCATCCACTCTGCCAGCATTCTGGACGGCCATCTTAACTCTGTCACAGGACTTTCCAGAAGGGAGGACCGCTGGGGAGAAGTCACGACCGCTGCAAGATTAATTTCTTCCTGAAGTTACTCCTTTCCTCCCGTCTCTATCTCTCCCTTGCTCTCTCTCCCCCTCTCAGCTGAATAATATCCTCTCGCCCACAGCCCTCTCCGCCGCCGCCTCCTCCTGATAGCCCTCCTGCTCCCCTATCTCTGCTCCCCTCCTGGGGAAGAGGGGGGGAGGAGGGTGGGGGAGTCCCCCTGGCTCTGGCCCTCCCCCGACCTCTGCTCTCTGGTTCTTGGCTAAACCTCACTGGAGGTCAGCACTTACATTGCAAAATACTTTAGATTGGAAAAGAGATTCGTCATGTAAGGGAGGTTATCTGGAGTTATTTGACCGCTAGAACAATGCCAGGATCTCAGCGTGTTTCTTGTCCACGGAGTTCAAGAATGCTAGCATGTTTCTACCAGAATGTTTTTTTTTTTATGGCATATAGCTATTAGCCTCTGCTAGCATGAAACACTGCTTCTGTCCCCTCAGGAGGTATCGCTGCTGAAGAGGGATACTGCTCGAAGATTTCTTTCTGTTCGGCCCACTGAGATATCGTCATGGCAATCCGTTGCTATGAATCGATTACTGTAGTATTGATTGTCTCACTTCCGACGGCAGACCTCCTGCTGTTGCTATTAGCAGTCCAGAGACGGGGCCAAATATTGAATATTCTATGGACAATAAACTAGTACCATCTGCGACTTATCCCTGTACGATATTCAATTGAAACATACATTTTTGAATGTGTAGTCTTAAAGCTAGAGTATGCAATTAAATTGTAACGTTTTTAGCTAGTCAAAGATAGCTAGTCATGTGTTATGGGGGCGTGACATCTGAGGGAGGCCTGGGGGAGGGGCATCGGAGGGAGGCCTGGGGGAGGGGCTTCCACCCAGGGTACCAGGGTGGGTACCAGGATGAGTAACAGGGTGGTTACCAGGGCAACCAGCCCGACAGTATTACACCTGCAGCATCAAACCTCCGCCTCTTGCTTGAACGCAAACCCGCATTTATACAAGCCTTGCCTCGTGCTTACGGCCAATCAGATTCTCCTCCCTGTCATGTGATCACAGAACAATGAGCTGTTACCCAGACACCGGCCACCATCTTGTTTGCCACGCAGGCCGGGCAGCGTTAATAAGTGACGGCGCGATTCTCCTCCAGACGATTAGACAGCCTTTCCTCCTGCAGCCCCATTCCAGAAGTCCTCTCCGGCCGCCGTGTGGAAACCATTTCAGGAGAAAACTCATCCTGGGCCTCCTAATTATTTTTCATTACGGCGATGCGCGGCGCTAGATTGGAATCAGCCGCTTAATTGCCGCCGTGGTGGTGGGAACGCTCCGGCGCGTCAGTCTTGATGAAGGCTGACAGGGAGACACCTCGCCACGCCGAGCACACCATTAGCCTGCTTCCTCGCCTTCGGATGGCCCGGGAAACACAAGCAGCCCCCGCTGCATTGTGGGCCGGCAAGGTCAGCGACGGGCCGTTTAGAGGTGGCGAGGGGGAGGGGCTCTTTAAAAGAAATAAACACGACGTCCGTGGAGGTCAGGGGGAGCAGCATAGCCAGCGCCTCCCGTCATGGCCAGGTCACCACCTCGTTGGACAGGGAGGGGGTCGGGGTTTTGAGCTACAACTGAAAGGTTGTGGGTTCAAACCCGATGCCTCCATGAGCAGGGACGCCCTGAATGCTTGATGACATGTATCTGTATCCGCTGATTTCGATTCTGGGTAAAAATGTCCGCTGCTCAATAACTCATAAAAAGTGAAAGGAACCATTTTTTGCTTATTCATAACAACCCTTTCTGCTCGCGCTGGAAGTTCTGCGAGTGAGTCTGTCGCACTCGGCTGGCACGGGACCAGGCGCGGGCGGATCGGGCCGGTTCGGAGTCGGCTGCGTGAGGCACAGCGTGTGGGGCCGGTGTTAGGATTATCTCACCTCCATCGGCGCCACAGGGGCAGAGACGTTCTGCTGGGGGTCTGAACTGCCAGTCAACATACCTGCTGTCACCAGGGGTGGGTGGGGGGGGGAAGAGACAGAGAGAGAGAGAGAGAGAGAGAGAGAGAGAGAGAGAGAGAGAGAGAGAGAGAGAGAGAGAGAGAGAGAGAGAGAGAGAGAGAGAGAGAGAGAGGAGAGAGAGAGAGAGAGAGAGAGAGAGAGAGAGAGAGAGAGAGAGAGAGAGAGAGAGAGAGAGAGATACATGTCCCATCTATCTCTGTCAGTCTCCATGTTCCTTCTTTCTCATTGTCTCTCTACCTCTTTCTCTGTCTCCTTCTCCCTCTGCCTCCAATCTCTCCCCAAGTCTTCGTCTATATTCCTACCTCTCCATCATCCCCCCCTCTCCCTCTCCGTTTCCCTTTCTTCTGTCTCACTACCTCTTCCGCAAATACTTCTCTCTCCCCCTCCCTGCTCCATCTCTGACTCCCACCCCTTTCTCTCTCTTCCACCTCTCTGACTCCCTCTCTGTTGGTCCCTCCCCCTCTCTCTCCTCCGTCATCCCGTGGTTCAGGTCAGAGGACTACAGTGTTGTAGTTTCTCGAAGCCGGCCAGGGACACTCAGAGAGCACATCTGAACACTGCCTCCTCCTACCATCCTGGTGGAGCCAGACCGCAGGTGGAGAATAAAATAAATAGCTCTTGAAACAGAACGCAGCCGTGGGCGGTGGGTGTAAAAATACACCACCAGTCCCAGGGAGAGGAGAACGTTTACAGCCCTTTACAGTCCATGAACCAGGACCCTGTCTCCGTGGACTGGGACCGGCTTCAGAGACCAGAGACCAGCAACCAGACCCCAGGCTGGGGGTTCAGAGACCAGAGACCAGGCTGGGGAGATGGGTCTACTGATTCGTGGGGGGGGGGGGGGGTCTCAGGGAGACTTCAATTCCGATCTGCATCCTTTCCCACTCGGCTCCTCGGCTGGCAGCAGTCCCCCTGGAGACGGAACCTGAAGACCCAGACCCCTGTGGACATGCTCTCCCAGACTTTGATTTGACACACACACACACACATGCGCACACACACGTTGAACAAACAAGACGTGCACACACAGCCCCAGTGTGTTCCCCTGAGTGGGACGAGTGCGGGGGTCCGGCTCCGGTATTAAAGCAGAGTTATGAGAGGTGGAGTGGCTGTCGTAACTCACAGCCAGACCCCTTAACACCAACACTTAGTTCTCCTGAAGACAGACAGCCACCCAGCGAGCAGCGGGCGCGCCCGTCCTCTGTGAGCTCCTCTGGAGGGAGGAGGTTGTGATGATGGACGGCCTTGTTTTGTCACCGTGTCGCGGACACACAACGCGCTTTGAGGAGCTTCAACCTACGCACACGCGAAAGAACACTCGCACAAAAACACACGCAAGAACAAACGTACCCAGGCAAGAAGCACACCAACACGCAGGAACACACACACCCGCAAACACATATGGAAACAAGCGCAAACCCATGCACGGAAGAACACACGCACACGCAAACAAGAACCCGCTCACACACGCAAGAATCCAATCACACACACACACACACAAGAACAAACACACACACAAGAACACACGCACACGCAAACAACAACCCGCTCACACACGCAAGAATCTAATCACACACACACACACACAAGAACAAACACACACACAAGAACAAACACACGCAAACAAGACCCCGCTCACACACGCAAGAATCCAATCACACACACACACACACACACAAACAAACACATACAAGAACAAACACAGTCAAACAAGCGCACACGCAAGAACACACAAACATGCAAGTAAAAGCAGGCACACATGCGCTGCTGGCTGCTAGAAGTGCCTTGCTCAAGGACACAAGCGAGGTCTAATCCTCTCTCATCAGGACCGCTCCGGACGATTGAAAGCCACTCCAATGTCTTCTGAATGTGTAGGAATAAAATGCAATCGTTTTATTCTGTTCTAGATTGAAACATTTATGATGAATGGGAAACCCTAAGAGGTTTTCAAAATGTGATTTGGGCCATCTATTTTTATTGTCTTTACCCCAGCAACAACAAACATATTTTGACACGTAAAAATGCTAATTCTGTCACTTTGTCATTTGTCACATGTAGATTTTTCCCCATGTCGTTACTGTATATTTTACAATCATTTGTCATCTAGCAAAATAAACACAGTGACAGCTACACACAAATAAATTAAAAACTAAAATCTTGTTCTTTTTCAGTACATATTTGGATTATATCCTGATGGTTTCTGCCTAGAGGACATTAAAGTAGGCTACATATTTAGATTATATTCTGATGGTTTGTGCCTATAGGACATTGAAGTATATATTTAGGTTATATACTGCCAGTGTGAGCCTATAGGAAAATGCAGTATTTGATTTATTGATTGCTGTCAGTATGCAATCAGGATTTCCACAATACAACAAAAAGTGAACCTGAAATAAATTGCATACGCTAGCTTAAAGTGTCGGTGGACTTCAGCAGGATAATGTGTTGAGGAAATGATTTCCACCCCCCCTGTTGTTGTCAGAGAGGCGGTCCGAGAGGCGACCTACTTTCACAACCAAGCACCTGGGAGACCAGGGGGGACAAAGAGAGGGCTGTGGGGGGCTACAGTGTGTGTGTGTGTGTGTGTGTGTGTGTGTGTGTGTGTGTGTGTGTGTGTGTGTGTGTGTGTGTGTGTGTGTGTGTGTGTGTGTGTGTGTGTGTGTGTGTGTGTGTGTGTGTGTGTGCAAAGCTTTTTTTAAGTGTCTAGCCAGCAGAATAATGTGTGAGGGGCGCCCAACATGCTGATATGTACTCAGATTGTTGGCAGAAGTGTGAACACGCTGTGGTTTTGCGTGTGCGCATGTATGCCTGTGTGAGGTATGTGTGCTTTTATGCATGTATCTGTGCGTCAGCCTCCCTCCGTCAGGGAAGGAGGTGGTGGTGCTGGGAGCTGCAGGTGTCATCTCCTCCGTCGGGGAGGAGTTGGAGCTGGGAGCTTCAGGTGTCCCTCTCCTCCGTCGGGCTGAAAGAGAGCGCCTGAACCCGGCGAGCGCTCAACGCTAACTTATTCATCTGCTGCGACAGGATGTGGTCATCACAGAGTGGTCTTGGTGCATCATTGATGGAGCAGGAGACGCGATGCGGTGGGAGGTATGGAGCGCGCCCCCCTCAGGGGGCGCGCTCCATACCTCCCACCGCATCGCGTCTCCTGCTCTGTTTTTCCGTGTCAGGACGCTCTCCGCCCGCTAAAGGGAGTGTGTGCTTTAGACGACCTAAAGGTGACTTTACTCTACTAAGTGATGATCTCACTGCAATACCATCAGCAAGGGGGTTAGCGGAGCCGCTTTAACTCATCAATCAGAGGAACGGCATCGTTCCCGGTTTGTTTGTGGGACTAAACAGCGTTTCCTGGTGCGGAGGCATTCCTCTCAAGTAGAACGGTGGACGCTGTGTTTAGCACACAGTGGCTCAGGGCTTCAGTGTCTCATCGCAAGGACCGCTGGTTCTACCAATGGATCAGGATTCATAGAAACACCGGCCGGACCCTGGACCAGAAGGTCTCCTCTGACACTGTAGGGCGGGTTCACATTGATTCCAAATCGATCATGTGACCAAAGCTAATTGATTTCATTTAACGACTAATTGGTCGCCTCCTTAAAACTATTTTACAATACTGGTATTGAAGAGGCTGATCAGCAGAGAGCTCTCAGCCCGGTTCTCCAGGGCTGCTGGAGGAGTTGTGGAGCAGGGAAAGAGCTCGCTTTCCCTCCGCGTCCCGGAGGTGTTGCCTTAACTCAACCTTTTTCTGGAGTAGCGCCTCCAGCTGAGAGAAATACAACAGGCTTTTCATGGATGACCTTTCCCTCTCCGCGCGTTAGGAAAGTAATACCAGACGTGGGAGGGAGGGAGGGAGGGAGGGAGGGAGGGAGGGAGGATACAGGGGAGCAGGGAGGGAGAGATGAGAGCAGGTAGATATCAGGGTTCAGAGGGGGGTGAGCCGCGCCCGGTGGCCGGCCAGGAATACAACGACCCTATAATCCACAGCCTCACTGGGTGACAGTGAGGCGCTGCTCCACCCACTGCCCCGCTCCACCCAACACAACACCTCCACCCACTGCCCCGCTCCACCCAACACCTCCACCCACCGCCCGTCCCACCCAACACAACACCTCCACCCACCGCCATGCTCCATCCAACACATGAACTCCACCCACCGCCCCGCTGCACCCAACACAACACCTCTGCCCACTGCCCTGCTCCACACAACACAACACCTCCACCCACTGCCCCGCTCCAACCAACACAACACCTCCACCCACCGCTCCACCCAACACATGAACTCCACCCACAGCTCCACCAAACGCCTCGCTCCACCCATTGCTCCACCTAACACCCTGCTCCACCGCCCCGCTCCACCCAACGCCCAAGGAGGAGCAGAGCTCCCCAGGAGGAGGGGGGGGGGGGGGCTCCCCAGGGGGAGCTCAGGTGCAGCTCATCTCCATAAAGGCCAGACCGTCTGCAAATGTCACCGTCCTGTTTGAGACAGCGCCCCCCCCCCTCCAGCCCCACTGCCCTCCCCACTGCCCCCCCCCCCTGCCCCCCCCCCATTGGAGGGGTGAGCCGAGGGCCTGTCCTCTAATGGGGCGCCCCCCCCTCTCTCCGTCTGTCTCCTGTACCAGACGGACTCCTCTTCCCCTGGGGCCTCACAGCCTTAGAGACAGACTGACTGACTGACTGACAGACCGGCCCCTGGAGACAGACTGACTGACAGACCGGTCCCTGGAGACAGACTGACTGACGGACCGGTCCCTGGAGACAGACTGACTGACGGACCGGTCCCTGGAGACAGACTGACTGACAGACCGGTCCCTGGAGACAGACTGACTGACGGACCGGTCCCTGGAGACAGACTGACTGACGGACCGGTCCCTGGAGACAGACTGACTGACAGACCGGTCCCTGGAGACAGACTGGTCCCTGCAGACAGACCGGTCCACGGAGACAGACCAGTCCCTGCAGACAGACCGGTCCCTGGAGACAGACCAGTCCCTGCAGACAGACCGGTCCCTGGAGACAGACCGGTCCCTGCAGACAGACCGGTCCCTGGAGACAGACTGACTGACGGACCGGTCCCTGGAGACAGACTGACTGACAGACCGGTCCCTGGAGACAGACCGACCGGTCCCTGGAGACAGACCGGTCCCTGGAGACAGACCGGTCCCTGCAGACAGACTCTCTCCACTTAGGACGGGTCGGGGCAGGGAGACGGAGCGGTCCGTCAGCTCTTTGTCAGGGTGAGTCGTGACTGAGGGGGTCTGATGGAGACGCAGACCAGACAGGGGGCTGACAGATAGAGGGGGGGGGGGGGGGGGGGTCAGGCCATCCATCCGTGTCCGACCTCATGAAGATGTCATTTCCCCCAATCAGAAGACAAGACCGAGCGTGCTCAGAGGCGCTCTCTCTCCCTCTCAGAGATCCCAGGTGAGGCCGCCCCATCACTCCTCATTGGGTGGGCGGCGATGGCTGTAACGGGCGGTTAATGATGACTTCCTGTGCCTGTCCCGCCCCCTCCTCAGCCCCTTATTACGTCCTCCAGAAGTCTGTGATCTCGGCCAACGAATCCCAGGGGGGGGGCTAATCCGTCTGTTCCCACGGTGACAGCCCGCCCGCCCCCTGCTCCCTCTCCCCCGGGACAACTTCATTACTCACGTCCCACCTACGGCGCCGTCGCCGTGGCAACACAACACGTCGGCGGGCGGCGGCGGCGGCGGTGCCCTTCACCTGGCGCTGGGACCCTGTCATTACTTTAACACGGCCCTGGAGGACACAGCATCTGCTCCACATCCCGCCTGCGGCACGGCGCCGTGTCCCTCCTTCAGGACGCCGCCCGCCTCCAGTGGGGCCCTGACCTCCTTCTCCCCCCCCCCCCCCCGGTCCCCCGCAGAGCGCAGTGTGGGGGGCCCCGGGCCCCGCCACATGTTTAACTGGAGCCTTCAGACTAGAAATGCGCACCTTTCCGTCCCAGATGTATAAGTTGTGTTGTGTGACGTGTTAGTTTGGGAAGTCGTGTTCTGCTATGCGTGTCTGTTGTCATGGCGCCCTACTCGCCGCCCAGTGCTCCGATTGGTCGACGGTTACATGTGCTACATCACTTCCCATATTGTGCAATAACTTGCATGCCGTTGAGTTCTGTATGACTTGAACTCCTCTCCATCCAATCTCCAAAAACTGATATAACGGGCTTCAATAGGCTGCCCCCCGCCCCCCCAATAAGCCCACCCCATAGGCTTAACCAACACATTCTTAAACCTTTATCACCTTTAATATATGATATATTTGTACATGTACTTTACACATGCTAAACCTACTGTATATATACTGCAGTACAGTCTGAATACTTGAACCCTGCCGGGGTCCACTTGGGCGGCTGGGCGGCGGTCTGTGCGGGTCAAAGGTCAGCCTGGTGTGGGAGTGGTGATCAGAGCCCGGAGGTCGACAGCAGCTCGTTCCGTTCTGCAACGCGAGTAGAATCAATGTTAACATGTTGTTGTGTCACCGGGCCAGGAGAGAGGCTTTCAGCAGGAACATGCCTTACATCATCATCCAAGAGCCATCGTTAAATATATAACAAATCAAACCACTCCATAAAGTTCAACTCTCCGAGGACCAGTGGACATTCCTTCCCTGGCTCGGTCCTTAAGAACCGTGCTGCTCTAAAAACCCATAAATAAAACCAAATGACGGCCAATGTGTTACCACCAGGAGCTCTTCATTAGAGCAGTACTGTGTATTCTCACTAAAACACAAGCTCTACTCTAGCTAAAGCGCTAGCTCTACCCTAGCTAAAGCGCTAGCTCTAGTTTAGCTAAAGTGCTAGCTCTACTCTAGCTAAAGCGCTAGCTCTACCCTAGCTAAAGCGCTAGCTCTAGTTTAGCTAATGTGCTAGCTCTACCCTAGCTAAAGCGCTAGCTCTAGTTTAGCTAAAGTGCTACCTCTACTCTAACTGAAGCGCTAGCTCTACTCTAGCTGAAGCGCTAGCTGAACTGTAGCATAACTCTAGCTAAAGCGCTACTCTAACTAAAGCTCTATCTCTAGTCTAACCAAAGCGCTAGCTCCACTCCAACACTAACAAAGGGGAACAGAGTGGTGGGGCGGCGGCCAGCTCGCGTGCGCCGCCAGAGAAACAACAATAGGCATTAGTTCCTCTATAAATACCGACAGGGCCTTCAGAGGTGCGGCCGCTGCCATCGACTGGAGTTAGGAGAGTCCATTAGTCTTATAAAAAATGGAGCGCGCCGCTTCCCCCGGACAGGAAGCGCGAAGACGGCTTCTGTGGAAACATCTCTGAGCCCCGGAGTTAAAACAATCGGCTCTCAGGCGGCGTTATTCTGGACCCGAAGAGGAGGAGGACAATGCCGCGGAGCGCTGACCCGAGCCAATCGGGATAGCAGCTCACTCTGGGTCTTTTCTTAGCCCTGATAATGGAGGACAACACGCCTGCTCCCCTGTTGTGTCCCCGGTAATGGCTGCCTTCAGAGCACAGCACTCCGGCATATGGAGGCCACGTCAGTGCAGACCCGCCCCCCGGGGTCCGGCGGGCTAACACCCACCGCGGTAGCATCCTGCGAGCTAACGCGAGTGAGTAATGTCTCCTCTGAAAGGTTATATTAAAATTCATCGCAGGTGGAAGATTGCAATCAAGTGCAGCGTCTTTGTTTTGCAAATTCCTCCCTCCTCCTAATCAATCACTCCCCCCCGCCCCCCCCCTAGGGGGTGATCCGTGGGTTTTAGCAGCGGACGTGAAGGATATGAATGTTTGCCACAGAGAGCTTTCTTCTCCACCCCTCCATCCATCAGAGCAGCAGATCAGGTGGAGCGGAGGGAGACCAGGGGGACGCTGGACACCCTCCGGGCCCCCCTGCCCCCCTCCCCCCTCCCGAACCCCCTTAGCTCTCCTACCGGACCCCCATTCTGAGGCATGGTTCTGAAGGTTCTCTCCCAGGGTCTGATGCTCTGAGAGCAGTCCTTCACGGAGCCCCTTACCCCCTCAGACAAGTGCGCTCCCCAAAGTATATTCACCTTCTCTGCACACAAACGAGGTGATGAATAAATCGATGAATAACGCAGAACAAAGAATTTAATTGAGTATCGATCCACACACACACACACACACACACACACACACACACACACACACACACACACACACACACACACACACACACACACACACACACACACACACACACACACACACACACACACACACACACACACAGGTTTTCAAAATGAATGTCATTATTCAAAGAATTCCTTCTCCAAGTAATTCTTCTCCCTCTTGTTTCCTCATGAAGGGAGCGTGTTCCATTTGATTCATTATTTAGTCCTCTAGCCCAGGCTCTTACCCACGCAGTGAGCCTGTGTCTTATAGCGTACGGCAATGAACACAAATAAAACCAAATCTAGATGGTTCAATCATTCATGTGGTAAAGGATCTCTGGCTGTAGGAACCGTAACCTCCACTGACCCTGACCCCAACTCTACCTGGCAGGTGGGCCGTGGACAACCCATCGCAAGGTCTTTGGGCTGGGATTCAAACTAACCGACTCATTTCTGAAACAAAGCTTCCCCCGTCAGCCAATACATTCATTTTGCTATAATTACTTTGATAATGGTGGAAGCATGTGTGCATGAAAAATACAACATTAATGAACTTCCCATTCCCCCCGTGATGAGTGGTTTAATCCTGTCATTCTGACAGTGGAGTGAGACATTAAAAGCCCCAGCGTGTGTGGTAATGACCCAGCGTTGTCTCTCCTTAATGCCCCCGTCACCCCTGTACGTTCAGCCAGGAGCGGGTCTGTTCAGTGAACCTTCTGCCATGTGTGTGTGTGGGCGGCCTGTGGACAGTGTGAGGCCTGGAGCCCGACAGTGTCTGGTTTGACAGTAAGCTCCGTGCTGAGCAGTCTAATTACTACGTCAACAGGGACAGCTCTCCAAAGAGGACAGGGGGGGGGTTAGCAGCGCAGCCATGTGACGCGTGTGATGTTGTGATGGTACCGAGGTGTTTGACGTCGAACTCGCCTCAGTATCGGGGGAATAATGTATGGATGCATGTGGGGAAAATTAATTATATGCTGTTCATTTTGGTTAGACTGGTGAAAAAGACAATGATTTTGTCATTGGATTGCAAATCCTTTTGTCAGTATTTGCCGTAACTCCGTTAGCGAGGAGAGCGAACACGCATGCCTTAGATTATTGATTGTCTGAGTAATTGAGAAAATATATTTCAACACCGCGTTTGAGACTCGCAGTTGTTAAAGATTAGCATTGATTCTATTTCTTGTAGCGATGTCATTCAGAGCCCGAGATGTGTCTCAGCCTAATAACTAAACCTTCTCCTACTTTATTTAGCTAAATAAATAGCACTGTGCGATTAATAATGTTTTTTCCAATCTCAACGATGGACCCAACTAGAATAACTCATGCAATGGAGAGGTATATACCTCTATATCTATTTATATACATCACAGAACCAAACGAGTGACTCTGGCTCTGGGTTCATTACAGACCCTAACGACTGAATCTGGCTTAGGGCTGCTCGATAATGGGAAAAAAAAAATCATAATCACGATTACTTTGGTCGAAATTGAAATCACGATTATTCAAACGATTATTTTTGAGTTTGAAAACATGTATTTATTCAGCATGTCTCTCACAAAAAAACTTTGTAAATGAGAACTTTGAAATTTCGCCTTAAAAAAATACACAAAATGGTCAAAAATAAACTGTTCCAAACTAATATAATATACAGAAATGTATCAACTGGTCTGACTTTTCTATAAAACATAAAATTAAAAAAATAAAAGAAAAATCGAAAATCTTGATTTTGCTAATTGTGATTACCGGTATTTGACGCTAAAATCGAAATCGCGATCAAAATTCAATTAATCGCCCAGCCCTACTCTGGGCTCATCACAGACCCTAACGACTGACTCTGCGTTCATGGCTGCGTGTGAACCAGCTGCTCCAGCTGCTGCAGCCTCTTCTATTTGTGTATCTTGGCGAGAGGTGAGATGGTTTGGCCGTGCCGCCGTCTCGGGTAGAGGAAACAGACCTCTTTCCACGACGGGCGCCGGCTGAATATGGCGGTATGTTGCCATGGAAGCGCCAGATATCATGTGACCATCAAGACGCAAAATATCTCAATTCAACTTCCAGGGTTTTCTTTCTGCCGGATCTGGACTCCTCGGAGGTCCAGACGACGTGAATAATGAGATGCTTACTTACAACATGAGAGGAAGTGGTTAATTACTCTGTCGGATCCCTCAGTGTGGAAATGGAGGTCTTGTTTTGATGGAGCACTCCAAAATAAAAGCCCCATTTAATCATGAGGCGAGCGGCCTGCTCACATTCCGCCCGCGCCCGTCTCTAGCCGCAGGAGCCCCATGCTAATCTCTGGTGACACCGAGGGATGTGAAACCACCACTATCCTCTGCCTCCACTTATGCTCAGGCCGTTCCCGTCGGCCGCTAGGAGGAGTCTCCAAACCCACTAATCTAGAGGCTCTGGTTCTCCTCCAGGGAACCCCCGAGACCTGGGCTTTACACTGGGCGGCGGGCCCAGGAAGGGGGTTCAGAACGGGGCCAGAG
This sequence comes from Melanogrammus aeglefinus, assembly GCA_900291075.1. NCBI lineage: Eukaryota > Metazoa > Chordata > Actinopteri > Gadiformes > Gadidae > Melanogrammus > Melanogrammus aeglefinus. Next base: position 281,294 of record OLKM01000379.1, on the reverse strand, counting down.
GGTAGCAGGATGCTGAGAGAGAGAGTCATCTATATAGACCGTATTTCATTCATCCGTTTTAATTTGATAGATAAATGAAGGCGAAAAAACGAAACAAAATCAAACTATATAAATAGGGGTTTGGAGAAGACAGGTGGTTTCAGACTAAGAGGGAGTACAGTGTTGTTCAACCATAGACAACAAGAGAGGTTGGTTGTTCTTCCAGACCTATAGACGCGCTGGTCCGCATCGGCCCTGTTCCACTCGGTTCAGTGAAGTCTGTCACGCTCGGCCAGATGTTTCTCCTGCTCCACTGGCCTGCAGCGAGCGGAGCCGCAAGAGGGAGAAACATGAAAACCCAAATCACATCCATCCAGTGTGGGACAGGAGGTCCTGCACGGGTTCCGACCCAAACCATTCCTTATCTCCAGACAAACACCTTCTCCGGCTCCTCCCGGTCTGCAGCGTCGCTCCATCGAGGTCAACGCCGTCTGCTGACGGCGAGAAACACATGATCCTGACCCCGCCTCCAATTAAGGCTCAACGTATCGGCTCAGGAGAGACGCCCTGTCGACGCCAGCAGCCAGCCAGCAGGCCGCCAGGAGAGACACCCTGTCAGCAGGCCGTCAGCAGGCAGCCAGGATTGACACTGTGTCAGCAGGCAGCCAGCAGGCAGCCAGCAGGCCACCAGCAGGCAGCCAGCAGGCCGGCAGCCACCAGGCCGGTGCGGCGTGGCAGCCTGTGCCTGAGGGCTTTATGATTCTGCAGTCCAACAGGTAAGCAGCACGCAGCCTCACTTTAACAAATGCTACGGCGCTTAAGAAGTCCATCATGTGTCTTTCCCAGCGCCGCCTGAGCTCCTGGCCACGTCCTCGGGACAGGGCTGCCTCCTCCGTCATGTCGGCCTGGCCCCCCCAGTCCTCCGCTGCTCCTGGGGTAACCCCTAACACCATGCTACAGGCTCGCTTCCCTCAGCCTCGCCGTGTAGACTGCCAAAAGGAATTCCTCCTACAAATACTCTGACGTGTGGTGATCTTCAGAATGAACCGACTTGCGAACCTCCTCCACTGGTCCCTTGTGACCCTTTGACCCCCAGGGAGAAGGCAGCCTGAAGGTAAACACTGCGCTCAGTAAACTGCAGATGGAGCCCGAGGCTGACGCAGGCGCCAACGCCGACGGCGCCATAAAATGGGATTTGATGGTTAATGGCGTCGGTGCTTAATGCTACATCGATGAGAGGGTTGGGCGAACGACAACCGCAACACACCTCTCTCTCCCTCCCTACCTCCCTCCTCTTCCCCCCTCCCCAGGAGCTCGGTGTGTCAGTCCATCAGTGGCTAATCGATGCCTCGCTCTCTCTAGAGGAGGCTTGGTCGGCCCGTGGACAACAACAGTGCATTAAGAGAACCGTTGTTATCTCTGCTGCGCTTAGCGCTCAGATAGCGCCTGTTGCTATCAGACGCCTCCCTTCTCTTCAGACCATGGGACACACACACGAGGTCACTGCTTTGTTGCTCTGCGTTTGGTTTATTGAAATGAAATCCTTACTTTGTGTGAACACCCACTCAGAGCTGTGCGCTGATCTTGGAACACGGAGAGGTCGGGATGCACCTTATTATTTAGTAATGGAGCATACAGCGGTCTAGAGTAGGGCGGGGTTAGACAGTGGATCCATCTAGATGGTGTTAAAGAGTAGGGCGGGGTTAGACAGTGGATCCATCTAGATGGTGTTAAAGAGTAGGGCGGGGTTAGACGGTGGATTCATCTAGATGGTGTTAAAGAGTAGGGCGGGGTTAGACAGTGAATTCAGCTCCATGGCGATAAGGAGCAGGTAGGGGTTGGACAGTGAATTCAGCTCCATGGCGATAAGGAGCAGGTAGGGGTTGGACAGTGAATTCAGCTCCATGGCGATAAGGAGAAGGTAGGGGTTGGACAGTGACTTCAGCTCCATGGCGATAAGGAGCAGGTAGGGGTTGGACAGTGAATTCAGCTCCATGGCGATAAGGAGCAGGTAGGGGTTGGAGAGTGACTTCAGCTCCATGGCGATAAGGAGCAGGTAGGGGTTGGACAGTGAATTCAGCTCCATGGCGATAAGGAGCAGGTAGGGGTTGGACAGTGACTTCAGCTCCATGGCGATAAGGAGCAGGTAGGGGTTGGACAGTGACTTCAGCTCCATGGCGATAAGGAGCAGGTAGGGGTTGGACAGTGAATTCAGCTCCAATATGAATCGGGTGAGAAGCCGAAGATTCTCCAGCTAACAACAAATAGCGTTTGGTGGGAATCCAAAGTGCATGTTTAGCTGCCTTTCTATAATCAGCAGCTATTGTCTCGTAGGGACGCCGTTTGTCTATTAATTGGCACGAGACAAATAAATCCTGTTTCCATTTCGACGGCGTAATGAAGCTGCTTCAGTCCCCACAAAGAGGCTCCGTGAGAACACTGCAGCGCGCTGTTCCTCGTATCCATCAGACTCCTCACCCCCCTGAGAACTCATCACTCCTCATCCCCAGCCAAACACACCCCCCCAAACTCATCTGTCATGGCCGTGCGAGTACAGACATGAGGGGGGGGGGCAGAGAGAGAGAGGGACCAGGAGCTCCTGAGAGCCAGGATCACTTAACATGTTTGGGTTGGAGCTCAAAACAACATGGATGACCTCTACTAGGTCCTCAGAGCCGGCTGAGAGTGGGATCCGTTACATGCACACATACACATTCTGACACACACACACACACACACACACACACACACACACACACACAAAAACGCTTAACACATACTGACACACACACACACAATTTTCCCACTCATACACAAAACGCACCAAAAATATTGATACATACCCACACAAGACATGCACACACAGGTCCATAAAGACATACACACACAACCCCACATATCGACACACAATGTTCCCACTTATACACACACACACATAATATAAAACACAGACAAAACTACAAAACAAAATTATTGATACATTCACTCACAAGACATGCACACACACGTCCATACACACACACACACACACACACACACACACACACACACACACACACACACACACACACACACACACACACACACACACACACACACACACACACACACAGGTATGAATCATCGGGTTGTGATGCTGCGGGGGGGGGGTAGCCAGAGGTCAAGAGGGGTCGACCGGCTGGGCTCTTCTTTTTTTGGGATTCTTTTTGAGGCAGGTCTGAAGATGTCAAATGAGTCCAGCTCACCCTCACATGGCCCTCAGCATGAGATGAACTTCCTGGTAGGGGTGAGCCAATCGCAGCACAGAGCAGGAACACACTCCTCACCGGCCAACACAACCTCTGATCCAACCCCGCGACTAGAGACATGGAGTGGTGTTAACTAACCCTGAGACTAGAGACATGGAGTGGTGTTAACTAACCCTGAGACTAGAGACATGGAGTGGTGTTAACTTAACACCACTCCATGTCTCTAGTCTCTAGGTTAGTTACCACTGTTAACTAGAGAATTAACTAACACTGTTAACTAACCCCGAGACTAGAGACATGGAGTGGTGTTAACTTACCCGCAAACTAGATACAGGGAGTGTTATTAACTAACCCCCAAACTAGAGACAGGGAGTGTTATTAACTAACCCCGAGACTAGAGACATGGAGTGGTGTTAACTAACCTGGAGACTAGAGACATGGAGTGGTGTTAACTAACCTGGAGACTAGAGACATGGAGTGGTGTTAACTAACCTGGAGACTAGAGACTTGGAGTGGTGTTAACTAACCTGGAGACTAGAGACATGGAGTGGTGTTAACTAACCTGGAGACTAGAGACATGGAGTGGTGTTAACTAACCTGGAGACTAGAGACATGGAGTGGTGTTAACTAACCTGGAGACTAGAGACTTGGAGTGGTGTTAACTAACCTGGAGACTAGAGACTTGGAGTGGTGTTAACTAACCTGGAGACTAGAGACATGGAGTGGTGTTAACTAACCTGGAGACTAGAGACTTGGAGATAATGCAGTCCTCTAAAGTCACCTCCGCAGTAAGAATGAGTTATCTCAACAAAGCTAAACATAAGCTATGTGTAACACTGCTTCTCTCGGCAGCAGGGACTCGAACCAGCAACGCCCGGATTGGAACGGGAATGCCGTTGGAAGGAACTTGATCACTCCCAGACGGGAGCTTGGACCACCACCAAAACGAGGGGGTGGGAGGGGTCTACAGGGGGCGGTACCGTCCCTGACCTGCCTCGTGTCCACATGAGTCGTATAAACCAACGGGGGACATGAAACCCGGCGCCACCCACCCACCTTGCATCTGGAAACGTGTGGTCGCAGGCCGCAGCTATGTGGCACCGCAGTCGTCATGGATACAGGCCAGTGACGTGTCGCGGTCGGACGTGATGGGTGGCGGCCGGCCCATGTGGTGGTGGGGGGGGCGCAGAGGTATTACCTGTTTGTGTGTTTGTAAATCAACATCTCACACACACTCCCAGAGTACTGGTGGACGGTTGGTCTGCCCAAAGGCATGCTGGGTAAACACAACCTCTGTCTGTCAGATTCCATAGCCAGACGAGGAGTAGAATTAGACCTACAGCTGTGCACCTGGTCCGGCTCCTGTAGGGTGCCACGCCCAGCAGTGTGCTGAAGCAGGGGCATTCCAGGTAGGATGTTGGCCCTGACTGTCAAATTGACAACTGATATATTCAACAGTCTTCCTCTGAATCTTAGATATCCCCTCTGTTCGATTTAGAATCTTAGATTTTTACTAACCCTCCTCGCACAAAGAGACACTCACAGCTGTAACATCACTGATCATTTCCCATCATTTCATCATCAGAATCCCATTCTCCCCGTGGTCCACCGGAACAAAGCCATCGACTTTAACCCCACCTCTCCATCCCAGCAGAGGCTCTCGGGCCCCCAGCGTGTCGGGGGACGCTGGGGGGCCCTGCTGAGCGGACACTTCTCTGTGCAGCGTCAGGAAAAAATGCTCGCCAGACGACTTGTTCAATCAATGTCCCGCGGACGGAGCCATCGGCACGTCGATGCAGAATGTGGAAATGATGAGCTGGCAGCCCATCCTACCTCCAGCCTCCTGCCGTGGGGAGGTGAGTTTAGAACGCCATTAAGACATGTTCTGGGCCTCCGCTGCCGTGTAAACGCTCCAACAAGGAAAGCCTCTGCTGAGGACGGGTTGTTCACCACCGTCTGTACGTCAACACTATATTACCAGCGGCATTCAAGGGTACAAGCCCCTCCCAGTTCAGCGCCTCCCCTTCCTGATTGGATGAATATCGTTGAGCAGAAGGGGTTGGAGCAATAAGGGGGGACCAAAAACGACTGAAATATTAGCACAGTAATAAACAATCGGCTTGACGCAGAGTAAAGCACAGAGTAGGTTCATGGCTTCATGTATACTGAGAGGTAATGTTTGATGTGTTAAATGAGATGCATATTAATCACCATACAGCCTGCAGTGTGAGTCACCGTTCAGTCCAGGACAATGGCTCTCAAAAATAGAGAAAAGCCTTATTTTGAAAAGGTTGATATTTGACTGATGATGCAATTCACAGCAACAACTGATTCGGGAAAGGAGCGTAGACGATTAGGCTTTAGCCACCCACGACTTCTTTGACGTTTCCAATTCAGGCAACTGAGAAGGTTAGCTGGAGTTCAAATGCACCTTGGAGCCCTTTCTGTACACGTGCGTGTGCGGGTGCATGTGTGCGTGCATGTGTGCATGATGTGTTTAATAGAATAACGACATGTTACTCTATGTTTCTATTGGATTATTGGACAGAAACAGGTGTTGAATGATTCTACTGTGGCTTCGTTATGCCTGAAAAAACAGGGCAATACACACAGGACACACACACATAGATAGGAGACACCAGATACACATGTTCACACACACTCACACACACACACACAAAGACCGGAGACGCCAGTCACACAAAAAGACAAAATACACAGAAAAAAGTACACACTCCAGATGAACACGCACAAACACACAATAAAACAGACAAAGGTGGTCTCCACAGACACACACACACACACACACACACACACACACACACACACACACACACACACACACACACACACACACACACACACACACACACACACACACACACACACACACACACACACACCCCCCAAATAAGGGTCAGAGCTCACCCGGGCAGACGGTTGGCCAAACAGGAAGTGAATTATAACCTCTCCTTCTCATCATGCCTTATGTATGCGATGGGAGGATAACAGCCAGACACAGAGCTCTGATTGGCCCAGCCGGTGATTCCGGGAAGGGAGGGTCTGGACCCGGACCTGAGTTAACCCTGGGCCCGGGCCGGCCGTCAGCAGCCTGCAGTTGGGGGGGGAGGGGGCAGTTAGCGGGGGCTGCTTAGCGGGACCCCGGCTGGCCTTTAGAGGTCTGCGGCAGGGCCCGCTCAGCGGGACTCTCCCCTCTCTGTTCCGGAGGCTGCGCCGTACGCCCAGACATCGGTAATCACATTTTTAATTAGAGCGCTCTCCGGCCCGCCCCCGGGGAGCGATAAGCACGGAGCCGCGGCGAGGAGACGTCGTTAGGCCACTGGGCCGGGCGCGGCGCCGGCTGAATTATTACCCCTGGCGTGACGGCCGGTCGATGCCCTGTGGCGGGCCGGAGGCGGGAGAAAAGGCTTGCCGAAGGGCGGGAAAGTGTTGAGTGGTTTCAGGGGCGGGCTAACTACTGATTAGCATCTGGACTAGTCCTCCTCAGACCCGATCAATAGCAGGGAGGGCCGGATGAAGAAGGGGCGGACAGAGCCTAGCCGTTAGCACGCGGCGCGCATCAGAGCCTAGCGCGCTAACAGAGGAGGATCTGAGGACGAGACGCTGCTGCTCGTCTGACCAGAGAACCAAGGTCACAGAAACCCCCCCTGTGGAACCAAAGGTCACAGAACCTCCCTGTGGAACCCCGGTCACAGAACCTCCCTGTGGAACCCCGGTCACAGAACCTCCCTGTGGAACCCCGGTCACAGCCCCTCTGTGGTATGAATATTATATCTGTTCTGAGACGTGGGGCCACCATGTCCCTTACTAAAAGTCCTGAACTAAAGTAAGGCGCAGATAGGACTTCCTGCTCGAGGAAGAATCCATGTAGACTGACTGTTGAACCCAGGACCTTCGGGCTGGGGGCTGGAGCCCTTCAGCAGCGGCCTGCCCCTTGTGCTCCATGCTGTTGTATTATTACCAGAGTGGCCCCTCTTTGCCCCCAGGAGAGAGGACTTTATTACGTTTTCACGGCTCAGTCATGCAGCGGACTGAGCTCCGGCGACAGAGCCAAGGAGTGTCAACAGAGGACAAGCTCACACAGAACATTATTAAACACAACAAGCCCCATCGATTGGCCGCCAGCCACCGACAGCCCGCGTCCCGGGCGCTAGACCAAGGTGATGGAGAGCTTTGATGAGGAACCGTGTCAAGAACTTTGTAATGGATGCCCTGCCTTGAGACGGATGTGGGAAATGGAGAAAGTGTGCGTGAAGCGCTTCAGGCTGAACACACAGAGGCTTGGCGGAGGACGTAATCCAAAAAGCGACATACGACCATTCATTCATACTCGCACACCGACGCGCAGGGCGACAGGCAGCGCGTCAGGAGCAGTCAGGGTGAGGCGTCTCGCTCTGGGACACCCCGGCACTTAGCTAGGAGGAGCCGGGGATCGAACTAGCAACCTTGCGGTTATCAGTCCACCTGCTCTGGCCCTTGAGAGGGACGTCCGTGTGGAGTCACCATGGTGTTGCGTCCTCATTTGCAAATGATTACAATCCATAGCGTTGCTTTCTGCACGCGCCGCTTTTAATTAAATATGGCTGTTATCAATTCACTGCTCCCTCCGCTCCACTAAATCTAATGATTGCATCACTTTTTGTACCGGAGCAGAAATAAATAAGGAAAAGGAGTTGAATGTTCATGAGTTAAAGATCCCCCCGTCCCCCACGTTTGAGACCAAATGACCTGCACCAATTCCTGCCGGACGCACTGTTTGGAAACAAATTCACTAGGACACAGGGGTGTGTGTGTGTGTGTTTGTCTGAGTTTATCAACTGAGTAACGAAAGGTTTTGTTGGAGGAGGGTTTGGGGGGGACGACCCTGTCCCCGACTGACAACGCTGTAATGGAATACCCCGTCTCCTCATTCCAGCCGAGCATGTGGGAAGGGGGATCCCGGCCCCCCACCCCTCCCCATCCACACACACACACACACACACACACACACACACACACACACACACACACACACACACACACACACACACACACACACACACACACACACACACACACACACACACACACACACACACACACACACACACGACCCTGCTCAGATCGTGGCCTTTTGGGTCTGCTTGGGACCTCTGGACAAACTGACCACCCTGGTTGGACTGATGGGAAGTTCCACTCCCCCCCCCCCCCTCCCCTCCCTCTCAGTGTCTCCCTCCTCCTTCCTGTGGATCTAGTTTCTGTGTTTGAAAGAGAGTTGGATCTGAAGTTCTGGAGTGATGCGGAGTGACATGACACACTGAAGATGATTAATGAAGGAAAATAAGAGGAAAAAATGTGTTCCTCCTCATAAGACAAGCTGGGCTGATTAACATGCGGGAGGGTGCTCTGATTACCCCCCCCCCCCCCCGCGCAGCACTGGGGGTGGTGTGTGTGTGTGTGTGTGTGTGTGTGTGTGTGTGTGTGTGTGTGTGTGTGTGTGTGTGTGTGTGTGTGTGTGTGTGTGTGTGTGTGTGTGTGTGTGTGTGTGTGTCTCGACATTTGAAAGTCAGATTTAGGTTCTTTCTCCGTCTGTTTGTCTTTTTCTCACAAACTCATCCCACTCCATATCTTTCTCCACCTTTGTCCGTCTCTCTCTCTCTCCACCCCCCCCCCCCCCCCACCTCGCTCTAAGCTGTCTGTTAGTTCTACACCAGTGCGCCCACTCCCTATTTCATCCTAGTAGGAGTCTCCTGAGTATCAGCTCACCTAGACAGCAGTGCACGGATAGAGTGCACGGACAGAGTGCACGGGACAGAGTGCACAGTAAAAAAAGTTTCCATTGTACTGTATCGATAAGAGAAATGTTAATGAAAACTCAATGTTAAACACATGATTCATTGTATATGTGAGAAATGAAGATAAATAAAACGCAAATGAAAGGAAGTGCGTGTGTACACACGCACGCACGCACGCACGCACACACACCCACAATGTCATAAATAATCAAATTATAATAAATATGCTAAATGATTATAAAAAAATCAATGCAAAATAATTCCAAAAAGTCAATATGTGTCTCTGATAATCACTATAATCATCAGTATCATAGCCTGGCTCCTTCTCATTAAAATTCATGATTCATATTTCATCCAGGCATTCTTGGTAAACAAACATCTTGAAATGGAAAAATAAAATGACCACGTGTCTCTGCCCTGAACCCTGAAAACAATCTCAGTAGGGCAGCTTTCTTTGGTCAATATACTGCAGGTATTATCTCATTAAATTATTGAATTAGCATCTTACAAGCCAGCTCTTGTCACGCCCACACCAAATCAAACTGTAATCAAAAGTTAATGAAAAACAAACAGCTTCAACTCTGTGGCGGGCCCCACTCGGCTCAACGCTAACGCCACCGCGTACAGAACTGAGGCGTTTATTGGAATATTAGCCAACTAGCAAACTGCACGCGGAGGTCAACAACTGAATGTTAATTAATAAACAAAACCGCAACAACTACCGTCCCCGCAGAATTATCTGAAAGAGGCGTCGAAGTGCTCTTGAAATCGTTTAGACGCACGATTCCTATTTGTTTACCGGTCTGGGGTCCGGACGGGCAGAGATGATTACCCAAAACAATATTAGCATATCAAATATTGGACTGCATTTTGGCGGGAGTTTGCCCTGTAAGAGTCGCCCCCTGATTGCTCTGTTGTTGACCAAACAGACGGCTCTTCACCGGTGTCAACTCGTTTATTAGTGTCAACACGCCTTACCTGTCCGGGTAAACAGCCTCACGCTTTCCGACGCTCATAGAGGGAGCCTTTAAACGACAGCAGCCCAATTTAAACCTGATCACGTTCAACACTTCTAAGTTCAATGCCTTGAGTCGAGTTGAGGTTGTTTAAACAACAGACGCTCACTCTTTCAAAAGTCAAGGTAAGGTGAAAAGACGTCAACGAAGCTAAGCTAAGCTAACATCACCGTGTGTGTGTGTGAAGGCAGGACGGGTGGCAGGTTTTATATAACGATGAGTCACACTAGCAGGTGGCGTGCTACACGGTTAGCGTGGCCGCCCTCTGGGCTTTCTGATGAACGCTCGCATCAGCAGGAAGCCCGTCAAGATAACACAGCTGTACCCCAAACCTGGTCATCCTGTGTGTGTACGTGCGCACTCACAGTTGAGCGTGCAGAGATGTGAGGCATTCATCCGAACTCTAAGTGACGTGTGGAGTACCTGGTGGGGGAGCAGCGAGCAGGGGGTGTGTGTGTGTGTGTGTGTGTGTGTGTGTGTGTGTGTGTGTGTGTGGTGTGTGTGTGTGTGTGTGTGTGTGTGTGTGTGTGTGTGTGTGTGTGTGTGTGTGTGTGTGTGTGTCCCCTTAACCTCCCATCCCACACATACATTCACCAACCACCATGGTGGCCAAGGAACCAAGCCCTTACGAGCTGAAGCGGCACGGTCAGTCCTCAAGGGTCCATGAGGGTCTGAGGGAAGACCACCTGGACTGAGGGTCTGAGGGAAGACCACCTGGACTTGAGGGTCTGAAGGAAGACCACTTGGACCTGAGGGTCTAAAGACAGACCAGGGGATACAGCCAGCAGGGCTTATCACGCATGCATGAACACACTGGCTGTGTGTGCACGTATGAACACACTGCACATACTGTATGTGAAGTATGCATGTATGAACCCATTGTGTGAAGTATGCATGTATGAACCCACTGTGTGCAGCATGTATTCAGGAAGCCCCTTGTATGATGGTCCACATGGTTTGTTCAGGATTCATATGGATTCATCAACTAGAAGATAGTTTCACATTAAAGGTCTGTTCTTCTGACCACCATCTGGGTCCATAAAGACCACTGGGGATGTGGTCACTCCTGAGGCATTCAGATGAATCAAACAACACAAATCCACTGAATAGCTGGCTGAATAACATTAATCCGTTCCCCTGGCTGGAAGGACAATGACTGATTTAAAACTGAGCCGTCTAGAAATCATTAGGCCTCATTTGTATTGGCTACGGGGCGGGCGTTTACTAAGCTAGATTCCTTACCAGCAGATGTGTGAGAAGTCCAGGTCTAGGTAGTCCAGGTCTAGCTGGTCCAGGTCTAGGTAGTCCAAGTCTAGGTAGTCCAAGTCCAGGTAGTCCAGGTCTAGGTAGCCCAGGTCTAGCTGGTCCAGGGAGTCTAGGTAGCCCAGGTCTAGCTGGTCCAGGTCTAGGTAGCCCAGGTCTAGCTGGTCCAGGTCTAGGTAGTCCAAGTCTAGGTAGTCCAGGTCTAGGTAGTCCAGGTCTAGGTAGTCCAGGTCTAGGTAGTCCAGGTCTAGGTAGTCCAGGTCTAGGACCACCCGCAGCAGTCCTCAGCTCACAGTGTCTGTTCCACACCAGGAGGACCAGGTCTACTGGAGACCCCTGGTTAGGGCGGACCACCGCGTGTTCCCCACACGGAAAGGAGGACCAGGTCTCCTGGAGACCCCCGGTTAGGGCGGACCACCTCGTGTTCCACACCAGGGATTACAATCCAGGCTTGAGAATAAAGTGGACCAATGCAGTGAGGAACTGAATGTGCTTTATGTAATATAAATATATAAAAGACACCAAATATATACAATAACATTACAATCGCAATCACTCAAGTCTAAAGAAATGTTCAGAAGTGTCTGAAACTCATTCCCTCCGCACTGAGAGGATTAGCCAGAAATCCAGAGACTTAATTCCTGTATCATTTGGGGAGCGCCTAATAATACTCTCCTGAAACATGGGCCGCTGAGAAGCGCTGGGCTCAGGGATTAAGACCAAGACACACCAGAGGTTATTAGTGTCCCCCGGCCGTCAGACCGCCGTGGATCCTGAGCCAAGAGGACTCAGGGCGGTGGGGGTCAGAGGTCAGGAAGGGAGCGACGGCCGCACCACTCACAGGATGTTCTGCAAGGAAGAGGTGCTGTGGTGTACAGGCACACACTGCCCCAGCACCGCGACGTTACAGAACTATACAGGAGAACCAGGAGCTGTTCTACAATGTAACCAGACCCGCCCCCCCCCGTCCTCCACACCCTCATCTCCCCTCCCCCCAACTCATCATCAGGGTTGCTGTGTGTCGTACCGAGACCATGGAACAGTCTGTGTGAAAGGTCGACGGCAGGCGCGCCACGCCCGGCGCGCGCGCGCCCTCCCCATGCGTGGAAACACCAGCGCGGTGAAATGTTGAGGAGAAGATGGGAAAAGAGAAAGTGAGCGAAAGAAAGAGTGCACGGAGAATGTGAGGAAAACGACAAAAGCATGAAAGCGAGAATAGAGAAAGAGAAGCCGACCCATCCGTCTCCGAGGGGCCCTGACCCGGAGCTTCCAGGGCGCACGCCAGCGCCCGCGTGGCTGCACGCCAGCGTGGTGTGAGGACGGTCGGTTGTGGAGGGTGCCTTTCTGGATGTATGGTGAATGGCGGCCGGGCTGGGCTCCGTCTCGAGGGGGGTGCGAGGGTGCGCGGTCGGTGGGGTGGCGTGGGCGGGCGGCGGCGCGCGCGGCCGGAGTCAGAGGCGCGCGCGTGCGGTGGTGGAGCAGGCGCGTCCGGGCTGGAGGCGAGAGTCGCTGCGAGACGAGGCGTGAGGCGCTGAGGGTAGGCAGCTCGAGTGTACGGAGCAGGGGCGCCTCTCGAGGCAGCGTCCTTGCACAGTGGACGCACGGAGAGCCAGCGCGAGCTGGGAAGGACGCGTCTTTGAAGCAGTGTGCGGCGAGGCCACCGCTGGCAGAGGGCTGGACGCCGCGTGCACAGCATGCCCCGCGAGGGGCGGGGGGATCGGACGGTCCCAGAGTGCGCGCAGGGGATGTCGCGCGCGGGAGTGAGTCACTCGCAGTCCCACGATCGGCCGGGAGATGATGGCCGAGCTCACACTCACACGGGAGTCCGGCCATACAAATCGCGGAATCGCCACAGGTTGCCAGAGAGTCGACGTCCGAGATGTGCAGGCACATGGGCCCGATATTATCACGTCGGGCAGAGTCCGCAGCATGGGGCAATATCGACTCCAATGCCCACGAGTGCCCCCGATGAGTCACTGCCAAATGGCCGCCTAGATCCCGATATCAGCTCCGATTCCGCACATCCAAGGTATCACCCACTCACACGGACTCCCCGATATCACTCCAATCCCACATCCAATATCACTCCAATCCCACATCCAATATCACTCCAATCACACATCCGGCCTGGGGATATTCACTCAGAAGCACGAGAGCGATCCCCGGAATTGATCCACAACACCCGCGAGATATCACTCCAAATCACACATCCCTCAATTATCACAGGCGGAGTCCGCCGGGATAGTCACTCCAATCCACACATCCGCCGATGATCATTCAAATCACAATCAAGATCCAGATCTGTGTATTCTTTGTAAGCAGAAGCCCTTAATGTCTTCTTGGGGAAGAGGTGTGGTGGCTGGGTGTTCTTTATGTTGTG
>OLKM01000379.1:241576-262047 GCA_900291075.1 Melanogrammus aeglefinus | reverse complement strand
CTCTATTTGTATGGCTACGGGGGCGGCGTTTACTAAGCTAGATTCCTTCAGCAGATGTGTGAGAATCCAGGTCTAGGTAGTCAGGTTAGCTGGTCAGGTCTAGGTATCCAAGTCTAGGTAGTAAGCCAGTATCCAGGTCTAGTGCCAGGTCTAGCGTGTCCAGGTTAGGTACCCAGTTAGCTGGTCCAGGTCTAGGTAGCCCAGGTTAGCTGGTCAGGTTCGGTGTCCAAGTCTAGGTATCAGGTCCTAGTAGTCAGGTCTAGTATCCAGGTTGGTAGTCCCAGGTCTAGTAGTCCAGCTAGCCACCAGCTTTCTCGCTCAAGTGTCTGTTCCACACCAGAGGACAGGTCTACGGAACCCTGGTTAGGGCGGATACGCGTGTTCCAAGGAAAGGAGACCAGGTTTCCTGGAGACCCGTTAGGGCGGACCACTCGTGTTCACCAAGGGATTACAATCAGCTTGAGAATAAAGTGGACATGCATGAGGAACTGAACGTCTTTATGTATATAATATATAAAGACCACCAAATATATACAATAACTTAAATCGAATCATAGTCTAAAGAAATGTTCAGAAGTGTCTGAAACTCATTCCCCCGCCTGGAGAGGATTAGCCAGAAATCCAGAGACTTAATTCTGTATCATTTGGGGAGCGCCTAAAATACTCCTAAACATGGGCGTGAGAAGCGTGGGCTAGGGATTCAAGACCCCCAGACACACCAGAGGTTATTAGTGTCCCCCGGCCGTCAGACCGCCGTGGATCCTGAGCCAAGAGGACTCAGGGCGGTGGGGTCAAGAGGTCGGAAGGGAGCGCGGCGACCACTACATGGATGTTCTGCAAGGAAAGAGGTGGCTGTGGTGTCAGGCACACACTGCCCGCACCGGCGTTACAAACTATACAGGAGAACAGGAGACTGTTTACAATTTAACAGACAATACGGATTAAGTCAGCAAAAAAAAGATACCTAACCCCTACTACGTCCCCCGTCCAAACCTCTCCCTCCCCACCATCATCAGGGTTGCTGTGGCAACCGCAGACCATGGAACAGTCTGTAGTGAAAGGTCACGGCAGCCCCACGCCCCCCCCCCTTCCCGTCGGTGGAAACACCAGCGCTTGATGTTGAGGAGAAGATGGAAAGAGGAAAGTGAGGCGAAAGAAGAGTGCAGGCAGAAATGTGAGAAACGCAAAGCATGAAAGGAGAATAGAGAAAACGAGAAGCGACCATCGTCCCGAGGGCCTGCCCGGAAGTCCAGGCCAGCGGCCTGGCTCCACACAGCGTGGTTGGAGGTCCTCTGATATTCTGATCCTCTCCGTCCTCATTTTGGGCATCCTGTCTGCTGCTGGGGGCGTGACGCGGCCCCTCCATCGCCGGCCTGTGTGGAGAGCGGGCGTCCCTGAGCAATCCTGAGAGCAATTGAGCAGCGATTAGAGGGGGCTCATAAAGGGGCCGCGAAGTTCACATTAGGACCAAACACCACTGAAGACCGCTTTAACATTCAACACCACCGCTGTGGCAGAGGAGGCTGACCCCGTCACACATCCGATATCACTCCAATCCCACATCCCCGATATCACTCCAATCCCACATCCAATATCACTCCACTCACACATCCCCGATATCACTCCAATCCATCATCAATATCATCAATACCATCCCGATAATAACATAAATAATAATTTTAATCCCTCCAACCCACATCCAATATCCCCAATCCAATCCCGATATCACTCCAATCCCACATCCGATATCACTCCAATCCCACATCCAATATCACTCCACTCACACATCCCCGATATCACTCCAATCCCACATCCAATATCACTCCAATCCCACATCCAATTTCACTCCAATCACACATCCCCGATATCACTCAAATCACACATCCCCAATATCACACATCCCCAATATCACTCAAATCACACATCCCCAATATCACACATCCCCGATATCACTCCAATCACACATCCCCAATATCATTCAAATCACACATCCAATATCCAGATCTGTATTCTTTTAAGAAAGCCCTTAATTCTCTTGTGAAATGTGTGCTTGGGGTTTTCTTGATGTTGTGTGCTTATCAATAGACATTTTCACCCTGTGAATGAGGTTTCACGCAGTTCAGGAATGTCAGTGGCTCAATGGGATAATGAGAGAGTTTGAATCCTGATTAGGGCATTATGAACAAGCTGAACATGACATTCTGTCATTGCCACTCATTTAAGAAACACAACATTGAACAGCACTGAATTCATCAGCACACAATCCGGCTACATTCGTTTCCAAGAATTGACTGCAAGACACAGTATGACATTAAGGCGCGTCAGACTGCAGCCAAAATCCGATTTTTTAGCACCATCCAGATTGGACGCGATGACTTTTTGTTGAGTCTGAACGGTCCCAAGTCACATGAAATCCGATTTTGCGAAAAGGGATCGAAACACCTCCGGAGGTGTTTCAGATCGCAATTAGATGATGCGTCAGCTGACAGCTCCAAACACTCAGTTGTTTTGACTGGTCGTGAGTCACTCTACGCAACGCCAGACCTGCCAATGCGCCAACACCCGCGAAAATGGCTCATTTATCTGTGGGAGATGGGTTAGTTCAGCGAGACTCGACGGCATGTATTGGAATAAGTCGATTTTTGAAAGTCTTTCGGTTCTTTGATCCATCTTGTTGTTAATTGTTTTTCTCGTCGCTATTAATGAGTCGTACAATACACACGCTGGATGACACCTCCTCTCGACGTCGTTGCTACCGAACCTGTCAGATGGGTCAATAATGTGGCCAGTTGAAACAGAGCAAATGCGATTGGACACTTGCCAAAACAGTGTGGACAGTCAGCGCCTAAAGAATGGATATGAGAAGGATCAGATTTTGAATCAGATTTGCCTGCAGTCTGAACGCGGCCTAAGGGGAAGTTCTTCGTTAACCATTTTTCCTTCATAATTAACCGTCATATTTATATTTCTTCATTTAGTGTGTCCTTGACACAAATGTTTAATTTTCCCAGAATTTCAAGATTTCAGGTATGCTTTAAGAAGATCATTGAGAAATTCACTTGAGGAATCCATAATAATATCTCATATTTAATTATCTTCCATTAGTGTGTTCTTGACTTTTAATTTTGCTCGGACCCGTAATCACCGCTTGCGGTTATATTTTTGTATTTACTGTTGACACAATCACAAATCCCCAATATAACATGATCATTATAACTAATTCAGTACTTTGATTACACAATCACCCAACCCAAAAACGACTTATTCTGTATTAACTGTTCAAATCCCATCAAACTTCCCCAATATTAGGTATGCACTGTTCAAATCCAATCACACATCCAATATTAAGTATTTACTGTTCATATCCTATCACTCATCCAATATTACATTTACATTCAGAAGACGCTTTTATCCAAAGATAAACTGAAGAGGAACTCCCATTCCATGTTCCGCATCCACTGACTCAGTGATTCTTAAGGAATGCCGACGCTGCACCTCCTTCCTAATGCATGATGGATCAAACGTCTTTTCAAGAGGTTCCCACCATGATGAACCGATTCAGGACCACCACTCAAGAGCCCCCTCACAGCATCAGAGGAGTTCTTCCTCATGCTGGTCCTCCATGAGGAGCATGTGGATTTTAGAGGCTCGCACCAAGCATGAGGCGTGTTGAGGACAAGACTGGACCACAACCAACACTAGGATCTGGACCACAACCAACACTAGGATCTGGACCACAAGCAAGACTAGAATCTGGACCACAAGCAAGACTAGGATCTGGACCACAAGAAAGACTAGGATCTGGACCACAAGCAAGACTAGGATCTGGACCACAAGCAAGACTAGGATCTGGACCACAAGAAAGACTAGGATCTGGACCACAAGCAAGACTAGGATCTGGACCACAAGCAAGACTAGGATTGGAGCACAAGAAAGACTAGGATCTGGACCACAAGCAAGACTAGGATCTGGACCACAAGCAAGACTAGGATATCTGGACTTCAACAACACTTATGAGCTGGACCACAAGCAAGACTAGGATCTGGACCACAAGTAGCAGGGGGACCACCCAGATTAAAGACCACCATTGTGCATGTGTGTGTATGTATACATCAGTGCGTGTGCGTAGGTGCGTCTGTGTGTGGGTCCATCTCTAACTAAAAATTGGCAGACACATCACGTTTCAATCCATAATCAACTAGAGAACACTGAGGGCCAAATGAGGGCAGAAGGCAGGCCATTTGAACATGGAGCGTATCAAAGGGCTGGTGACGACCAGGGCTGGTGGAGCTTCATTTGAATACTCGCTCCATGATGGTTTAATTAAAGAGGACGTCCGTCATTAATAGGCGACATGTGGAAGAATCTTCACCTTCCAGAATGAGGAAATCACAGCCCAGGAAATAAATGGAGATGTGGGGGAGGGAATGAAACTTCCACTCAATCAACCTCCATTAATGATGTCTTCAGCAGCAGGAAATGACACGCACGCCTCGGCGACGATATGGTGATCACTCAGGAAAGCAACCAAACAATACCAAAGCTCCCCCCTCCATCTGATCAGATGCTTGGAATATATACCTAGGAATAAGGTGTATAGACTGTAGTTAGTGTATATACACTGGGAGCTAGGTGTATAGACTGTAGTTAGTGTATACACTGAGAGCGAGGTGTATAGACTGTAGTTAGTGTATATACACTAGGTGTTAGGAGTGTAGACTAGTATATACACTAGGTGTTAGGAGTATAGACTGTAGTGTATATACACTAGGTGTTAGGAGTGTAGACTGTAGTATATACACTAGGTGTTAGAGTATAGACTGTAGTATATAAACTAGGTGTTAGGAGTATAGACTGTAGTATATACACTAGGTGTTAGGAGTGTAGACTGTAGTATATACACCAGTGTAGGAGTGTAGACTGTAGTAAACACTAGGTGTTAGGAGTATAGAGCTGTAGTATATTCACTAGGTTGTTAGGATAATAGTGACTGTAAGTATATACACTAGGTGTTAGGAGTATAGACTGTATGTATATACATAGGTGTCTAGGAGTAATAGACTGTAGTATATACACTAGGATGTTAGGAGGTATAGACTGTATAGTGTATATACACTAGGTGTTAGGAGTATAGACTGTAGTATATACACTAGGTGTTAGGAGTGTAGACTGTAGTATATACACTAGGTGTTAGGAGTGTAGACTGTAGTATATACACTAGGTGTTAGGAGTGTAGACTGTAGTATATACACTAGGTGTTAGGAGTGTAGACTGTAGTATATACACTAGGTGTTAGGAGTGTAGACTGTGTATATACATAGTACATGGGTATAGCTTATATAACTAGGTGTTAGTAGTAGACTGTAGTATATACACTAGGTGTTAGGAGTGTAGACTGTAGTATATACACTAGGTTTAGGAGTTGTAGACTGTATATATACACTAGGTGTTAGAGTGTAGACTGTAAGTATCATACACTAGGTGTTAGGAGTGTAGACTGTAGTATATACACTAGGTGTTAGGAGTATAGACTGTAGTATATACACTAGGTGTTAGGAGTATAGACTGTAGTATATATACTAGGTGTTAGGAGTATAGACTAGAATATACACTAGGTGTTAGGAGTATAGACTGTAGTATATACACTAGGTGTTAGGAGTATAGACTGTAGTGTATATACATTATGAGCTAGGTGCATCGACTGTGGTAAGATGGCATACATATCTGAGCTCCACAGGGTGTCCATTAATTATTTAGAGCAGCGAAGGTGACGCAGGTAGGAACCATCATCCTCCATCATGGGTTCCTCGTTGACTAAGCCACGCCAGAGTTCCTCTCTCTCAGAAGCAGCTCTGAGCGTCTAATTAGCAACAGAAGCCATTAGTAAAACGCCCACACTGTCCACGGCAACACCAGAGATTATTCCTGAAACCACTTCATTTCATAATGATATTTTTTATTATTTTGGCACTAAAATATCATAATTAAAGTGTAATGGTCACATGGCTAAGCCTGCCTTGGTGTTCAAGTGAGCTGAACTGGGACACCAGGCTAAATCCCATTACATCCTCCACAATGCTAATCCTTGAAAGCAATAAGTAGCTATTAAAAGTCCAAAAATTCACTGGGATGAAAAAAGCGGATACGCAAATAACGGGATTAGGGATATAAAAATGTGGCCAGCTGGACGCCTTCCGAGATATAAAACGCTGCAGTACAAACATTAGAGAGCCTCCACCTCCAGTTTGCTATGCTCTAGGTCAATCGGGTTACACTGGTGCCTATTGGTACGCACCTGCATTGAGTTCAGCCTACATGTTGTACATGTTGGAACTTACCAGTTTGCATTAAACTTACACTTTAGCAAGAGGGACAGGAAATCGGCTTTCAGAAACATGAATCCAATATTGTTTCTAATGTATTCAATATAAGATATGCAATAACATTGTGTTAATAGATAATCTTTATCCTCATTATAGATAACCATAACCAAGATATCCATAATCCATATAGTCATAGAAACAAGAGTCCAGCGGTCTCTGGGCAGTGAGTGACTCATAAGCCTTATTACCTCTTCTCATCCATTATAGAGAACCTCATAACACCAGGTTCTACATCTCCAGCGCTGTGCAGTTAACACCCAACATCTGACACCTTCTACTGCATACTTCACATCTCGCCCAATGAGTCCAGGGTGAACCGAAGGGGGGGCCGCCTCCCAGGGGTGAAGGGGGGGGGGGGGGGGGGCTGTAGAAGGGAGGTGGTACTGGCCTAGCAGAGAGCAGGGCGATAATTCGCTTCTGAAGACTTTTTTTGGCACATACTACATTATCGGGGCTGCAGAGATTGCGGTGTCCGTCTTTGGGGTCCAAGGCACCAAGACAATTACAGAAGTAAGCCATGCATATCACTCACTCCCCAGAACACCACCCCCTCCACCCCCACACACGCACACCCCCACACACACACACACACACACAATGCAGAAAAAAGACATAACCTTGTTTAGGGAAATTGGAGGCAGTGGCAGTTATTTATTACCCATAACCCCTAGCTCATTACCAGCCTGCGTCACCTTTCATTTGGAGGCGTCAGCCCCGTTCACTTCACCTCTCGACGCATCACGGCTCAGAGACGCGCCGTGAAAACGCTGCCTGAAGAGCGGCAAAATAATAAATAAACCTGAACCAAGGAGCTTTGATCTGAGGAGCAGAGTGCTGCGTTTAGAGCGTCTGGATCCTCCCGATGACGGCCTGGACGCGCCCGCTAACGACAGCGCTAAGAGGACGTGTGACAGCTAATTATCCAGACGTCGGCCGCGCGCAGGCCGCCGGCGTTTGGCATCAGCGTCTCTTCTCGCGCACGCTGCCCGTCTCTGGCCAGGAGAGCCGGGGGTTCTCAGAGTTGCCAGTGAAACATTGAAACGCACCCAACCCTGGGAATGTTGTGAAGTTGGAGACCAAAGCATTGTCTCAGTGGGGCTCTGAAGCATCCATCTTGTTTAGCGCTGATGTGAGGAGTACCTGGCCTGGACCGGAGGCCTGGAGCGGGTCCCAGACGCTGGGAGCACGCCGTCACACACACACACACATGCAGTCAATACAGCATACTCTCAAATGCACACAATGCGCACACACACACACACACACACGAACAGTCAAACAGCACGCATACTCTCAAATACACACAATGTATACACACACACACACAGTACACGCACAGTCATACAGCACGCATACTCTCAAACGCACACACCCCCCCGGAGAAACAACATCGGATTGTTGGATGAGGAGAAGTCTCTTCTTTAATCGTGTGAGGGACATCGAGGCGGCACAGCAGCCTGTCATACCTGTCATAATAAAAGCCCCTCCACCCTCCCAACACACTAATGTATGATTTACCGTCATAAAAATACCATCGATCTGACCCAAGACTAGATTACAAACTATACTACTAACTGTCCCTCTATCTCTATATAGCCACATCTAGCCGCGCCTCATCGCTACGAGTATTACTCCACCATTGACTCCACCCACAACATGGCTGCTAGCCTAAAATCCACTGAACTTTCCACTGACGTTAGAAAAAAATTCCCTTCAGAGCCAGATGACAAAATAATGTCATCCTAGAGTTTACACTAAAGCATTGATCAGGTACCACCCATCAAACCCTTATTGATCACAGGTGCTGCCTGTCACACCCTAATTGATCACAAACTACTAGCCATCACACCAATATTGATCACAGGTACTGCCTATCACACCAATACCTCATTGATCACAGCTACTGCCTATCAGACCCTTAATGATCACAGGTACTGCCTATCACAGCAGTACCCACATTGGTCACAGGTACTGCCTATCACAGCAGTACCCACATTGGTCACAGGTACTGCCTATCACAGCAGTACCACATTGGTCACAGGTACTGCCTATCACAGCAGTACCACATTGGTCACAGGTACTGCCATCATTGCCCTCTGCTCCGTGTTCCTCCCACGTTGGGGGAGTTCCCCTCCCCCAGGCAGCAGTGATCTCACCCCCCTGTAGAGCGCACCCTTCAGAGAGCAGCCAATGAGAGCGAGGCGAGCCCCTAATGAGGATTAATATGTTACACTGAGGTAGCGAGTGTGGCACAAATACCACCCCCCGGGGAGGATGGACTACATAGCACAGCCGCCCAACCACTGCCTGCTCCCGGGAGGCCCACGGGGGGACGGGGGACTGCTGTCTGTACTGAGATCTTGCTGAGTGCAGGGGAAAAACTGCTTTACTGTGTTCGTGTGTGGGTGTGTGTGTGCGAGTGTGCGAGTGTGTGTGTGTGTGTGTGTGAGTGTGTGAGTGCGTTCCTCTATGTGAAACCGAGACCAGATCAAAAGCTAAAGTGGTCCGGTGACCGTGGTGCCGGTAACCACCGGTCTGAGGGCCGACAGCAGGGCAGCTAAACTCTGGCTGAATCCCGGCGGTCCGCAGCGACCTGTTGGAGAAGGATGCTCTCCAATCCGTCTGTCTGCCTGTGCGTTTGTGCGTGTGCATGCGTGTGCATGCGTGTGCGCCTGCGTTTGTATTCCGTGTGACTCCGGACAGCAGAGTCGGTCACGGCCGAATGGGCAGCCAGGGCTCAGACCCAACTACCCTCCGCTCCAGGGCCGGGAGCGGCTCCTCAGGGCCGCGACCCCCCGCACTCCCCCCGCGTCATTCTCCTATAAAGAACAGCTCGTTGGCCCATTTAGGCAACATCCAGGTTTGATTCCGTCCTGCGGTCCTGTGCTCGACCTCTCTCTTCTATCTCTGCCTTCCATCTCGCGTCTAGTCGCAGAAGAACCCAGCACAACTAATACTGGACATAGCAGACACATCCCTGTTCACAGACCACATGCCTGTTGTCACCATGCTGATGTTTTTCGGGGTCCCCCCTCCTCGACGGTACTTCATCAAAGTCTCACCCAGCCGGGCTTCCTTTTGGCAGAGAGTTGCCTGGCTCAAAGGGGCACCCTGGAAACGCCCCGGTCACAAGCGGTGCGGTCGGACCAGCGATCATTCGATCACATTATGTCAAGCCCTCCCTCTGCCCGACACAGGACGTAATCATACTTGTAGAGATTTATGGGCGGTACTTTCATTAAAGCAAAAGTAGTTTGTCACCGTGTTTTATGACCCCCACCTGGTGGGCCGCTGCTTTCAAAGACAGATTTAATCCCCCAGCAGGATAACTCAGTCCCAACATGGCCTCCATTAGAGCGCCTGGTGGAGGGAGGGAGTGTCAGAGGGCCAGCGTCGCCCGACAACAGGCTATCTGCACGGGATGGGATCCAACCGGAGTCGTCAACACGGCCCCGTATTAATTGTGTTCCTGTCTGCCTCCCATAATTACAAAAGCGCCCAGAGGAGAGGCGGCAGGCAGCGGCGGCGGCGGCGCACTCCACTTCCGCCTCGTGTTGTCACCTTTCATTTCAATCCCCAAAACGTTTAAATGGCCCCTGTGCTTGGATGCTCTGCGGCTTTGCAATCGCTGTCACTCCAACTGAAGAAACCCACAACTCCCCCCCCCCTCCCCGCCCACCTGCCCTCCCCCCCGGCCCCCTGCGGAGTCTCGTCTGGGCTCCGGCTGCGTCCGGGCTCGACACAAACTCAATTACGGCGGTCCAATTACAAAGTATCTGGTGGCGTCTGAGTGAAGCTCAAACCGCGAGCGCTGCGGAACGCAAAGATGCATCATCGCTGGGAGGAGAGGGAGGGAATTAAAGTGTCTCTCAGATGGATAGGGCTGGTAGCTCTGCATCCCCGAATACCTGCACTCCTCCTCCTGCCAGCCCCTGGAAAACCTTCTGTCGTCGCTAGCTCACCGAGCTCGTGTTCGCTAGTGTTAGCGTATACCATCAACGCCAATTCATACCTGCATACACATCTCCATAGCCATACTGAAACAATGGCAAAAAACGAAAACGCCACATCGGAACACGGTCACATCGGAACACGGTGATAACTATCTTAAAGTAGCGGTTCCAATGAGAGTGCTCGTTGTTAACAGCTGGGTACCAAGTACCTGCAAAACCGTGCAACAACAGTCTTCCCTTTTGGTGCTCTTGTCATCAATAAATATATAATTCAATATGGCAATTTGGTTCATGTCATGTTATCGACAGAAGCGTAAACACTTCTGGAGGGAATCAAACCCCTCGCCCTGGGCTGGTTAGGATAACAGGGCTACGGTAGCGCCATCACACCTGCTGATGCTGCTCCTCTCCACGTTGGAGGGAACAGAGACGGCTGGCCTTTTGCCTTCTGCTGTCCCTCAGTGCGCCTCCGTGCATCCTACCTGCAGCAGCATTAGACAGTAGACGTGATAAGAGCAGGACATGAACAGGTCTCCAGATGCAGGACTCTGAGCTGCAGCAGGACAGAGTGTTCCCGCCATCCGAGCGTATAAGCAAACCTCCTCTCACCGAGGGAACCGCGTGGCTGAGGAGAACGCGCGAAACCGAAAGTCAACCACGCAAATATTATCACAAAGCACTGTGTTTCAATTTGCGTGCTTAATTTGGCTCCCGGCGTAATGACTACACTTAAAAGACACGGCGAGTACGTGTGAGGAGCCTTGAGGGAAGTGGCGAGGTTAAAAGCGAGGTACGCGCGCTGTAATCGCGGGGATCTGAGGCTTTGCACCACAAAATATGTATTCCCCCTTGGTTCAGCGCGTTCTGTTGGGTTTTCGCATACAGCGCTCAGCCACAAGCCCATCTGCTAGAACCAACAACAGAACTCCAGCAGAGCCAAACGGTGCTATATATCATTCCTCAACCATTCATACCGTGCTCCGTGCTTTTTTAACAGAGACATCACAGGAGATAAAACCGTTACACAATGATATACTAAAAATAAGCAGCCGCTTTGATTCCCACAACACAATAGTGGGGGGGCTGCGGGCTCGGGGGGGGTGTTCCACATCGCAACGGCTGTGAGGACGTAGAGATCGCTGGAGGTGCCACTGCAGCCAGCATGCCACGCGGCGAGCGTGGCACGGAGCAAGCGTGCACGAGCAAAGTGTGCACTCCAGCGAGCGTGCACTGCACTGCAGAGCGTGCACGCAGCAGCAGCAGCTGAGCTCTAAGCTGCTGCAGAAGCGCATTTCCAGCGGGGGTCCACAGCACCACGCCGCCTCCCCCCTCCCCCCCCCCCCAGCCCGCGACTGCTGCGTCGTGCTGCTGCTGCATGCGGCGTGACCCACTTTCAGCTCCGCAGCAGAACGCACGGTACCTTATGCTGCATGGGATGGGGGGGATTCTATGAAGGGGAATAAATAATAATAATATTACATCTGCTCACACACGCAACACCACACATACACACCTTCTAGGCACACTCTTAAATAGAGCACCTGACGATGGCAATACACCACACACACAATGCGCACCACGCGTCAATCAGACAGACTGTACTGTAGAAACGTAGTCACACATCAGGTTTGGTTGACAGGTATGTCTCAACAGAGGTGTGGGTGGGGGGGATGGCAGCTACAGCCCTGTCAAAGTTTACAAAGCTAATCACCACCGGTGGTCCCCTTACCCACAATCCTCCTCTGCTCTACAGCGCCCTGCCAGAGGGCACGCCACTCTGGTCCTCCATCCCTCCGTAGTGTCACAACCTGTCTCACTTGCTCTGATTGGCTGGGGATTCAAACGGTTGTGTCAACAGAACAAGAGGACGGATAATAATGACATGTTCTCATTTCAAATCTAATCTAGGAGGAGATGACCACACGTTATCAGGGCTAATGGAAAGCTAAGAGCAATACAGTGCCTCTCTCACAACTATTAATGGTTTAGAGAGAGACACAGAAGAGAGACAGAGAGAGAGCAGAGACAGAGACAGAGAGAGAGAGAGAGAGAGAGAGAGAGGAGAGGGAGAGAGGGGGGGGAGAGAGGGGGGGGGGGAGAGGGGAGAGGAGCGAGAGAGGGACGAGGGGGGGGGGGGGGGGGGGGGGGGGGGGGGGGGGGGGGTGGGTAGAAGAGGGAGAGAGGGGGGGGGGGGGGGGGGGGGGGGGGGGGGGGGGGGAGGGGGGGATGAGAGAGAAGGATGAGCACGTAGAGAGAGAGAGGAGAGCGACGAGAGGCGAGACGAGACGATAGAGAAAAGAGCGAGAGAGAGACAGAAAAAGAGGGAGAGAGAAAAGAGGGAGAGAGAGAGTGAAGTAAAAGAGGGAGAGAGGGACCAAGCCATAGACAGAGGGAAAGAACCCAGAGCGAGAACGAGAGACAGACACCTGTGACCATTGTAGAACTTCTGAGCAGTTCCGGTTCTTCCTGGATTTCTAATGGCGCTTTTCCACTACACCTTTCCAGCGCGACTCGCCTCGACTCGCCTCGACTCGCCTCGGTTCTTTTTGCGTTTCCACTAGGGAAAGTACCTGGTACCAGGTACTATTTTAGTACCTGCTCTGGTGAGGTTCCCAGCGAGTCAAGCCGGTACTTAAATGTGACGTCGCGACACACTGCTGGCCGCTGATTGGTCAGAGAGTGTCGTCACTCGTCTCATCTTCGGCTTTATACTGCTGTACTGTACGGCTTCCAAAACTCTCCTGTACTTTTCTGTTGTGTTTTGTCTCGCCGCCTGCAGCCTTTTCTGACTATCTTCTTTTGCTTTGTTTGTGACAAAAAGCCACAGAACGAGCAGCAAGTACACCACTGCCTCCATGTCCTCCATTGTTTGTGTTTGTGTCGCGCATAGAACATCCCTTGTGTCACGCAGTTTCGCACCGCCGTGCTATGACGACCCCGCCCACGTTGAGTAGGTACTTTTTGTAATGGAAAAGGAACGTGGCCGAGGCGAGGCGAGTCGAGTCGAGGCGAGTCGAGGCGAGTCGTGCTGGAAAAGTGTAGTGGAAAAGCGCCATAAGATACCAGAATCCTCAGAAGTCATTTTCAGCAGCAGGCTACATTTAACGCTTTAGGGGAAGTTTCAATGGAACGATGAATTATATATCTCAATACATTACCATATAGAAGACCTTTTAATATGTATACATTAATATCTGCCTATATTAAAAAAGGTACAGATTAATCATGTACTTTATTCATCATATAGGCATCGGCCATAGCACCAGCAATACGTTCCGTCAACACCATAAATATATATCGACTTCACCATATTATTGACTTTGAGAACACTGATGTTGGTTTAAACCTGTCGCCTTAGGAAGGGGAAGGTAAAGGTTAACAGATTTACCGAATAAGCCTCATGACGTAAACACAAACCGCAGCGGAGAACTGCCTTACTTTACAGCACCCGAAAGCCTTACTCGTCTCAGACATCTTACAACCAGCCCCAAGATATCAACATCATTATTCATATTCATACACAGATGGTCTTCTCGAAGCGGCAGACCGATGGGAACGTTTGCAGGTGAAAACATTGGATATTAACTGCCTGGCCAGTAGATTGTCCACTCATGAACGGATCATAATGGCTGAGCAGGTAGGGGTGAGGGGGTCATGCTACTGTAGGTCGGAGGCCCGACAGGTAGACTGCTGACATCGGAGATCGAACCCACAACCTTCACTGCGGTGGTCAAAGCTCCTATCCAATAGTATGACCAGTAGCAAACGGCATCACAAAGAAAACACAGATGGATGGACTTAGTGAGGTCGTATTTACACACGTCGATTTCATCGAAGCATGCTCCGAAAAGTGAATAAATAACCCAAAGAGGGGCGAATATATTTGAACACATCTGATCGGTGTTTGCTTGCTGTGCGAGCTACTCTGTATTTTTCCGCTTCATTTGTATGTAAAAGTGATAAATACTGTGTGCTCTGGCCCTGGGCCAGACTAAACGCCGGCGGTAATTAATGAGAAGTTTAGGAGAAGCGCCGGACAAAAGCCGCCATCGTGGGCGTGGAGGGAGAACACAGAATCAATGATGGGCTTTCACCTTCACACGCTAAACGACTTCCTCTCTGATCTCTCCCCGCCACACACGCCTCTGGGGAGAGAGGACCCAGGAGCCTGATTGGACAGCAGCAGCAGGGACCCTGGGTGTGTGTGTAGCAGTGGTGTGTGTGTTTGTGTGTAGGTGTAGGTGTTTGTAGGTGTGTGTAGCGGTGGTGCCTGCGTGCGTGTGTGTTCGCGCGGAGAAGCAAGTGGGTCGAGTCCTGGGGGCCACAACGCTGCGTGGGGGCCGACTTGACGGATGGAAACACGTTACGGTGAACCAGGATGACAGCTCTGCTAAACTCATCGATGACGGGGGACTTAAAGTTTGTTCTGTGACTGGAGGAAGAAGTCATCCTTCAGGTGGCGTTCCATCCACACATGAATAACTTCTTATGCACCAGACACTGGCCACTGCACTTCAGATCTCTGGTAAGGGCACATTTACATCTGGGACATGTAGCAGACGCTTTTATCCAAAGCGAGGTGCCAGGACGTACTTACAACATACAATAAGTGCGTACATTAGGTGCCAGGACGTACCTTACAACATACAATAAGTGCGTACATTAGGTGCCAGGACGTACAACACAATAATTGCGTGACGGGGGGTTGGGTGGGAGACTGCAGTCACAAGTGAGAGTTGAGTTCTTTGTGGAAGATGGTGAGCGACTCTGTAAGAGTGTGAAGAATGATGGCTCTGAGGCAGCTCCTTTAGACGGGATTCTCAATTCAAAATGGACGCATTATAAATGCCTAGCTTGCATTCTATTTTTTTCCAATGGAACTTTTTTGCTAGACAGCAATTTTGTTTGTTATTTGATTTTCCCGCCTTTCTCTCCGTCTGACTGAAACTCTTTCTGGATGTTCTGCAGCACGGACGACTGAGTTTTATTATGTTTTGAATGATTTTTAATCCTGGTGAACCCCAGTGGTAATGGCAGGTTTAACTACACGATAAAAGGAAACGAGGCGAGCCTGGCTGATCTCCTTCAGGACCCTTCTACTAGTCCCCAGACACGCCAGGACAGGAAGCTACAGGCTAACAACGGGCTCAGCGCGACACACAGCGCTACACACAGCGCTACACACACACACGACCCCCTGCTCCACTCTCCAGGCCCTCCAGACGTTTCCATTCCACGGCCTCCTTCCACAGATGCTCCGCTTTCCCACTCGTCCACTCTCCATAAATTCTCCAATTATCGATCATTACGTTTGATAGTTTTCCATTATAGGGGCCGCTGCTCGTTGAAGACCCCATCGGCCGCGTTCGCATCAGCGCAGCTAGAGAGTTTCAGGAGCCGGCGTGTGGACGGCTGCTGGGCACCAGGAGCTGCCGTTCAGGAGGCGATGTTCTCGTTGGTTACAGGCCGCTGAGCGCCCCGGGGAGCGCTGGAAGAGCGCTGGATGAACCTAGGTAGAGCCGCGGAATCACCCCCCACACCCCACGCTCAACACCACCCCCGCTATCTGTGATACTATGAGACACACTATTAGATACGGTTGGATATAGGCAAGGCAACTTTATTTATATCGCACTTTTTACACACAAGGCAGTCTCAAAGTGCTTCACATAAAAACATTGTCATACAATATAGATAAGTAAAAGAAAACATATGCAAACACAGTATCTAATATACTACTAGATACTGTTAGACACACTATAAGATACCGTAAGATATATTACTAGATACTGTGAACTATAAGATACCGTTGTACTAGATACTGTTAGATAAACTATAAGATACCGTTAGATATATTACTAGATACTGTGAACTATAAGATACCGTTGTACTAGATACTGTTAGATAAACTATAAGATACCGTTAGATATATTACTAGATACTGTGAGATAAACTATAAGATACCGTTGTACTAGATACTGTTAGACATACTATAAGATACCGTTAGATATATTACTAGATACTGTGAACTATAAGATACCGTTGTACTAGATACTGATAGATATGCAGTGCAGCTCAGACTTTCCCCATCTCTGACTCTCTAACAAAAGAGTGTTTAATTGAATTCAAAGGAATTCATGAGGCCATGTTTTAATCTTCTTTGTCTCATGCAGTTAGTTTAGTGTTGGGTTTCTTCCCCCCGGTTTGGACTCCAAACTCCTATTAAAGGTCCGTGAAATATTGGTTTTTAAAGGTCAAGTGCCGTGGTTGTTTGTTATTCCAGTGCGTTGACTGTGTAGAGCATTGGGAGCGCTCAACGCTCTGTAATACCGCCCGTCCACTGTCCTTCTAATCCCTCTGTTGGCTCATGTTGTGAAGCCAAAGCTGCCGTGAAGCCTCCATTGGTTTCCTTCATCATCAGCCCCGATTCACAAAGCCTGACACGACGCCCGTCTGAACCCCGCCCAGACCGGACACACTACCACCCCAGACCCCACGAGCCAGACCCCCCAGGAGTCAGGACACCCCAGACCCCAGAGTCATACCCACAGAGCCAGACCCCAGCATCCCCAGAGCCAGACCCCCAGAGTCAGACACCCAGAGTCCAGACACCCAGACCTCCAGAGTCAGACTCCCAGAGTAAGACCGCCAGACCCCCAGAGTCAGACACCCAGAGTCCAGACCCCAGACCCCAGAGCCAGACTCCCAGAGTCAGACCCCCAGACCCCCAGAGTCAGACACCCAGACCCCCAGGGTCAGACACCCAGACCCCCAAACCCCCAGAGTCAGACACCCAGACCCCCAGAGTCAGACACCCAGACCCCCAGAGCCAGACCCCCAGAGCCAGACCCCCAGAGTCAGACACCCAGACCCCCAGGGTCAGACACCCAGACCCCCAAACCCCCAGAGTCAGACACCCAGACCCCCAAAGGTCAGACAGTCCAGAAACCCAAGAGCCAAGACTCCCAGAGCTCAGACACTCCAGACCTCCAGAGTCAGTACGACCCAGACTCCATGACCCCCCCAGAGTCAGACACCCAGACCACCAAGAGTACACACCCAAGTCCAACTCCCAGCAGACCCCAGAGCCTCCCAGAGCCAGACCCCAGGCAGACCCCCAGAGTCAGACCCCCAGAGTCAGACCCAGACTCCCAGACCCCGATGCCAGACCCCCAGAGCCAGACCCCAGATCAGACACCCAGACCCAGAGCCAGACCCCCAGAGTCAGACCCCAGAGCCAGACCCCCAGAGTCAGACCCCAGAGAGCCAGACCCCCAGAGTCAAGACCCCAGAGTCAGACCCCCAGAGCCAGACCCCCAGAGCCAGACCCCCAGAGTCAGACCCCCAGAGTCAGACCCCCAGACTCCAGACCCCGACCCCCAGACACCAGAGTCCAGATCCCCAAAGTCCAGAGCCAGACCCCCAGAGTCAGACCCCCAGAGTCCAGAGCCAGACCCGCAGAGTCAGACACCCAGAGTCCAGATCCCCAGAGCCAAACCCCCAGAGCCCGAAGAGAGACAAACCCACATGACCTCCTGATCAGTTGCCAGAAAGTAATCACTTTGGAATTTGTCTAATCCGATTGGACGGCTGAGGAGCGGCGCGGCCGGTGGTAATTACTTCGCCCCCCTGCTGAGCGCGGAGCTGAGCCGCATTCCTCCGCTAGCTGCCCCGGAGGCACGCACGCCATCGCAACGCCGCGCCCGGTTTAACTTCATGTCCGCTCCATCGGCCTGCTGGGTGACGACGGCTCTACGCAGGCCTCCTCCCTCAGTAGGGTGAAGACTGAACACTGCAGTGATGAGCAACACAGGCAAGGGTTCCTCAGCTCACCTTCAGATGCTAACGGGGGGGTTCCGTCTCTTGCTGCAGGCTCCAGGACGTGGGGACCGCTGGGCCGGAGAACCTCCCAGGAGAGCATCAGATCCCCGGGCCTGGGCAACAGGGAGGAGGGGGGAAGACATAAATACATCTGAGCGGCTCACAGGACCTCAGAACATGACCTACAGCTGGCAGGCTCGTTACACAACACACATAGGAAACATTCCCACCAGTGAACACAGCTGGTGGTTACCGGGCCAACGCTGTTCATCATCTCAGTGTTTCTTTAGGAAACACGTTGTTTAAAGACATCAGTCTGATGGGAGGGATTCAGTGACTAATTACTGATCGGGCAAACTTCAGTTTAATTACTTTAAATTGTTTCTGTGATACGGATGTACGTCTAGCAACGCAATTACTCAAGCAGTGAGGACGCCCACCGCTTGTGTTTATACACACACACACACACACACACACACACACCACACACACACACACACACACACACACACACACACACACACACACACACACACACACACACACACACACACACACACACACACACACACTTTAAGATCACAAAATATATATTAATCTCTATAACCGTGTTTTCAGGACGAAACGTTGATAAATGGTTGTAGATTTTCTCCGGGAGGGGGCCAGACTTCCCCTCCCGTACAGGATAGGGGCCCTCAGAGGCCATTACTGGGCCCTCAGGAACCATTAAGATCTGTGAACCCCCATTTACTCTTGCTGCCTCTCTGATTTATTGTGGTGATCTTTTTAAATGACACATTAAAACGCAATTAGCGTCCCTATTTCGAGAACAAAGTGCCAGCATGTAGCGATGCTCTTTAGGAGTAAATGCACAGCCTCTCCCCCGGTCAGACGCTGGGTGTAACCCCTCCTCTGGAAGAACGACCAGCTGAAACACGGCCATTAACCGCTGCTGCCGAGCTCTGGGCTGAGGGGAAGAGATTTCTGATTGGAGGAAGTATAAAGTATTGACACTCATGGCCATCCCAACGTAAGAGCAGTAAAGTGACTCTTGGGAAGGACACGTTCAAGATCAGAATCGGATACAAAAACAACTATGAAGGCAAGGAATTACCTTCCATTTTCCCTCCACAGTTATATTAATGTCCTCCTCGTTCTTAACGGAACCAAGAGCTTCAGGAAGTTACGGAGTGTGGTCCCATTCCAACCAATGAGAGCATGCCTAAGAACATTTAAATATGTCAAACTAGGCTACAGAAGCGAGAGGCGCGTCCAATGCCCTTTACAAAGTCTTTACAAAAGGAGGGCGACAGTCCTGATGTTCAGTGAAAGGACGGCTAAATGCAGTCGTAGCGTGACAGTCAGCGCTCATTGAAGCCACGTGCTGGAACCCGGTCGCGCTGACCCACTGGCTGAGCCCCAGGCAGGACAGGGACAGACGGCAGGACAGCCCTGGGACATGACAGCAGGACAGCCTGGTGAGCAGAACGGGTAGCACACAGCCCTGGGACAAGCTGACGACAAGGACAGGCCCTGGGACAGACAGCAGGACACCGCCCTGGGACAGACGGCAGGACAGCCCTTGGACCAGCGGTAGCACAGCCCTGGGAGAGACGGCAGGGACAGCCCTGGGACAGAGGCCTCCGAGGACCGTGCGAAGCCCTGGCACTGTCTGGTCCATTGATGTTCTGTGGGAACTCTGCAGAGGTCGTTGGTCGACCCGACTGCCGTCGGCCTGTCAGGCCTAGACGTGCTCTGCAACGGCCACTTGAGTGAGCCAAACCCCTTGCCTACATCTACTCGATCAAGTCAACAAACTTAATCGTAGACACTTTATCAGGAGAACAGCCGTCCGATCATTGCGTTTTTCCACTCTTTAAATGTCCACACCTCATTCAGTACGAATTGGTTTGTTATAAATGTAAATGTCTCGTGCCGTGCTCCTTTTCATCTTCCATATTTCCTTCGTCTACTCTTTGCGTATGTACGTCTAAAGCTCTAACTCTGTTGTTATTTAAAGTTATCATATCAGAAACCTTACCATCGACGTCTGACTGAACAGATCATGGATGAGCGGCAGATTTCTGCGGAGACCACGCTCCATATGGCTTAGCTGTTGACGTCTTAGTTCCGACCAGTGTTTCAGCGAGAGTTAACTCAATCAATTCTGGCACGGCTAAATTACGGACGTAACGCGGTGACATTTAACATTTCTAAGTATACATGAAATTGCGAGCCATCTTGGCCCCTCCTCTGGGTTGGTATTGGGAAAAGAATCTTTCGGGAGGGATCCGATTCGTCGATGCCTCAGGAA
>OLKM01000379.1:233902-241551 GCA_900291075.1 Melanogrammus aeglefinus | reverse complement strand
GAGAGTCCAGGCATCCAGTCCAGATCACCGCAAACACACTAGAATCAAACAGAATGGTTGAATTAAGAACGGTACAAGTACAATAGTGGGAATGTAACTGCAATAAAAAAGGCAGCAAAGCAACAGAGTAGATCCTTCGACTTGTCCAGATCTGTCTTTCAACGACTCCTATGGATCCAATGCAAGATCTGTAGGGTGCGTTTTGAGCTTTCCTTTGAATAGCTGCTAAGAGTCTAGACTTCCTGATGATGAGGGCAGCCATATTCATAAGGAAGGGGGCCTCGGAAAGGCACACGGCTCTTGTCCAGCTGATGCTTCTTTTTTAAGCCTTCTTGGCCATTGGAAAGCAGCGCCAGCATCCCGAAGGAAGCGGAGGAGTCGAGAAGGATAAAGGAATGATCAGGTATTCAGGTAAGGATGGAGATATATACCTAGTGCAAGGCTTTAATGAGGTAGCAGTAGCAACTTATAAAGTCTGATTTGAAAGGTTATTGTTAGCCAGTGGCAGAGAAGCGAGAATAGGGTTGATATGATCAAACTATTGCTTGTATGTGGATCAGAGTGCTAGCTGCAGCATTCGCAAGCTGTAGCTATTTTTTGTGGTAGAAGTTCGGTAATCCTGCAAAAGTTGACATTGCAATTCAGTTCTTGACGAAACAATGCAATGAATCAAGTGTCTCTAGGCGTTGCACTGCAGATAACATTGGTCTGATTTCTTGCAAGTTTCTATCTCAGATGGAAAAAGGCGAGGTTCTGTTTATACTTCTCACGTGTTGGTCAAAAGCACAGTTGAGGGTCGACAGGAACCAAGATTTGTTTGAGCAAGAAGCGCCGACTTGTGGGGATTGGCAAAGCCATCATATCACCCAAGTGATGAAGCCACCTAATACTCTCTCCGGTGTCGTCCGCTTCGAGCCGTCCTAAATTTTGTTATCAGGCTCTCTGTTTCCGGGTATTAAGCTGTAGGAATGGTTGTTGTGACGATCAGCCCTTCAACAGCATGCCCAGCACAGGAGTCAACCTTTGAAAGTCTGGGCCGAGTTGACTGGAATTACAGAGAATGAAGAGCTGGGTTGTCGTCCGCATAGCAGTGGAATAGACTAATATACGAAGCTGCGGATAACTCAACCCAGAAAGGAAGACAATGTAGACTTAGCAAAAAAAGTAATGGAAGGACTGACCCGTTGGTGTACGACTAAAAGCGCGTAGATTTGCAAGTGCTTTTGATTCTAAACCCTCATCGAAGCAGCAAATTGGGTTTATCTGTGGAGGTAGGATTGAAGCCAAGACCAAGAGCTGACTGGTACCCCCGACACACATAGTGCTCAAGACGGTGAACGAAGAGTTGGCTTGGTGGTCGAGTCGGATCGACACGCAGCGCTAGATCCAGCAGCACAAGCATTGAATTGTATTTTTTATCCAAGGCAAGAAGGATGTTCATTTACAACTCTTGTAAAGCGGTTTGCAGTTGAGTGGAAAATGCGCTGAACCCCGGACTGGAAAGGCTTCAAACGATTGTTTCGATCGTTCCAGTAATGCGAACTATTTGTCTTTGCTACATCTTTCCTGTAACCTTGGACGAGGAAGTGGTAGGTTCGAGTATAGGAATCGAATAGATGTTCTGGACTAGTTCAGGATCTAGACCAGGTTTTTGAGTAGGCGGTTTTATCACCGCAAGGCCTTGAAATCAGAAGGAAACAATTCCTGTTGAAAGCGAAAGGTTCATCAAGCAAGAGATTTGCAGCGCCGACTTGTGGGAAAGAAGTCGCTTAAAGAATCCTTGGAAGGGAGAGGATCCAACATACAAGTTGTTGGTTTCGATGCCTTTATCACCCTTTCAAGTTCCCACCAGGAGAATTGCCTTGACTGCAAGGAGTTGAGCGTCAGAATTCCCCATCTACGTAGGCAGCGGGACCCCATCTGCCCGCACGAGAGATTATAGGACAGGCCGCACGGCAGGCATCAATATCCTCTCTAATTGATGTGAATCTTTTTCTCAAAGAAATCCATGAATTCACCTGCACGAATCGAGGAAGCCTGTGGTCTGAATCTGTTTTCTGAGGTGAGAACTACTTCACGGACGTGTTCATAACAGCAAACATTTTGGACTTGTTTTTTCTATTCAGGTTGATGACACTGGAAAAGTAGGCATTTCTGGCAATAGTCAGCGCACTTCTTTTATTAGATGAGCGAGACTGTTGTGCCATGCAAGATGAAAGACCTCGAAGTTTAGGTCGAGGCCGGCCAATTTGCGTTCAAGGATCCTGCAGCTTCTTTTCAGGAGTGCGCGTTTCTGCATTAAAACCAGGGAGCTGGTTTTTCAAATGTTCGTTTTATTTAGATGACGAGCGGAGCAGCAACTGAATATGATGGCAAGCAGACCAAGGCCAATGTTGAAGATCAACAGTAAGGGACTCCACAGAACCACTATAGTTACAAAGAGGTGCAAGTGAGCCAGGGTAACTTAATCTGCCATTGTGCTGTAATAGTTGCAGGTGTGATGTGGCGACAGCTGAAAGTAGCTTGCTGATCATCGCAGGGGCAGGATACCACCACTGGAAAGTGGAGCAGAAAATGGTCTGATAAAGCTGAGGTGTAGTGGAAGAGACGCAATAGCTGTGAATATCTACACCAGCCGGGTTACACAACACACATAGGAAACATTCCCACCAGTGAACACAGCTGGTGGTTACCGGGCCAACGCTGTTCATCATCTCAGTGTTTCTTTAGGAAACACGTTGTTAAAGACATCAGTCTGATGGGAGGGGATTCAGTGACTAATTACTGATCGGCAAACTTCAGTTAAAGTACTTTAAATTGTTTCTGTGATACGGATGTACGTCTAGCAACGCAATTACTCAAGCAGTGAGGACGCCCACCGCTTGTGTTTATACACACACACACACACACACACACACACACACACACACACACACACACACACACACACACACACACACACTCAGAACATCACACATATATATGCACACACTCACAGACGCAGAACGCACAAGCACCTCACACATGAGATCTGAAAATATAATATTCTATTTCTTTGGACCCGTGTAAGATTCTAAGCTTAGAATGATAGATTATTATCGAGGCTACTCCAGCACCTTTCTTCAGCTTCCTTCTGGACAGAATTGGGGGTGCTCAGAGGCCATTAGGGTGGACGTTAGCATCATTTAGCGCCTAGAAACTCATCTGGTCTGTTAACTCATGGTTTTTCATTCAGAATGACACAGTTAAACGTCCATTTTAGTTTTCAACTAATGAGATCAATAGTGCAGCACTAGCGATGCTCTTTAGGAGTAAATGCACAGCCTCCCCCCCGTCAGACGCTGGGTTAACCCCTCCTCTGGAAGAACGACCAGCTGAAACACGGCCATTAACCGCTGATGGAGCTCTGGCTGAGGGGAGAGAGTTCTGATTGGAGGAAGTATAAATTGACATCATGCATCCCAACGTAAAGCAGTAAAGTGACTCTTGGGAATGGACACGTTCAAGATCAGAATCGGATACAAAAACAACTATGAAGGCAAGGAATTACCTTCCATTTTCCCTCCACAGTTATATTAATGTCCTCCTCGTTCTTAACGGAACCAAGAGCTTCAGGAAGTTACGGAGTGTGGTCCCATTCCAACCAATGAGAGCATGCCTAAGAACATTTAAATATGTCAAACTAGGCTACAGAAACAAGAGGCGCGTCCAATGTTGCTACGCAGTCTTTACTAAAGCTCCTGGGCGACCAGTCCTGATGTTCAGTGAAAGGACGGCTAAATGCAGTCGTAGCGTGACAGTCAGCGCTCATTGAAGCCACGTGCTGGAACCCGGTCGCGCTGACCCACTGGCTGAGCCCCAGGCAGGACAGGGACAGACGGCAGGACAGCCCTGGGACAGACAGCAGGACAGCCCTGGGACAGACGGTAGCACAGCCCTGGGACAGACGGCAGGACAGCCCTGGGACAGACAGCAGGACAGCCCTGGGACAGACGGCACTGACACAGACGGCAGGTCAGCCTTTGGACAGACGGTAGCACAGGCCCAGGAGAGAGACAGGCAGGACAGCCCTGGGACAGAGGCCCTCCAGGACGCGAGTCCTGCGCACTGCCTATCATTGATGGTTCTGTGGAACTTTGCAGTGAGGTCGGATTGTCTCGACTCCGTCAGCCTGCGTTGCTTCAAGGACATGAGGACCTAATACTGTGTCCTAACACTTAGTGTCGTCATGTTATGGTGCACTCGTAGATATGACACCATTGCGATTTAACCACTTAAGTGGTCTCACCTCAAGTCAGTACAACTGTAGGTTATAGCTTTCAATGTCTGTCGTGCTCCTTGTCATCCTCGCTACCTGCAGAATTTTTTTCGTGTAGGATATAAAGCTCTAACTCTGTATGTTATTAAAGTTATTCATATCAGAAACCTTACCATCGACGTCTGACTGAACAGATCATGGATGAGCGGCCAGATTCTCCGGAGACACGCTCCATATGGTTTAGATGTTGCCGTTTAGTTCCGACCAGTGTCAGCGAGAGTTACTCAATCAATCTGGCACGGCTAAAGTTACCGGGACGTAAACGCGGTGACATTTACATTTCTAAATATACATGAAATGCGGCCATCTTGGCCCCTCCTCTGGGTTGGTATTGGGAAAAGAATCTGCCGAAGGGAATCGATTCGTCATGCCTCAGGAACTCCCTGCAATCAGGAGCTATGGAATGCACATGTGGCCAAGAACATCCGGAATCCATGCTTACCGTGGTTGATGCAAAATTAGATACAAACCAAGATAGCAGCACGACGCTAAGCGTCCTGCTATCCAAACCAAGCCGGCTACCCGGCTACCCGGAAGTCGCGTCTGCTGCGTCACAGGGAAGCCTCGGGTCAATCTGTGGAGAGAGAGCACAGGTTACAGAGCACGTGTTCGTGTTCCTGAAAAAGATGGAGTTGTCAGAATTGTCAGATTACCACTGGTTTCAATTTTAATTCCACATTATCACTAGGCTGAAATATGTTATCTTGATACACAAAGCTGGCTTAAATGGTGTCCTTATCAAACTACTTTCCAACAAAACGTCCTTGTGACAAAACTTTGCAAAGCAAACGGAATTAGCTGGACCGATAAAGGCAATCTAATTCCACACATTTTCCAGGATATGTTGCAGGGCTCCCAATGAGAAGCTACATGGTTAGGGTTAGAGTAGGGCCCAGAGGACCGGTCCCCGGCGAGGTCCGGCCCCCAGCGAGGTCCGGCCCCCAGCGAGGTCCGGCCTCCCAGCATGGTCCGGCCCCCTAGCGAGGTCCAGCCCCCCAGCGAGGTCCAGCCCCCCAGCGAGGTCCGGCCCCCCAGCGAGGTCCGGCCTCCCAGCGAGGCCCGGCCCCCAGCGAGGTCCAGCCCCCCAGCGAGGTCCGGCGCCCAACGAGGTCCGGCCCCCCAAGGTCCGGCCCCCAGCGAGGTCCGGCCCCCACCAAGGGCCCCAAAGGTCCAGAGGATCCGGTCCCTGAAGTCCGGCCCCCTGAGCGAGGTCTGGCCCCTGAGGTCTGGCCCCCCGAGGGCCCCCTGAGGTCTGGTCCCAGAGGCCCTACCTGGAGCCACCCTAACACTAGGCTCCCAGCCCCCAGCCTTAGTAAGCGGTAGGCCAGCTGTACTCCCTGCTAGTGGCTGTGGATAAAGCGTCTGCAAAAGGACTAAACAGCAGTAAATAGTGGGGCTGAGGTGGGGCTGAGGTAGGGGGGGAGGTGCTGAAGCGACCCATTAAAAAACAGCAACGTCAGCGGACACCAGAAAACAAACGATGCCGACTCCGGGGCTGAACTCCAGCATCGTATACAACGTCCGCCTTCCGGCCCGCGGCGCTCCCAGCGGAGGGGAACCCCGACGCCCGGCTGAGACGCTCACGTCTTAAATCTAGGAACACTACAGCGCAGTTCTCCCTCGAGTCCTCAGCGCCAGGTTCTCACGGCACTATTCACCTCCCTTCCACGCCGTAAAGCCGTCAGCACCGCCTTCCTCGTAGCGCCGTTCAGCTAAATCACCGGAGCTAACGGCCCCGCTGCAGGTTAAAGAAGGCAGCTAACCTAGCCTAGCCTAGCCGCAGAAAGAAGGCCCGTTTCTCTTGGTTATTTACAGATGAAACCGGTACAGGCTGGATTCTGAACACATCCAGGCTGTTGATGGAAGGGGTTGGTTATTAGGAAGGGTGGAAATAGCAAAACTCCAAGTCCTACGTATTGATTGACACTGGTTGGTTGACATTGAAAGCGTTGCTGGCAGTCAATATTATTTTGATATATGCGGTCTCAAACATCCTCACTGCTCATGTAAGCCATAATCTAGGGCCATATGATATTACTGATTTTTAGACTGACAGATTATTCTTGAAATGGAGTTAAATTGATTAGACCTTAAGTTAAATGCGGCAGTCTAAAGTGTTTAGCGAAGCATTGGATCAGTATTACAACTTATTGATTAGGGTTCAGAATTAGTATCCACTGTAGAAATAAGACATGGGTTTCAGTTATGTCTCAATATCCATATTCCCCTATCACTGGATGACTTATTTTCATTTCTTTCCAATAACAAAACCCACATATTTGTGAACAGAGCTCAAAGCCAAGTTGGGCTCTGTGTGAATTATCTTTGTTCGTCAATGCGGCTGATTGTTGACATGGCGGCCATCATCCGTAATACCTGTCAGCCATCATCAACTGCAAGGCCTTCTGGGAAATAATATTTGTTTCAGCCGGAGTCTCCCTCAATCAATCATGCAAATTACCCCTCACCTTGCAATATTTATGATAATGCAACCAATGACGCCACATTAATTGCGGCCATTTCTCAGCATGCGGGTTGGGGTGACAGCAGAATGTGGTAGAAGAAGAGGAGAGGAGGAAGAGACGTTGTGGGTGCTGGAGGCCCATCCATCACAGCCTTTGTGTTGTGTGGATATTACACCTGGCCTGACATTCATCTGTCACCAACCCCTCACATTCCTCACTTATTCATCATAAACACTGGAGGGAACGAGGAGCGTTTACAACCGGAGACACGCTGAATTTAAACTCACATTTCAGGACGTGGGCCTGCTCTTTCATTTCTAAACGTCCATGTAAAAAATTTTAAAAAACGCCTTTATGGATTTTGAGTAGCCTACAAAGCACAGGAAGACAATTTGAAAACATCCCACTATTCAAATGTGAACTTACGAGGTTGAACGCCATTTGTGGCTGAATGACAACGAAGAACAATCTTATTAAAAACTGCCATGTGGGATCGTCTTTTAGCAGTTATTTCATAGAAAAAGGCTATACATATCCAAATTGACGAAAAACCTTGAAAAATACATTCCAAGAAGAAAATCACTTTAATTAATACTGATGTAAAACACTGAATATAAGAAAATAATCCAACTCAACAAGAAAAATCATCAGAAAACGTCGCAGACCGACGGGCCCGCACACACCTACTCTATCTGCGATCTGCGCAGACCGACGGGCCGCACGCACACACACATTCAGTCTGCGATCTGTCGCAGACCGACTGCCCCACACACACCTCCAGTCTGCCCTCCGTTTCCGTGCTTCTCCGCTACACCTCGCTCTGCTGTTCCCGAGCAGATGTGCGCACATCTGCAGCCTCTTCCTCG
>OLKM01000379.1:216402-228902 GCA_900291075.1 Melanogrammus aeglefinus | reverse complement strand
GGAGCCATGAGGCTGCTAGGGGCCTCAGCCCTCTGGGCAAACAGGGGCCCCTATAGGGGCTTCCGGACACACAGGGGCCCCTATAGGGCCTCAGCCCCCTGGAACCACAGGGGCCCTCTAGAGGCCTCTGGACACACAGGGGCCCCTAGAGGAGCCTCAGCCCCCTGGAACCACAGGGGCCCTCTAGGGGCCTCCGGACACACAGGGGCCCCTATAGGAGCCTCAGTGCTCTGGACCCACAGGCGCCCTCTAGGGGCCACGGACACACAGGGGCCCCTATAGAAGCCTCAGTGCTCTGGACCCACAGGGGCCCTCTAGGGGCCTCTGGACACACAGGGGCCCCTAGAGGAGCCTCAGCCCCCTGGAACCACAGGGGCCCTCTAGGGGCCTCCGGACACACAGGGGCCCCTATAGGAGCCTCAGCGCTCTGGACCCACAGGGGCCCTCTAGGGGCCTCAGGGCTATGGACCCACAAGGGCCCCTCTCTCAGACACAAGCATCAAGCAAAATGATTTTATATTTTGATTCATTCTTATCTCATAAGGACTCAATTACCACTGAGTTATTGATTAGTGGTAATTGATTAATACTTAATCAATTACCAGCGGCTCTCGACCCTCCCCCCCTAAATAGTGCTTTAAGAGGTCCATTAGGAGCTTTGTGTCTGCCTCTGTGTGTGTGTGGGGGGGGGGGGGGGGGGGGGGGGGGTTGTGTGTGAGAATGCAAGCGTGTGCCTTGGTTAATCGGCCCGTGTTCGTCCGCTTCGCTTTCATCTTCCTCTTCGTTCGTCTTCATCCACATGGTTGACTGCTGTCAGTTGAAGCTGTGTTGGACCGACCTCTGGATTACTGCCGATTCAACAAACAATGATCTCACTGTGGTCCGCACGGCTGCTGCGCAAGGTCCGACCGCCCGGACAGAGGAGATAAATAACAACGAGAAGAGATGCGCACGAGGAGGAGGCGGAGAGAGGCTTGTGTTGTTTGGAAGCGAAAATGACAGCCAGTGAAACCAAACCATAAGGTGTG
Organism: Melanogrammus aeglefinus; assembly: GCA_900291075.1. Classification (NCBI taxonomy): domain Eukaryota; kingdom Metazoa; phylum Chordata; class Actinopteri; order Gadiformes; family Gadidae; genus Melanogrammus; species Melanogrammus aeglefinus. Next base: position 227,874 of record OLKM01000379.1, on the reverse strand, counting down.
TGTGTGTGTGTGTGTGTGTGTGTGTGTGTGTGTGTGTGTGTGTGTGTGTGTGTGTGTGTGTGTGTGTGTGTGTGTGTGTGTGTGTGTGTGTGTGTGTGTGTGTGTGTGTGTGTGTGTGTGTGTGTGTTCGACGCCGAGTCTTCATTAAAAAAAACAATTAGCGCGGGTAAGCCAACACCACCGCCGCTCCGCGGGGACGCGCTTGTCTGAGAACGGATCGCGCTGCTCCGCGGAATTAGCATACATGCCACGCTCCCACACTCCGCCGCGAAAACACAGACCATTATGTACACTCAAACGCACACGTACACACCAACCAAATAATGCAAACTCAAATGCACACACACACGCACTCACTCACATAGATAAAGTATACACGTAAAGCAAATTCACTAAAGCACCCACGCACACACGATGTACACACTCAAATACATAAGACACTAGCACACACACAAATTCTCCCACTCACACAAACCAACTAACATCGACACACACTCGTACGCGGAGAAAACAAACATGTTTTGCACGGAATCCGAAGCTGTTCTGGTCGCAGCTGTTGAGTTGTGCAGGAGACTCGCGCTCTTTTAGTAAAATAAATACCCACAACGTGTGAGATGGAACCACGTGACCCCAGTCTGCTGCTACAGGCGGCGCCGGAGGACTCAGAAACAGGAAGAGCTTGTTTTCAGAAAAACACACACACACACACACACACACACACACACACACACACACACACACACACACACACACACACACACACACACACACACACACACACACACACACACACACACACACGCAAACATACACGATCAGACAAGTACAAAAAAACACCCACACCCACACACACACACACACACACACACACACACACACACACACACACACACACACACACACACACACACACACACAAATAAACCCACACACGCACAGAGAAACGGATACATGATATCAATTGCGATGAACTCAGACTATACAAATATGTTCACGAAACAAGTTCTGTAGAGATTGTATTATATTTCCAAAAATATATGTACAGTCTATTACAAAGGTTACAAAGCAAAAAGAATTGTCTATGTAACAAGAAATCGTCTAATTAAATGTTTTTTACAGTTCGTGGTTGGGGAAAATACTTCTGACCAGTGAATATTCTCAATACTTTTTAAACACAGAAAAATAAATAATAAATCAACATTTTGTATTACTGTACAATAAACTAAAAGGCGGAAAAAAACAATTCAAGATGGAATTCCTATCGGCTGTCTTTGGTCCTAAATGAAAACAAATGATGTACAACTGAAATAGTGTGGGTGACATTTATCATCTGCGTGTGAGATAGAAAAATATAGTGCATTTTCAACGTATTCAGAGCTCACTACTGAGTAATATGTGTAAAAAAAACAATATAAATAAAATGTACAAGTTTTACAATTAGAACGCATACAAAGTCTCTCGCCCGCCCCCCTCATTTCCCGACACAATCAGCAGTGCTGAACTCTTTGGAATTACCCGCCAAAACCAACCAATCAGCTTTCACGATGTCCCTCCACTGAACCTCAGGGTTTCTTAAAAAATAGAACGCTCTGGAACGTTCTGGTGTCCCGGAATCCCTCAACCCAGAACATTCCACACCTTCCTCTTATCCGTTGACCGTAAAACACAGAACGACCCTCGACAGAAGTCGTGCTTTTGCACTTCTAGTCAAGTTCACGTTGTTTTTCATTTCCCCTCCCCTCCCCCTTCCCGGTTCAGAAGGGACGAGGCGGGTAGACCAGGAGGACGGGTAGAAGGTGACTGTTGGTGAGGGTCACCTCGGGTTCTACACGAGGATCGATCGCATCCCCGGACGTAATCTCAATTTGGCTCAAAGTGCTGCTTCGACAAGAGGACCACCGCGAGAGAGAGAGGGGGAGAGAGAGAGACACAGGGAGAGAGGGGAGAGAGACACTGGGAGAGAGGGAGAGAGTGGAGAGAGAGGGAGGGTGACAGAGAGACAGAGCGAGAGAGAGAGGGAGGGAGGGTGACAGAGAGATAAAAGTGTGCGCGAGAGACAGAGACAGAGAGAGAGACAGAGAGAAAGTTCTAGCCCCAGGGCTCCAGGACTACTGTAGCCCCTTAATTTCAGATCAGAGCAGGCAAGGAGGGGGGGGGGGGGGGGGGGGGGTGAAGGGTGGAAGGATTGTCGCAGGTGGTGGTGGAGGAGGTGGTGCAGGAGGAGGAGGAGGTGGGGGAGTGAGAAGAGGGGACTGACTGCTGCTTTTGATGTAGAGGAGTTTTGTGCTGACTGAAGGACTTTAGAACGCTCTACAATTCAAAGCTGATGGCGGGCCAGCTGAAACGCCCGAGAAAGGCCTGGTGTGTGTGTGTGTGTGAGCACGAGAGTGTGAAGGTTTGTGTGCGTGTGTGCACAAGAGTGTGAGTGTGTGTGTGCCTGTGAGCACGAGAGTGTGTGCGTGTGTGTGGGTGAGCACGAGTGTGTGCGTGTGTGTGTGAGACCCAGGGCCCTCTCCGGTGAGTTCGAGCCCCCGGTTCCAGGACCACAGAGAGGAACAGACGGAGAGAGGGGGAGGGGCCGGTTGTCACGGCGACGCGCCCGCGAGGAGCGTTTCATCTCCGCCATAAACGAGAGATTAAAAAGGGAAGCAGGGGAGGGGGGGGATTGTGGGGATAGATGATGCATTTATCTCGCAGGCAGCAGCAGTTGGCTCCTTCTCCAATATGAGGGAAAGTGTTTCCATTGAACAGCCGCCCTCGACGCGGCTCAGCTCCACGCCAGAGGACGCCACCTGATGCCTGATTGGCTCTCGGCGGGCGGGCGGTGGAGGAGACGCCAGGATGTGTGATCAATCACGCCGCTACGGGGGGGCGGGGATTGATTTCACAGTACATCTCTGTGCTGAAAGGATCCGCCCCTCTGGTTCTCGGGGTAGAGTCCAGAAGGGACCGGATCGGTCTGGTTTACGGCTGACTCCAGCGTTGTTTTGGCTCCTCCTCCTAAACCGTATCAGGCGTTCTGGTTAGGTGGGCTTCAGGGGGGCGGGGGGCTGAGGGGAGATAGGGTTAACCCTGTGAGTGAGGAGGAATCATTCAGACTCACACTACACTAACTATTCAGAGGTCGATTGGGGTGCATCTACACACGGGGGGCTTGTCATCTGGTAATGCAAGCTTTCCTCAAAGCGCTCATATGGGTTGAAATGGAGGGACTTTGACATCATCGGAGTGACATCATCACCAGGAAGTGACATTGGCACCCTTCTACTGTTTTGGGAACAGGCCCTGGTCAACGGGGCAACACAAACAACCATCTTCCCTTCTCATCCATCCCCTCTCCCTCTCTCGTCTTCATCGAGCTCTAAGCGCCCGGTGGTGTCTCGCAGAGAGAACCCGTCTTTATGACCGCGAGGTGCAAGTCCAGTCATTTCAGGTCGGAGAGTTCTCTCTCTCTCTCTCAGGAGGACGGGATATTCCCAAAGCGTCCGCACACCGTGAGGCTAACACAGCTAGCACCTTTGATTCCCAGGTGAGGACAACTTCGACCTGCTAATTATTGCTCTGTTTTGCCGACCCGTCCTGCAGACGAGCCGAACTTGCCCATCAGACTTATTTTATGCACTTGATTTGAATCGCCTCCATTTCCTGATAAGAAGGTTACCAAGAAGAGCGTTAGGAGCTGATTGGTCGCCTGCTGAGAGTAGACCGATATCTAACGGAAACCGCGTAAAGCATTGCCATCCAAGTGCCTAAAACAGCGGCATAACCTAGCACATTTTAAGGCAGTACTTGTAAAATTTACACTTTCCATAGATTCACCCCTAGGTACATATGCAGCTCAACAGTTCATATATTAAACATTGTGTGCAACATAGTATTTTAGGCAAAACAATGGCAGAATAATCAACGGTGGCTAGAGTTACAATACAATCTTCAAATGGTGCTAAAATATCCTCTAATAAAACTAAAAGAAACGTTTGAGGACACCTGACAGAAAATTCAAACACTTCCTGTCAAGCACTTCCTGCTGTGAAGACTACAGACAAATAAAATATTGCTACACTGATACCCAAGTTTGCGGTCCTTCCACAAATCCTTTTTTGTCTTCAGTGTCTCAGTGGTGGTCCTCATCTTCCAAAGCGGCATTCTGTGCTTTTTGAAAGCTCCCACATCCGTCTTAAAGTGTGAGAAATGTGTGTGAAAAAGTAAAGTGGACAGTGACCTCCCCACCGGCCTCAGAAGACCTCCGAGATCCCTAGTCCTCAGAAGACCTCCAAAACCTGAAGTCCTCAGAAGACTTCCAATACCTCCAGTCCTCAGAAGACCTCAGAGACCTCCAGTCCTTGGAGGACCTCTGAGACCTGAAGTCCTCAGAAGACCTCCAAGACCTGAAATCCTCAGAAGACCTCCAAGAACTGGAAACCTCAGAAGACCTCCAAGACCTGGAGTCCTCAGAAGACCTCTGAGACCTCTAGCACTCAGAAGACCTCCAAGAACTGGAGACCTTCAGAAGACTCCAAGACCTGGATTCCTCAGAAGACCTCTGAGACCTCTATTACTCAGAAGACCTCCAAGAACTAGAGACCTCAGAAGACCTCCAAGACCTGGAGACCTCAGAAGACCTCCAAGACTTGGAGACCTCAGAAGACCTCCAAGACCTGGAGACCTCAGAAGACCTCCAAGACCTGGAGACCTCGGAGGACCTCTAAGAACTGGAGACCTCAGAAGACCTCCAAGAACTGGAGACTCTCAGAAGCCCTCTAAGAACTGGAGACCTCAGAAGACCTCCAAGAACTCGAGACCTCGGAAGACCTCCAAAAATTCCAGTCATCAGAAGGTCTGTGGGACGTCCAGTCGTCCCCAGAAGGGACCAGGAGTCCAGGAGAACGTGTTGAAGTGGACACAGCCGTATGGGGAGAAAATAACGTAACTCAAACATTCAAAATGTCCCCAGTACGTCTCAACACAAACTGGGAGAAGTACCGGTTCAGAGTCCAACAAAAGGCTCAGTCTTTGTTCACGCTCTGCTTTTTGATTAGATGGTTTACCCTGTTGTCAAGTCCAAAGAAAAACTATAAAATAAGCTATCGTTAAGCTCAAAAGTGTCTGGCGGAGGACTCAAACAAATTAAAAATAAAAAAGGGAAAAAATACTGAAAAGCCACCACAAGGAAACAATAATTCTGTTTGTTAAAGGAAATCCATATTTCTGGTGTGCTGAATGGTCCATGAAGGTAGAGGAAACTGGGGGTGGAAGGTCCATCGCTCCTTTGATATGTGGTAGACATCTTCAACACCCAGACCCCGCCCCAATAATCCAACTCCTTATCCTCTCCTTAGTGGCCTCTCCCAGACGACGGAGGGTCCGACAACCACCCCCCCCCCCCCCCCGAGGAAACAAAGGAATGGAAGCATCTGGGGCGATGGTCCTGGGGAGGCCTCCTGATTGTCCCGTGGGCCCCCAGAGGGGCTCCCTGGCTGAGCTGGTCCAGACGAGACCGGTCACACCTGGACTCCCGTCCCGTGGAGGTGCAGCACCTGGGCCCTCATGGTCTGGATGCTGCTCATCACCTTCTTCTGGTGGCCCACCAGCGAGATTCCCAGGCTCATGACGTCCCTGCAGGACCAACAAGAAGCTCCCGTTAGTCAGTGGAAAGGCCTGGACTGGACCTGGATCGGACCTGGACCGGACCGGATCCGGACCGGACCTAGACCGGACCGGACCTAGACCGGACCTGGACCGAACCTGGACCGGACCGGACCTGGACCGGACCTAGACCGGACCGGGCCTGGACCGAACCTGGACCGGACCTGGACCGAACCTAGACCGGACCAGACCTGGACCGGACCTGGACCAGACTTAGACCGCACCGGACCTGGACCAGACCTGGACCAGACCTGGACCGGACCTGGACCGGACCTGGACCGGACCTAGACTGGAGCTGGACCGGACCTAGACCGGACCCGGACCTGGACCGACCAGCCCAGGACCAAAACCAGGAACAGGATCTTTGGGGCATTTCATTTTAAAGAAAGAAGCTAAAAACATTGCATTCATCGTTAACAAACTCTTTTTAAACCTCATGAAGGATAACGGAGGCTGAGTGCCTTGTCTCAGGTCCTGTATAGGCTGAGTGTGTGCCGGTGGTCTGCAGAGTGGTACGTACTCGATGGACATACGGGCCACCGACTGCAGGGAGTTGTACCCGGCGGCGGTGAAGTTGTCGCGGTAACGCTCCATCTTGATGGCCTCCAGCCACTCGGACACCGAGCAGAAGGCGCTGAAGTCGGGCGGGTTCTGGTCCAGTAGGGGGCTGATGGGTCTGAGGGCGGAGAGGAGACGTCTTAACGGGTTGGGGGGGGACACTGTGGTTTAGCCCAGCGGGGCAGTAACCACAGAGACGCCTCGACCCGAGGCTCTGCATTACGTGATATCAGCGAAAACAACATTTGTCCATTTGACATTTAGGGGATTCGGCCAACGCTTTAATCTAAAGTGACATACAGCCATTCATCCACCCATTAACACACACGACGGCAGATTCGTCCCCTGAGGGCGACAGACAGCTCAGGTCAGGAGCAGTCAGGGTGAGATGTCGCGCTCGCTCTCAAGAGAAACGGACGTCTTTCCCAGAATGCACAGGAAAGCTGTTTGACGGATTCTGGCGTAGCAGAGTTGGGGGACACGGTTATGTGCCCAGGAACTCATGATGCCGATTGGTTTAGAAAAGGCCCGCCATGGACTCTGGTACAGTGTGTTGGGAGTCCCCTCCTCATCGTTCCTTCTCACTGCGGACCTCAGCAGGAGCTCAGCTAGAGCTATGGTGTCCTCCATTAGACCAACCAGCCGCTCAGGAACACCTGGCTTTTTTCTGGACTACCACCAGCTTCTTTATTATCCGTACATTATGATCTGTGTTTAATCGCCAGCTGAGTTTGAACACTAGGACTTTGTTGGCGGAGGTCATGACTGAAGGACAGGATACAGAAAATGTGCAGGGACCTATGAGATACGATTATCAACGGCCAGGTACCAGGGGATTCTCGTACCTGGTGCAGGTCCCGGCGGGGGTCTTCAGGGTGTTGGGGTTCCGGATCATCTTGTCCAGGAGTCCCACGATCTGCTCGAACTTGGGCCGCTCGGCGCGCTCCTTCTGCCAGCAGTCCAGCATGAGCTGGTGCAGCCCGGGGGGGCAGTCCATGGGGGCGGGCAGCCGGTAGCCCTCCTCGATGGCCTTGATCACCTGGGGGGCACATGACACACGTCAGCCAATCGCCTTCAGGGTCACATGATACATGAAACCCGTCAGCCTTCAGGGTTGAAATACCTGAATAGAATAACTTCTTAAGTTCTTTACACGGCATTGGAGAATATGTAGGAATTGAATATTGTTGTGAAGTGTCCCAGAAAAAAGAACGCATTTCCCAACACTTGCAGCGTGTGTTACCTCTGCTCAGAGACGGTTTAGGTGGGACTCGGGTTTCTAGTTATGAATAAATAAATAAAGAGCGGCCGAACGGCGGGAAGCCGCTGGGCTTCAGGCTCCCTCTTATGTTAGCATGCGAGACGCTTAGTGGCTAGCTCATTGAGAGTCGATCCGGGGCCCTCACAAGGTGCGGAAGGCCCCTGGGCTCCAGCCCCCCCCCCCCCACGCGCTCTCCGTGTCCTCATTCTGGGGTGTCAGGAGGCGTATATTTCTATATTTCTAAATATATTCATCTGCTGTCAGCAGTGTTCAAACGGGAGCTACTGGAAGCAGAGGAGCTGGGAGGAAAATGCAAATATTGTTCCTCCTGCGTCCTGTGGGGGAGCGTCTGACAACGGCTGACAGATAACAAAAAGCAGAAATAAATAAAGAAAGAACCGCCCGGAAAACACAAACAATCCCCTGACATTGACGTGTGTCAAGTCTGTGGTCCCGGCGCCTCGCACTGGGGCTGCACTGTAGACCCGGCGGCAGGGTTAGCCAGGTTAGTGTGGTTAGCGTGGTTAGCCAGGTTAGCGTGGTTAGCCAGGTTAGCATGGTTAGCCAGGTTAGTGGGGTTAGCCAGGTTAGCGTGGTTAGCAAGGTTAGCTTGGTTAGCGTGTTCAGCGAGGTTAGTGTTGTTAGCATGGTTAGCGTGGTTAGCGAGGTTAGCGTAGCAAGCAAGGTTAGTGTCACCTTAGGTGATTATCAAAGATTCATACATCTTGCTGCTTTAGTAAAACATCAGTGGTATTGCTAACTGATCAATATTGAAATAGTCAAATTAATGCTAAGTGTTCCGTACCAATTGTTATCCATGAGGTTGGATCATTATTCTACATTTCTAATTCTAAATTTTTAGCAGTCCTGGTTTTAATTGGCTCTCCACCAACCATGTTGCAGCTTAACGGTATAACCAACCACACTGCTGGAAAACCCCCCTCCTCCCCCACCAGATGATAAAACATGGCATTCTGGGTAATAAAAAATGGTTAGCAACTCACATCTTGATTGGACATGTCCCAGTAAGGCCGCTCCCCATAGGACATGACCTCCCACATGACGATGCCGTAGCTCCACACGTCACTGGCCGACGTGAACTTCCTGTACTGAATGGCCTCCGACGCCGTCCACCGGATCGGGATCTTCCCACCCTGAGGGAGAGAACACACGTCAGACTAAAGCTGCATCCGAATACTCGTACTTGCATACTATATAGTATGCATTTTGTAGTATGCGAAAAATCTAGCGCGTCCGAATACTCTAGTATGCATTCTGTAGTACGGAAGTCGTTTCCGAATGCATACTACCGCCAAAGTGAACCACGGACCACACTACGCTATCCCACAATGCAACCGGAGTCTGGTAACAAACGAAGAAGAGATGGCTGACCCGACACCACCAACATATCCATTATATATATATCCATATATATATATAATATATATATAATATATATAGATATCCATTTCAAGAGCCATTTGCGTAGAAAGAGACATTTTTTTAATTCAATAGCAACGATAATGAGACGGAAAACAGGTCAATTTTGCCGCCATCTGGGGGGAGATACGTCATCTCCAAACATCCGGTGGAGTTTCGGCGGCGTTCGGAGGCGTTCTACGCATGTCTGTAGACCGTACTACACAGTCAAGTGTAGTATGGTCAAGTAGTAGACACTAGACAGAAATAGTATGTACTAGGTATTCGGATGCAGCCTAAGACACTTCCTGGTTCCTTCCCAAAGAAACCGGACACTTCCTGCTTCCTCCCCAAAGAAACCAGACACTTCCTGCTTCCTCCCCAAAGACACCGGACACTTCCTGCTTCCTCCCCAAAGACACCAGACACTTCCTGTCTCCTAAACCAATTCATTCATTCAAGTTACAAATAAAAGGAAACTCTTCAGACAAACCAAAGTTAGCTTGTTTAGCATTTAGAGTGCTAACAGAGAGGCATACAAAAAGAGATGTCCAGTCCGTTCCTCATGCAAAGCTCTGATTGGCTAGAGTATATTCCAGAAGGGATTCAGAGGCTCTGATTGGCTAGAGTATATTCCAGAAGCGAGTCAGAGGCTCTGATTGGCTGCAGGGTCGTGGGTGGGGTTAGCGGACTCACGGTGGTGGTGTAGACGGCCTCCGGGTCGTCCTCCATCACCCGGGAGAGGCCGAAGTCGGACACCTTGCAGACCAGGTTGCTGTTGACCAGGACGTTGCGGGCGGCCAGGTCGCGGTGCACATAGCCCATGTCCGACAGGTAGCGCATCCCCGCCGCCACGCCCCGCAACATCCCCACCAGCTGGATGACCGTGAACTGACCGTCGTGCTTCTGAGAACGAGACAGAGGGGCAGACAGACAGGGAGAGAGAGAGAGAGAGAGAGAGAGAGAGAGAGAGAGAGAGAGAGAGAGAGAGAGAGAGAGAGAGAGACGAAGAGGAGTCAGACCGAGATGAGAGAGAGAGAGAGAGAGAGAGAGAGAGAGAGAGAGAGAGAGAGAGAGAGAGAGAGAGGGGAGAAACCACCCAAAAGGAGTCAGGCCCTGGTGTAGACCGACGACGGGGGACAGTATATTTGAGTCAGACTGCGTGGAGAGAGGCTCTGGGGGCCAGTAAGTCCCTGGTTCTGACCCTGAGAGGGTGGAGGTATGGTGGTGTGTGACGGAGGTTCTGACCCTGAGAGGGTGGAGGTATGGCGGTTGTGACGGGGGTTCTGACCCTGAGAGGGTGGAGGTATGACGGTGTGTGACAGAGGTTCTGACCCTGAGAGGGTGGAGGTATGACGGTGTGTGACAGAGGTTCTGACCCTGAGAGGGTGGAGGTGTGGCGGTGTGTGACGGAGGTTCTGACCCTGAGAGGGTGGAGGTGTGGCGGTGTGTGACGGAGGTTCTGACCCTGAGAGGGTGGAGGTATGACGGTGTGTGACAGAGGTTCTGACCCTGAGAGGGTGGAGGTATGACGGTGTGTGACGGAGGTTCTGACCCTGAGAGGGTGGAGGTGTGGCGGTGTGTGACGGAGGTTCTTACCCTGAGGAAGCCGTCCAGCGATCCGTTCTCCATGAACTCAATGACGATCATCACCGGTTTACCTGCGGGCAGTCGGCCGGTTACTAACAGCCCTTAGATTACTGACAACCCTTACAGATAAACCCTTAGTTTACTGATATACCCTTAGATTACTGATAAGACTTAGATTACTGCTAGACCTTTGATTTTCCCCATGAAGAGATTTGATGTTATTTGTTCTGCATTGTTCCTGCCGTTCCTCTCAGCAATACGATTCACTGGGTTTAATTAAACCCCACCATCTGCTCGCCTTATTAAAGCTCAATGAGGGATGTTAACCAGGGAGAATAATGGAATCACATGTGATGTCATTCTAACGGATGTTCACTTTACACCACAGCGCTCCACCCAGACACCACCTACAGCCAGACACCACCCACAGAGAGACACCACCCATAGACAGACACCCCCCCCACTCCCACCCACTTCCCAAGATATTCCTCAGCCACAATTCGTGTTGGATTTCAATATCCTGCCGTTGTTAAGTAGAAATTAACTTTTCCAACTTTTTCTTAGAAAAGTAGTAAAAAGGCAGCTGATGAACCAATCGCAATCAACATTAATGGATCAATTTAAAAAGTAGCCAATCAGCAGACGGTATGGATGTTAAATGATTCAGCGGCTGCTGCATTGCGGCCGAGCCAATGAGAGACACCAGGTAACGGCAGCAAGGTAAAGCTTCTAAACACTGAGTATGGGCGGACGACGTGATTGGTTACCTCGCGTGACCACGCCCTCCAGGTGCACGACGTTAGGGTGGTCGAACTGCCCCATGATGCTGGCCTCGCACAGGAAGTCCCGCCTCTGCTTGTCGGTGTAGCCAACCTTCAGCGTCTTGATGGCCACCGGGGCGTCGCGTTTACCGGGCAGCTTGATACGGCCCGCGCACACCTCCCCGAACTCCCCTGGAGACAGACACCAGCGTCAGGAGGAGAGGAGGAGGAGAGGAG
>OLKM01000379.1:170817-208317 GCA_900291075.1 Melanogrammus aeglefinus | reverse complement strand
GTCAGCTGCTCCTCTTTCAGAATCCACTGATCAACTGGAGCACCACAGCACCAGGGGAGGAGGGGGGGAGGGGGGAGGAGGGAGGGAGGGAGGGAGAGAGAGAGGAAGAGCCAGGGGAAGGGGAGGGGGAGGTAGGAGGAGAAAGAGAGCTTGGGAGAGAGAAAGAAAGAGTGAGAAAGAGAAATATATAAGGAGAGAAAGAAACAGGGAGAGATAGAGATAGAGAGAGAGAGAGAGAGAGAGAGAGAGAGAGAGAGAGAGAGAGAGAGAGAGAGAGAGAGAGAGAGAGAGAGAGAGAGAGAGAGAGAGAGGCTTTGAAGTGGAGCCAGAGAGAGAGCGCTGGAGAGCCTCCCAGGAGAACACAGACCCCAGATAGAACGGTGTGCTCGCTGTTATATCTACACACACATTAGATCAATTACAAAAACACAAGGAGCACAAGGTGGACAAAACAGAACAACAGCGCTCAGCAGAACTCAGGACCCTGGAATGGCTGCTCTCCTCTAATGGCAGCGCTGCAGTTCCTGTTAGCAGGACTGAGGTATGGTAGCGCTGTTGTTCCTGTTAGCTGGACTCCTCCCAGGTCCTCCAGGACCCCCCAGGACCCCCCAGGGACCTACCCCCAGAGGCCTCCTCCTTGGTGGTGATCTCCACACGGGGCCCGTAGGTCCCGTAGCCGGCGGCTGTGAAGGCCCGGACCTGGAACACGTACACTGTCCCCGGCCTCAGGTTCCCCACGGTGACGGAGGTGGAGCGGGACCGCACGGTGGAGTAGACCCGCTCCTTCTGGTCCTGGTCCCAAAGAACCGTCCACAATACAGAGAGAAGGAGAACGTCACTGACCGGACCACAACCAGAGACCAGAGGGATCAGAGAGCGGATAGAGCTGATAGAAGAGATAGAGATAGAGGGGATAGAGCTGATAGAGGTGATGGAGATAGAGGGGATATAGCTGATAGAGGGGATAGAGATAGAGGGGATAGAGCTGATAGAGGTGATGGAGATAGAGGGGATAGAGCTGATAGAGGGGATGGAGAAAGAGGGGATATAGCTGATAGAGGGGATAGAGCTGATAGAGGGGATAGAGCTGATAGAGCGGTTAGAGCTGATAGAGGGGATAGAGCTGATAGAGGGGATAGTGATAGAGGGGATAGAGGTGATATCGGGGATAGAGGGGATAGAGGTGATATCGGGGATAGAGGGGATAGAGGTGATAGAGGTGATAGAGATAGAGGTGATAGAGGTGATAGAGATGGAGGTGATAGAGGTTATAGAGATAGAGGTGATAGAAATGGAGGTGATAGATAGAGGTGATAGAGATGGAGATGATAGAGGTGATAGAGGTGATAGTGCTGATAGAGATGATAGAGGTGTTAGAGGTGATAGAGATGATACAGGTGATAGAGATAGAGGTGATAGAGGTGATAGAGATAGAGGTGATAGAGTTCATAGAGACCGGAGTTCAAATGAAATAGGAGTACCAGAAATGTACAAAACAATACGGATCTGAACGTAAACATATCAACACCGTTAACAGTCTCAGGACTGTCATCATGCACGCTGGACCAATCACAACACGGGGCTGTGCTGCCGTGGCGACGCACCTTTTGGTAATACTTGATCTCGTACTCGATGATGACACCGTTGGGCTGGTGGGGCTCCTGCCAGGACAGCTCCACGCTACGCTGCTGCACGCGCTCCTTCAGCACCTCGCTCACCTGGGACGGGGCTGGGACGGGCAGGGGGACAGGTCAGAGACAGGGAGACAGGTCAGACACAGGGCGACAGGTCCGAGACAGGGAGACAGGGGAGTTACAGGGAGACAGGTCAGAGACAGGGAGACAGGACAGACACAGGGAGACAGGTCAGATAGAGGGAGACAGGTGAGATGGAAACATTGACGATACACAAGATAGCCACTATATATGCCCTTACTATGAATCATAAATAAACATGAACTCTGAGCCTTTTGATAAGGAGAGAGCGGACTGCGGACACCAGCGGCTGCAGAATGCTGCGGCCGGTGTTTAGGCGGCCATCAGCCTGAGTGAAATACAGACGAGTCGCGGAACTCTGAGGGCGTCTTAATTAAGGTGCTCCATTAGCGCTCCCACTGCTGGGCAGCGAAAGCTTTTCAAATTAAGAGCCTCTGTCCTACATTGTAAAACGTATTTGTGAATCAGACATAAACATACACTAAATTAAGCTAACGACAGTCATAATAATACAGCCCGAAAACTGTTAATCAGGAACAGCTATGACACCATTAACATTTAACGACCAAAACAGAGCAGAAATTGCTTAATATCACACATTTCACAAGGCAAAGGAAAAAGTCATGATTAACTATAACAATTAAAGTGTTAGGTAAAATGTCCTAATGGTTAATAATGTCTTATCGCAAGTTACAACCTGCTCAACGTTTAACTGCCAAAACAATGCAAATATAGAACAAAAACATTAGAAAAATAAAGTACCAATTAAATATTACCATGAAGAAAAACACATTTAGTTCAATTAAATTCTACCACCAAAACATGTCAACAGTAATTAATGTCTTATCTGAAGTTGGAACTGCCTCAACAGTTAACCGCCAAACAAAGCACACAGCTTAATGTATCTCCCATGAATGAACCAAAGTGTTCCAGAGCTTCTGATTAATAAGGGCCGATCTCCGCTACACAAAGCACAAAGACACGCGCTAACTAGCAGAGAATAGCCCCCTCCGCTGGGCTACAGGGGCCCCTCCGCCGTGTCCAGTGACCCCTGCCGGCTCCGAGGTGACCCCCCCCCCCCCCCGCGCGCGCTAAGGACCGGGGCCCTCGTTAGGGCCCACATTCCTCCCAGTAAGGCGCACCAGCGCTAGCACCGAGCTAACCGCTAACCCCGGAGCCGGCCGATGTTGTGACACACTGTTCATGATCCAGGCCCAACACAAGTGCTGCAACAAACCGATCCCTTCGGCGAGGCGACCTCCATTAGGTCCTCATTGAGCAGTCACAACAAGCGGTTAGCCCGGATTAGCCCGAGGTCAGTGTTAGCGTCTGACCCCGGGGGGGTCCCCAGCGCTCCGTCTGAAGGAGACGCATTCCTGGAAAGAGGGAGCGTCCATTTTGTTTTTTTAAACGATGGGACTCTGCAACACTTTATGAGATTCCTGCGCGGGGTCACGTTAGCTTCACACCGCTTTAAAACACCCATGTTTTTACGAGGCACGATTTGTTCAGAGAGAGAGACGTGGGAAAGCAGACGCTACCTGGAGATTAATGGACACAGGTAGGACGGGAGGAGGAGGAGGAGGAGGAGGAGGAGGAGGAGGAGGAAGAGGAAGAGGAAGAGGAGGAGGAGGAGGAGGAGGAGGAGGAAGAGAAAGAGGAAGAGGAAGAGGAGGAGGAGCAGGAGGAAGATGAGGAAAAGGAGGAGCAGGAGGAAGAGGAGGAGGAGGAAGAAGAGGAGGAGGAGAAGAAGGAGCAGGAGGAAGGAGGAGGAGGAGCAGAAGAAGGAGGAGGAGGAGGAGCGGAAGGAGGAGGAGGTCCTCCATCCTGGTGGTGTGCTAGTCCCATGGCGTGTGCGTCTCTTTCTAAAGCGTTGCAGTGTGTGTCCAGGCCTCTGGTTGGTAACTGGGACACCCTGAGTGACGTCTCTGCCTGTTAAACCTGGAGCCGTGGAATGGAGAGATCTCCCACAGCTGGGCGCCTCTAAACCCGATAACCATTTTGCCGCTTTCCCATTTTTTTGTCACGAAAGTTACGGGAAATAAAGGAAGCACTTTGAACGACTGTGGAGGTCGTAGGCCTCAGAACAGTTTGGTGAAGGAACGTCCTGTTACGTGATTCCCCATTAGCTGTGCTTCTGCACGTGTGTGTGTGTTTTGTGTTCTGTGTGTTGTGGGTATTTAATGACTTTAACCATACTGTTTAACCCTATATATATATATGTGATGATTGAATAAAAAGGTTACTTTTAGCATTTTCATTAACTAAACTGTGGATGAAGTAGAAACTCAACCTTGAAACCCCATTTCCCTCTCTCTCTCTCTCTCTCTCTCTCTCTCTCTCTCCCTCTCCCTCTCCCTCTCCCTCTCCCTCTCTCTCTCCCTCTCTCTCTCTCTCTCTCTCTCTCTCTCTCTCTCTCTCTCTCTCTCTCTCTCTCTCTCTCTCTCTCTCTCTCTCTCTCTCTCTCACCTTTCTTCTGTTTAATTCAGTCGGCTGGTTTCAAACGGTCGCCAAGAGGAGGGGGAGGAGGGGGAGATCATTACATAACGTCCCCCCTCTCTCCTTCGCGGAGCGGGGCCGTAAACCGATTAATTACTAGTGAGTTCCAGCAGTAGAGGAGCCTGGTTCAGCCTATAACTAGAGGGGAGGAGGGGGGAGACCAGGGGGAGAGACCGGGGGGGGTGAGGGAGGGGACCAGGAGGACAGGAGAGGGGAGGAAGGAGGAGGAGAATAGGGGCAAAGACAAAGGAGTGGAGGAGAGGAAACGAGAGTAGGAGAGGAGGTAAGGAGAGAAGGGGGTGTCTGGCAACATGAAAACAATGTTTTCATGTTCTAACGCCGAACAGGAAGTGACAGGTTCAACAGGAAGTAGTAAACAGGATGTGACCAACAGGAAGTGTTCAACAGGAAGTGGCAGGTAAACAGCACCTCCAGTTACAGAGCGGAACAGGAAGTGGCCGACAGGAAGTGGCAGATAGAGGAACAGGATGTAGGGCACCAGTAGAACTACACACGGCCCTGAGGTCCGAACCCGTCTTTGATCCGTCTTTATGAACCAGTGAATCCCCCGGGGTCAGACTCCTGATGAACCAGTGAATCCACCTCCAGCCCGGGGTCAGACTCCTTATGAACCAGTGAATCCATTTGGTTCAGACTCCTTATGAACCAGTGAATCCACCAGCTTCAGACACCTTATGAACCAGTGAATCCAGCGGGTCCAGACTCCTTATGAACCAGTAGATCCCCCGGGTCCAGACTCCTTATGAACCAGTGGATCCCCCGGGTCCAGACTCCTTATGAACCAGTGGATCCCCCGGGTCCAGACTCCTTATGAACCAGTGCATCCAGCTCCAGCCCGGGTCCAGACGCCTTATGAACCAGTGAATCCTTTAAACAGGTCCATGAAAGGTCAGCGTCGGCGACGGCCTCGTTAGAGGGCTGACGGTAATGAGGTGGGACTTCATCACTCCCTGGTCACATGACCGCCTGGTCACATGACCCCCTCATCAGGGCGGAGGGCTGTCTGCCGCCGCCGGACTCCCAGACACGGACATCACTGAGACGGGTAATGAAAGGTCAGGCCGCCAAGGGTATGTGAGTGGGTGCGTGCGTCTGTGTCTGTGTGACCATGTCAGTTTGGTGTGTGTGTGTGACCATCTCAATGTGTGTGTGTGTGTGACCATCTCAATGTGTGCTTGTGTGCATATGTCAGTGTGTGTGTGTGTGTGTGTGTGTGTGTGTGTGTGTGTGTGTGTGTGTGTGTGTGTGTGTGTGTGTGTGTGTGTGTGTGTGTGTGTGTGTGTGTGTGCCTATGTCAGTGTTTGTGTGTGTGCGCGCATTTTCCATGTGTGTGAGTGTGTGTGAGAATATGTCAGTGTGTGTGCGTGTGCATATATCAATGTGTTTGAGAGTGTGTGAGAGTGTGTGTGTGTGTGTCAGAATGTGTGTGTGTGTGTGTGTGTGTGAGTGTGTGTCAGTGTGTGTGTGTGTGTGTGTGTGTGTGTGTGTGTGTGTGTGTGTGTGTGTGTGTGTGTGTGTGTGTGTGTGTGTGTGTGTGTGTGTGTGTGTGTGTGTGTGTGTGTGTGTGTGTGAATATGTCAGAATGTGTGTGTGAGTGTCTGTGTTTTCTGCCTCTTTGCTCATCTGTGTGACAGATCAGCCCATTCCAAAATACGGCTGGCTGCATCGTTTAGCTCTCCGCTAGCCTGCGGTCCCACACCCGCCTCTCTTAGCGTAGCTTAGCGGCTTAGCACCTGGCTGCAGCAGGAGGCTACCTAGCTTTGGCTAACCCTTCATTAAGTCCATTAATTTCCTCTGCAGACAGCATCGCTCGCGCAAAACCTCCATGTAGAGGAGACGCTTCCTGATTTAACAACTGAGTGTTTACATTTAAATAAAGCCTTTCTGCTGTACATCACACACACGCACGCACATACACACACACAACCAGCAACCAGCTGTTCAGAAGGAGTTACGTTAGTGTTGCTCAAAGGCACATCAACACATGAGTCATCAGGAGCAGGGCATGGAACCCAAGACCCCTCTGTCCAGTCCCCCCCCCCTCCCCCCTCCCCCCTCCCTCCTCCCTCAGCTCAGCGGCTCGGGGGGGGGCATGTCTTTATGCTAACACTGAGAGCCCCCACCGTGGCTAACAGCTTAAGGACCGCCCTGTGCAAACCTCCCCGGAGCGGCCCCCCCGTGTCTTCATCTGATTCCCAAAGTGAGATAGTTCCCAAAAGTCCGGCCCAGAAACGATCCCAAGGCCGCGCTGTTATTTTGAAGCCAGCCAGCTGCGTGCCCCTTCCTCCCCTGGTCCAAGGTCTGCGTTGGGGTTGCCAGATCCTGCCTGGATTCCCCCCCTTTAGTCATTACTCCTTAAAAGACATTACTCTTTCCCAACGCGTTGGGAGCGTTGGGAGAGCCCCCTGTGGGTGTCGGCTGATGACAAGATGTGGTGGAGAGGAGCGCCGGCGTTCCGCCCTGGTTCCAGAAGCTTCGCAACATCTGGTTGCTTCACAGCTCGGTGCGCAGGCAACATCTGCCCTGGAGTCGCCACGCTGAGGGTGGAACTGGTTCCTCCTCAACCAGAGCTCGGGTAGAGCCTGAAGCCGGCGGGACGGTAGAGCTCTAGAGGAGGCGGGGCTAAAGGTAGAGCTCTGGAGGAGGGCGGGATAATGATCTGAGGAGGCGGGGCTAAAGGTAGAGCTCTGGAGGAGGGCGGGATAATGATCTGAGGAGGCGGGGCTAAAGGTAGAGCTCTGGAGGAGGGCGGGATAAATGATTCTGAGAGGAGCGGCGGGGCTAAAGGTAGAGCTCTGGAGGAGGGCGGGATAATGATCTGAGGAGGCGGGGCTAAAGGTAGAGCTCTGGAGGAGGGCGGGATAATGATCTGAGGAGGCGGGGCTAAAGGTAGAGCTCTGGAGGAGGGCGGGATAATGATCTGAGGAGGCGGGGCTAAAGGTAGAGCTCTGGAGGAGGGCGGGATAATGATCTGAGGAGGCGGGGCTAAAGGTAGAGCTCTGGAGGAGGGCGGGATAATGATCTGTGAGGAGGTGGGGCTGCTCCTGAGATGGTGCTGCTCCAACCTGCAGGGGGGCAGCAGGGGGGGGGCTCCCATAAATCCCATCCTAATCCAATAAACGCTGGCTTGGAAAGCTCCGCCTAGAAACACTCCAAACAGCCGGGAGGGGAACCCCCCCCCCCACGGAGAGGGCAGCGCGTGCGGCAGGCTCGCCGCCGCTCGGCATGCTGGGTAACGGCGGCCCCAGACGGTGACTCGGCCAGAGCCGGCGCCGGGGCGAGCCGGGGCTTAGGGGAGGAGACCGAAGCCTCCTGAGTGGGCGACAGGAGTGGCGGCGCGGGGCTAACCCGTAGCCTGCGTCTGTCACCAGCGCTGAGCTCCTCATCACTCATCTGTCTGACGGCTCCTCAGACGTCAGACACAACGGGCTGGGCCGGGCCGGGCCGGGCTCGGCTCGTTACACAAGACAGGACCGTCCTGAAGGGGAACTCCCAGCGACAGGGGGGCTCGGGCGGGGGGGGGGGGGGCGTGAGGGTGAGTTCAAGTGTGTTCTAGAACAAACCCACTAATCCGGGTTAGATGAAAGACTGCTCAGCCCCGTCTGATGACTCACCCGCAGCTCACGCGAGACACAGACTGTGTGTGTGTGTGTGTGTGTGTGTGTGTGTGTGTGTGTGTGTGTGTGTGTGTGTGTGTGTGTGTGTGTGTGTGTGTGTGTGTGTGTGTGTGTGTGTGTGTGTGTGCGCGCGCGTGCGTGCGTGTACTTTATGCAACTGAAACTATTTTGAAAACCGGTTTGCCACAACTCACCGATCACAACAATTTATGTTTGATTTTCCCCCGACGCACACAGATCCATTTATCCCTTCCTGTCCTTTACACGTGTGTGCGAGCCGGTGTGTGCGTTCAGTGAGTGTGATCTCTTCCCAGACCTCTTCTTCGGTGGTTTATGACAGAAGCGTCCACGTGTTGCCCGACACCCTCTGTCCTCTGTGGTTCCAGTTAGCCTTTAAACCCCAACGTCGACACTTTGATAAGTCCCACAAGGCCGCCGGCCCGGGAGAGAGAGGGACCGGCGTGGGCACTGACGCTGATGCTAATCGCTAGCCCGATAGAGGCTAACGCTGGGGAGACGGCGGCGCGTGGCATTTAGAGGAACTCTTGACGCTTCAAAATAAAAAATAACTAAAACCCGTCGTATCCGCTGAAGCCCGTGTCAGCTGACCTCGTCTCCCCCGTCCCCCCCTCAGAGCGTCCTCACAGCGCAGGCAGGGAGCTGGGGCTTTACAGTCTCAGGTTTCAGGATAACGGCAGGAGTGTAATTTCGGCTTTTTAAAAGCACACAGAATATATTCTAACATTGAGTCAACATTTCAGGCGTTTTACATTCTTGTGCTTCTTGTGTGTGAACTTAATCCTGCACGACTGAACCAGAGGGCCGTGAGTCTGGCTGTCAGCACCAGACTAACAGACGCAGACCTGATAGACTGGTCTTGGTGTGTGTGTGTGTGTGTGTGTGTGTGTGTGTGTGTGTGTGTGTGTGTGTGTGTGTGTGTGTGTGTGTGTGTGTGTGTGTGTGTGTGTGGTGATTATGTGGTGTGTGTGTGTGTTTCTTAGTGTGTGTAAGTGAATCACCAAATGACCACCAGCAATGTAAAGGAACACACACACACACACACACACACCACACACACATCTACACACACACACACACACACACACACACACACACACACACACACACACACACACACACACACACACACACACACACACACACACTAGCCTCCCCTTGCGTTACGCCCATCTAGTGTGTAGGAACAGCGATGGCTAAAGCTCTGGGGGCCAAATTGGACTAAAGCCTCTTAGGGGTGTGGGGGGGGGGGGGGGGGGGGGCTGATGGAGACCTCAAGTCAAACAAGTTGATTATCAGCAAAGCCCCCTGTCACATCTCTGTCTCGTCTGGGTGTGTATTGGCCACGCCATTACGCTAATTGGTGAGAAGGAGAGAGAGAGAGAGAGAGAGAGAGAGAGAGAGAGAGAGAGAGAGAGAGAGAGAGAGAGAGAGAGAGGAGAGAGAGAGAGAGAGAGAGAGAGAGAGAGAGAGAGAGAGAGAGAGAGAGAGGGTGGAAGGGTTTAAGTAAAGAAAGAGTGGGCGGGGCAATGCTATTTGTTTCTTTGGGTGCAAAAGGCTCTCCCCCCCACACGAACACACACACACACACGGCGGCTTCTGGCCCTCTTTGTGTATCAGACATGTGTGTTTACGTAGCGTAAACCCTGCTCACTTTGTCCCAAGCTAATTGGCGTGAGCGCTAGCTCATTATGATGCTAATGGCGCTACGCTGCGGCCACAATGGGGGGGTTGTCTGGAGTTAGCGGGCCGTGACCCTCCAGGAGAGAGGGGTTAAAGAGGAACCACTGGCAGGGGGAGCTAACCGGACTAGCCATGCTAGTTTGAGCCGTCAGCGGAGAGTGTATGATCTTTTCACGTTTTCTTCTTTTCTATTGAGTCATTGTCATACTATGAAAATTATACTACATTATACTTTTTTTAATCTTTTCATATTCTACTCGGCCGACATCGTTATTGTTCTTTTCTGTTTCAGACCACTTCTGATTCAACATGCGGATAAAGATCTTTTGAATTGAATTGAATACTGGCCAACAAATGAGTTGTTAAATAACCCAATATGTGTGGTCAGAGTCTACATTGTGTAGCACACAGACATCACTATGAAGGCTTCCGAACTAATCCATCACGGTCTGAAAGAGCCTTCTGCATAAAAACTCTGTCTGAAAGCGATAGCTTATCCGTAGCCTGGAATTAGCGTTAGCGGATGCTATCGGCGCGTAGCTAATGCGCTCGCTCACACTGCAGCGGGCGACCAACCAGCTGAGACAAAACATCTCCACCAGATGTGGTAGGCTGTCGGATGCAATGTGTTCATTTATAAGCAGTTCACCTGCAAGGGGGGGGGGGGGTGAATGGGGTATGGTGATGGGGAGATTGATCTCCCTCTCTCTCTCTCTCCCCCTCCCTCTGTCTCTCTCCCTCCCCCTCCCTCTCTCTCCCCCCCCTCTCTCTCCCTCTCCCTCTGTCTCTCTCCCTCTCCCTCTCTCCCTCTCTCCCTCTCCCTCTCTCCCTCTCTCCCTTCCTCT
Organism: Melanogrammus aeglefinus; assembly: GCA_900291075.1. Classification (NCBI taxonomy): domain Eukaryota; kingdom Metazoa; phylum Chordata; class Actinopteri; order Gadiformes; family Gadidae; genus Melanogrammus; species Melanogrammus aeglefinus. Next base: position 197,919 of record OLKM01000379.1, on the reverse strand, counting down.
CCCCCCCTCTCTCTCTCTCTCTGTCGCCCTCTCCCCCTCTCTCCGTCTCTCTCTCTCTCTCTCTCTCTCTCTCTCTCTCCTCTCCCTCTCCCTCTCCCTCTCCCTCTCTCTCTCCTCTCTCTCTCCGTCGCCCCTCTGCGCCTCTCTCTCTCCCTCTCTCTCTCCTCTCTCTCTCTCTCCCCCTCTCTCCTCTCTCTCTCTCTCTCTCTCTCTCTCTCTCTCTCTCTCTCTCTCTCTCTCTCTCTCTCTCTCTCTCTCTCTCTCTCTCTCTCTCTCTCGCTCTCGCTCTCTCGCGCTCTCGCTCTCGCTCTCGCTCTCCCTCTCTCTCTCTCAATCAGCAGTGTCTCCAGAGGAGGGCAGCTCTTCCCAAGGTTCATCTGGCAGTAACCTGTGGTTGATCATATCTTCAGCTCGTATCTCCAGTATCTCCAGCGCTGTGATCTCACGGTGATGAATCACTTCATGACCACAGGCGCTGGGATCAGGGATCAGACAGAGGACCGACACAGAGCGACGGTAACAGCCGCACCTCGGCCGCAGGTTGTTCCTCACTCTTACTCACAGACACGACGAAATACTGTTTACCTGTTCCTACATCCGTCTGTCAGTCAGCCAGTCAGCCAGCAAGGCAGTCAGTCAGTCAGTCAGTGTCACGTCCGTCGGCTTGCCTCTACAGTTCTTCTGACCGTTCGTCTGGCTACCTGCCTACATCTATCTGTCTGTCTGTCTGTCTGTCTGTCAGCGCAGCGGGAGTGAGCTCTCCTTCCTGTCTGTCTGTCTCCCCCAGACTGACTCTCTGTCTGGGGGACAACCTCCCCCTGCTGCTGGCCAGATGTGGAGCAGAACACCAGAAACCAGAGAGAGAGAGAGAGAGAGAGAGAGAGAGAGAGAGAGAGAGAGAGAGAGAGAGAGAGAAGAGAGAGAGAGGAGAGAGAGAGAGAGAGAGAGAGAGAGAGAGAGAGAGAGAGAGAGAGAGAGAGGAGAGAGAGAGAGAGAACTCAGCAGGTGTGTATCACACGGGGGGGGGGGTTGTAGGGAGGGCAGTGGGGGGAGGAGGGGGGGGGGGGTGAGGCCCTAGAGGTGAAAGCTCTCAAGGGTCAAGGGTCACCTATAATTACCAGCCCTTTGTAGAGAGGCTAAATCTAGTACTCGGCTTTTTTTAACACCCTACCCCTTTCTCTCTCTCACACACACACACACACACACACACACACACACACACGGCAGCCTGCACACAGACTCATTACTGCCTTGCACGGCAGCCTGCCACGGACTCATTACTGCTTGATGCTGCAATGCCGTAGGAGAACGGAGAGAGAGAGAGAGAGAGAGAGAGAGAGAGAGAGAGAGAGAGAGAGAGAGAGAGAGAGAGAGAGAGAGAGAGAGAGAGAGAGAGAGAGAGAGAGAGAGAGAGAGAGAGAGAGAGAGAGAGAGAGAGAGGAGCTGACGTTATAATTAGTTTCCCTCACTGCGGGACTACTGGGTTCTGATGCGACAATTGTGGTGAGCGGGAAAGAAAAAAGCCGCAAGAGCTGTCAATCTCCTGCCGCTCCCCTGAGGGGCGGAGCTTCTCTCCTGAGGGGCGGAGCCTCCCCGGCAGAGGCGCCGTAGACCGACGGAGTGCCACCACAGCTAGCATACATGCTACGGGCATCGACCTCAGAACCTTCAGCCTTTGAGCAACAACCCCCCCCACCCCCGCGCTGCTCCTGAGTATCTAACCCTGATCAGGGGTTTGATGTTATAGAGAACATCTCCAGCCATCTGAAAGACCAATCAGACGTACAACAAACAAACACAGCCACAGTGTTGTCACGGCGATGGGGACCGCACGCCGCCGACTGCGTATCAAAGCCATCAGAGGACGAGCCGCGGAACAGACGGACCCCCGCGGGGAGGTGTCTGTCATTTCCTCCCAGTTTCCTGGCTATAACCAACCAATCAGAGAGTCGCTATCAAGCTACTGAGTCCAGCCAGGGATCTACCAATCACAGAGCAGGTATCAGGTCTGAAGTATGTATCCAGCCAATCACAGCGGCTCCCAGGTCCTGCACCATGACCAATCATGAAGGTGTTTCCCGCCTGGTTTCCTGTTTGATACGGAGATGTGAAACCAAAACCTCTGCTGTACGTTCACTACTGGGGGTGGGCTTCGCTGGCCAATCACCTTCCTACAGAGCCCCGCAACATGATTGGTCGAACCAGTAGGAACCAGACGTCTGCGTGCCTCTGGAGCCCCCAGGGGCCCCCCTAACTCCCCAGGCCAGGAAATGAAACACCCCAGCAGGTCTGGAGCTGGGGGCCTGGCGGGGGCCCCGGTATGTGCCATATGTTCCATACCAGGTGGGGGGGGGCACAGGTGCATACACATGGTGAACACGGGAATGTATTTACAGAGGAAAGAGAGAGAGAGAGAGAGAGAAGAGAGGAGGAGAGAGAGAGAGAGAGTAGAGAGAGAGCAGAGAAGAGAGAGAGAGAGAGAGAGAGAGAGAGAGAGAGAGAGAGAGAGAGAGAGAGACACCAGCCACTACATGCTGGTGTTATTTTTTGCCTCAGTCTGGAACTCATGTTTTTATCCCGCTTCCGTCTTGGTTGGGTGGTCGCTGGTGTGCTACCGTAGCGCTACGTGCTACCCTGTTAGCCCCCCCCAGCCGGTGGGCTCGCAGGGGGGGTGGGGGGCCCTAACGAGCGGCCGTCCGTGAGAGACGCTAATGAGCGGCCTCGCGGCCTGCGAGGGGATGCGTCACGCTTCCATTTCGGTCGCCGTGGCATTCCTCATCCTCCCGCCGCCAGGTGTGTAATTTCACCTGCCCCGCGTGACGGGGGCCTGACGGGGCCCCCCAGCCCCGGCACCAGGACCGATGGCCCCCCCATCCCTCACCGCGGCCCTCAGAGGGGACCAGAGTATATAAGGTAAGACCTGGAGACGGGGATGAGGGACAGCCCTAACGACGGGGCGGGGCCTAACGACGGGGGCGGGGCCTTGATGTGCGTTTGGCTCTGCATGCTAATGGGTTAGCTCATTAGCACAGGTCGATTATTAGCACTGTGTGGCTAGTTCAGGAGCATGTATCCTTCATTAGCACCGATAGCTTATAAGCATGGCTATGTCAATAGCATGGCTATTTGATTTGCATTGTTCTCTTATTAGTACCGTTAGCTCATTAGCATGGCTAGCTTAGTAGGACGTTTTTACAGATAAAATGGTCTAACTTTGGCCACTCTTTTCGTTCTGTGTCCGAGGTACACTGATGCAACATTATACAATGTTGGTACAGATTTAGTGTTTTGAATGTATCGATTGACTTGAACGATTTCATCCAGTTCTCTTGGTCTTCAGAAAGACGTGGTTTCCTTCAGAGACAGAGTGAGGTAACAGCTGTGAGGTTCAGAGAGCAGGATGAGTTATACAAGCAGGAATGCAGCACAACCCGTCCCTGCGTTGCTTTCCTCGGATCGGTCTGAATAATTAAATGCGTCTCTTTTCTGCTGCAGGCCTCGCAACCTGGAGGACGAAGCTGAATGCAATTCATCACCTTTTGTTCCACAGTGTTTTCCTTTGGAGACCAGAGTCCACGAAACAACGTAATCAAGCAACTTTCATAGCAACGAGCTGTCTGCCTGTGCCTGATGCCTGTTCGTCAGTCTGTCCTTGCACGTGGACATCTGTGTCTGAATAAAAAATACCTCTTAGAAAGACAGGAAAGGGATCTGTGTCGGCCCGCATTCTTAATTGTTTGTCTATCCTTCTGTCTGCGCATGGAGATGTGTCTCTCTTGAATAATGATATGCTTTGAGACAGAAGAATCACCTGTGTCTGTCTTTGTGTCCGTCTCCATAATTGTCAGTATGCCCCTCTCTGTCTGTCTGTCTGTTGGGGCCTATAAAGTTCACCGTTCAAAGTTGAGAACGTCCCGATATGATAAGGTTTATGCTGCCACAAAGAGGGGTGAACGGTGTCTCTCTGCCACTTGAGTTTTCATGATTGAAACGTTACACCGCTATTCAAATGAACGAGTGAAAGCATTCGAATGAAGGATGAGTTTCACGGTTGCCGTTTCTGATTAGATTTGTAGTTTGTTGGCAAGTGACCAAGTCAATAAAGCTGAGGTACTTCTGGCGGTTGGCCTGCGTGCCTGTCTGAGCATGTGCGCAATTTCAATGTCATCATTTGTCATTTCCTCTGAAGTGTTTTGTCTGCGAGTGAAAGTGTGTTTTTCATGTACCGCTCTGATGTGCTCCAACCTGTGTGTGTGTTTGTGTGTCTGTTTTGTGTGTGCCTGTTTGCATCGGTTTGTCGGTGTGCAGCCTTGTGTGTGTCTGTTTGCGTCTGTATGTAGCGTTGTGTGTGTCTGTGTGTGTATCTGTGCATGTGTCGGTGTGTAGCGTTGTGTGTGTCGGTGTGTAGCGTTGTGTGTGTCGGTGTGTAGCGTTGTGTGTGTCGGTGTGTAGTGTTTGTGTGTGTGTCGGTTGTGTTTAGCGTGTGTGTGTCGGTGTGTAGCGTTGTGTGTGTCGGTGTGTAGTGTTTGTGTGTGTCGGTGTGTAGCGTTGTGTGTGTCGGTGTGTAGCGTTGTGTGTGTCGGTGTGTAGCGTTGTGTGTGTCGGTGTGTAGCGTTGTGTGTGTCGGTGTGTAGTGTTTGTGTGTGTCGGTGTGTAGTGTTTGTGTGTGTCATTGCTGCTGTGTGTTCCCAGGCTGTCTGTGGTTGCGACCGCGCTGCAGGCGTGTCCATCAGCCTGGAGAACCAGGAGAACCAGGGGAGGGGAGCACTCGCTAAGGCATGCCCCACTCAGGGTGCCGACGGTGGGGTGTGGGAGGTCAGGGGAAAGGGGGTCCCTGGGTGTCGGGGCGGGCCGTCTAAAGGCTCGCCTGGCGGGCCGAGAGAAGGAGAGCCAAAAGCGCGATAGAAACAGTCTACTTATAGCCCGGGTGACTGTGAGGGAGAATTAATTACCTGGATAGTCTGCGATAACGCCGTCTGAATGGGAAAGTAATTAAAGTGCAGCATGTCCATGATAAATTATCACTTGCTGAGGCCTATCTCATGTGGACAGGCAAAGCGATTCGGTGGCTTTTTCACAGTTCAGTTAAGTGGTCTGAAGACCCTCCCCCCCCCACACACGACACAGACACACACACACACACACACACACACAGCACCCCCCCTCTGAGACCACCGCCGCAGCTGTTGGATCCAAATTCGCCCCCGCTGAGGTCCTCATCAAATTACCTCCAGTATGTGAATAGAGAGAGAGAGAGAGAGAGAGAGAGAGAGAGAGAGAGAGAGAGAGAGAGAGAGAGAGAGGGCGAGGGCGAGGGCGAGGGCGAGGGCGAGGGCGAGGGCGAGGGCGAGGGCGAGGGCGAGAGAGAGAGAGAGAGAGAGAGAGAGAGAGAGAGAGAGAGAGAGAGAGAGAGGGCGAGGGAGAGAGAGGGAGGGCGAGGGAGTGAAGGGAGGGAGGGAGCCTTCCTCCCAGGTAACGTAAAACCAGGAGCTGAAGCTACAAAGAGGATCTGCTCGACTCCAAACCACACGCATGAATCAGTCAGCTCTGTCTGTGGAGAGGGGCCCTACCTGTTGGGGCCCTACCTGTGGAGCTCTACCTGTTGGGGCCCTTGGGGGCCCTACCTGAGGGGGCGGGGTCCTACCTGAGGGGGCGGGCCCCTTCCTGAGGGGGCGGGCCCCTTCCTGAGGGGGCGGGGTCCTACCTGAGGGGGCGGGGCCCTACCTGAGGGGGCGGGGCCCTACCAGAGGGGTGTGGGGCCCGCGGGCCCCTTCCTGAGGGGGCGGGGCCCTACCAGTGAGGGGGTGGGGCCCTACCTGAGGGGGCGGGGCCCTACCTGAGGGGGCGGGGCCCTACCTGAGGGGGCGGGGCCGACCGGGTTAGCCCACTAAAGGCAGGGCATCAATGGCGTCGTTGTTCCAAAAGTGTAGCTCTCCAAGCGTCCTGAGTGAGAGCCATTCAGCGCCCACAAAGCGTTGATAAAGTGGTGGTGTGGGTTACCGCACGGCCCCGGGGCCCTGGGGGGGGGGAAGGCTTCAGTCGGTGGAAGACTGTGTTTGTGTGTTTGTGTGTGTTAATTAGTTTGTGTGTTTATTTGTGTTAATGTGCTAGTGTGTTGATGTGTGTTAATCCGTTGATGTGTGTTAATGTGTGTTAATCTGTTAAATTGTAAATGTGTGTTAATGTGATGTGTGTTGATGTGTGTTAATGTGCGTCATTTGATGTGTGAAGATGTGTGTTTGTGGGCACATAGGATTCATGTATCCGATGCATGTATAGATGTATAAATATACTGTACATCCTGAATGTTAATTCTATATCTATAGAGACGCATAAAGGCTGTATTCATCTGCCTCTAAGCCCTGCGGGCCTAGCTGCAGATCAAAGAGGGACGCGTCGCTCTTCATCCCTGCCTCCTCTTCTTCAGAGCGGGGGGGGGGACGCGGAGGGCGGCCATGTTGTCCTCCCCCGCCTTGGCCCCGCCCCCTCCACATTTGGCCCCGCCCCCTCCCCCTGGCTCAGTTCAGCACCACAGAGCAGCCGAGTGCCTTCCAAAACTATAATCCTATTTTTACAGCGCCGCCTCCAGATTTATCCGACGCCATCTTAGATACAAAGCCTTTAGATCGCATCCTGATCCGAATGCAGAAACAACCACCCACAACTACAATCTCCTCTCCTCTCATTTATCTTAATTCAAACACAAACTACCACACACGATTCAAACCTCCTTTAAATCGGTTCCGTCTCTTTGGGGTTGGGATTCTTCCGCATCTCTCGACATGAACGCAGGAGGGGAAAAAGGCGCGCTGTAATGTGTGTCTTTTTCGTTAACAGACAGAGTGCAGAGCCACTTACGGCCTCGCCGAGCGAGAGGCCGCCCCGCGGCAGCAGGGAAGGAGCAGGACCAGTGCTCACAACGTGATGGGGAGGTCTGTAGGGAGCTGAAGACCCTGTGGAGAGACCGCTCCACATCCTCGGTGTGTCTCTGCTAGCTCACACGGGCGCTCAACATAACAATACGTCTCCTCGGGCTCCCCCGCGACCCCCGCCCCCCCTCTTTTATTTCTCTCTCTCGCTCGCTCTCTCGCCCATTACAGCGTTAACATCATTTGTTGATCGCAGCGAAACCGAGTTTCGCTGGGAGCCAGGGAGACACACACACACACACACACACACTCACTGTGAGCAAACACACACGCGGAAAACACATCTACACGCAGAGACAGTACACATGCCGAAAACACACTCTCCGCACACACATTGGTGATCACACACAGACACACACACACACACACACACACACACAAGTAATGCCCTCGTTTTGCCGGAGTGGATTTTAATCCAGTTTTTCGAGTCTTTCTCCGCAGTAGAAAAGGCGAGCGTGGAGATCTGAATAAACATTAGAGTTTACTGCTGCGACACCTCGCTCGCTCAAAAGAGAGAGAGAGAGAGAGAGAGAGAGAGAGAGAGAGAGAGAGAGAGAGAGAGAGAGAGAGAGAGAGAGAGAGAGAGAGAGAGAGAGAGAGAGAGAGAGAGAGAGAGAGAGAGAGAGAGAGAGAGAGAGAGAGAGAGAGAGAGAGAGAGAGCTCTAACTGGGCCTCTCTCCACCATGGTCGGGTCAATAGAGACCTGATTAAAGCCCACTCCAGCGTACAAACGCCCCCCCAGCAGCCCTCCACCTCACCCCCACCCACCACCATCTGTTGGTGGTGCTGTTCTGTATGGATGGTGGTAGTGGTGGAGGGGGGGGGGCTACACGTATATATAGAGCAGCTCAGAGGACTCTTCCTCCAGATCCGCATGGTCGGAATGTTCTTCCAGAATTCCGTTGCGTTTCAAACGACAAACCGACTGTGATCTGATTGGCCACGATACAACAGGTTGAAAAGGACGCCTAGCTCCAACGCTTAGCTCCAACGCTTAGCTCCGACTCAAGCTCTGACACGAGCTCCGACACTAGCTCCAATGCGCTAGCTCTGATGCTAGCTCCGACGCTAGCTCTGATGCTAGCTCTGACGCTAGCTCTGATGCTAGCTCCAACGCTAGCTCTGATGCCAGCTCTCCGGCACCAGCTCCGACGCTAGCTCCAACGCTAGCTCCGAAGCTAGCTTGGGCTTTAGCGCTCGACTCCATAGGAGAGAGAGAGAGTACCAGTGTCCCCCCCCCCCAGTGCCCTCGGGCCACTCAGAGCGGGGGGGCCGACTGGGTCTCTGGGAGCACCCAGCGCCGCCCCCCTCCCCAACCCCCGCCCCCCCGCCCGGAGACGTCTTCAGAGGTAATTAAGGCAGAGTGTGTGAGCTGCTCGTCAGATGGATCACCAGCTGCACCCACAGCCAGCAGCAGCTCCCCTAGCGCTGCTGCTCGTTAGCACGTAGCTCTAGACACGATAGATACAACGCTGTGTGTGTTACCCCGAGAACATCTGTACGCAAGCTAGCGGGTCTATAGACTTTAGCTCTGGTAGAGCGGGTCTATAGACTGTATAGCTCTGGTAGAGCGGGTCTATAGACTATAGCTCTGGTAGAGCGGGTCTATAGACTGTAAGCTCTGGTAGAGCGGGTCTATAGACTGTAAAGCTCTGGTAGAGCGGGTCTATAGACTGTAAAGCTCTGGTAGAGCGGGTCTATAGACTGTAAAGCTCTGGTAGAGCGGGTCTATAGACTATAGGAGCGGGTCTATAGACTGTATAGCTCTGGTAGAGCGGGTCTATAGACTGTATAGCTCTGGTAGAGCGGGTCTATAGACTGTATAGCTCTGGTAGAGCGGGTCTATAGACTGTATAGCTCTGGTAGAGCGGGTATATAGACTGTATAGCTCTGGTAGAGCGGGTCTATAGACTGTATAGCTCTGGTAGAGCGGGTCTATAGACTAGAGCTCTGGTAGAGCGGGTCTATAGATTGTATAGCTCTGGTAGAGCGGGTCTATAGACTAGAGCTCTGGTAGAGCGGGTCTATACAGTACATGCTATATACCGTTTCTATTAACACACGCTATAGGCTTTTTGTATATACACATATGCTAGCGAGCATTGCATTTATATCTATATATAGATATAGATTCATGTATCTCTATACATATATAGATTTATCTATATATGTGTTTATAGATATATATGTACAGATAAAGGTGCCGGGGTGCCAGCTGTGTGGATACAGGGTTCATCACTGGACGGGGGGACAGTCTGGTGCTCTCTGAGCCTCGGAGGCAGAAGGTTAATGGATTCAGAGCGGCCAGACCAGGAATGGTTCGGGACGGCCGGCGCTCCCTAATGAGCGCCAACGCTCCGGAAGAGCCACCGCTCTGATCTTCAGGAGGGAGAGCGGGACGGTCGGAACAGGTGGGGGGGTGGGGTCACCCGCTGTGGGGGGTGGAGGGTGGGGACAACCACTGGGGGGGGGGTGGAGGGGGGGGTGACCTGCTGTGGGGGGTGGGGTCACCCGCTGGGGGGGGCGAACCCAGAGGATGGCGCTAGCAGGTTAGCGCCGCATTGCGTACTCGTTTGAGGACTTCTGAGAGAGCATGTGTTAATTGTTTTTATAAATAATACAATTAATATGTTGGGGGGGGGGGGGGGGGGCACCTCCAGATGTCCTTGGCCCCCCTGCTGCGTCTTTGCTGGGGCTGCTGCCGCCGGCGATACATCAACTCCAGTGGTTTAACACATGAATCCTCTGCCTCCCCTGGTGCTCTCTCTCTCCCTCTCTCTCTCTCTCTCTCTCTCTCTCTCTCTCTCTCTCTCTCTCTCTCTCTCTCTCTCTCTCTCCCCCTCTCTCTCTCTCTCTCTCTCTCTCTCTCTCTCTCTCTCTCTCTCTCTCTCTCTCTCCTCTCTCTCTCTCTCTCTCTCTCTCTCTCTCTCTCTCTCCTCTCTCTCTCTCTCTCTCTCTCTCTCTCCCTCCCCCTCCCTCCCTCCCTCCCTCCCCCGGTGAAAGGTGACCGAAGAGAAGGGGGGGTCGTCATGACAACCAGGAGAAGGGGCCAGCATAATGAGTGAAAGGTGAAACACTCACCTTGACCACACACACACACACACACACACACACACACACACACACACACACACACACACACACACACACACACACACACACACACACACACACACACACACACACACACACACACACACACACTGATGTGAGCCCTAACGATGAGCGTCCCCCGATACCCTCCCCCCATTAGCATCCGCTTTAGCTAGCGTACCCCCCGTTAGCATCCCCCATTAGCTTTGTTAGCGCCCCCCGATAGCTTCCCCCTGTTAGCGTTGTCAGCGTCCCCGTTAGCGTCCCTGTTAGCGTCCCCGCTAGCGTCCCCGCTAGCGTCCCTGCTAGCGTCCCCGCTAGCGTCCCCGTCAGCGTCCCCGTCAGCGTCCCCGTCAGTGTCCCCGTTAGTGTCCCCGTCAGCGTTCCATCAGCGTCCCCCTCAGCGTCCCCCTCAGCGTCCCCGTTAGCGTCCCCGTTAGCGTCCCCATTAGACCCGTTGGCTCCCGCTGTACTTCCCAGGCTCCGCAGCGTGATCGGAGCGGGGATGTCGCTGGGAGGATCCAGATGAATAATGAAGTGGTTGGAGGCCCTGAGAGTTGGTCCCCACAAACACACACAGCGTTTTAATCACAGCCTGCTGCTCCTGGGAGGCTGCCACACACCCCACGGCCCGACGCAGCCAACGTCGCTGCTAAGCTAATAATGTTTGCCACCAGGGCGCTGATTTGCACATTAAATTAATCTGGGTAATATGCAAACGCTAAATGTTATGGATCGCATCAAAGTACCGCCATTAATGCTAATGACGCGTCGTTAAAAGTAGTTTGCGAGCTGAAAATGAACTGTCAATCCTTCGCTGCGGGCGCAGCGAGACACGGCCCTCCTTCCGCTGGGACCGCCCCTTCCTCCACTGGGACCGCCCCCTTCCTCAACTGGGACCGCCCCTTCCGCCAGTGGGACCTCCCCTTCCTCTACTGGGACCGCCCCTTCCCACCACAGATCTACACACTCGTTACAACTCGCGGCGTTAGCTCAGGAGGTAGAGCAGGTTGTCCGGTAACCTGAAGATTGCTGGTTCAATCACCGGCACCGAGTGTCGAGGTGTCCCTGAGCAACGCACCTCACCCTAACTGTCTCCTGACAAGCGGGCTGTCGCCTTGCATGGCCGACACCGCCGTCGGTGTTTGAATGTGATTGTGAGGCAATATTGTAAAGCGCTTTGTGTGGCCTCTGGTCACAAAAAATGCGCCATATAAGATGCAGTCCATTTACCATTTACAACTCTCACGCCCTTTAGACTCGCTCATATCTCCAGATCACAAACAAGTAACCTGCTAACGAGGAGGTTGGAGAGAGGAGAGAGGAGGAGAGAGGAGGAAGGAGGAGGTGCTCTTACCGGCCTGGCCCGTGGCGATGCTGACGGCGGCGAACAGCCTCTGCGTGCGGCTCATGTCCGAGACGCCGTTGACGGCCTCCACCTCGAAGGTGTAGTTGGCGTGGGCCAGCAGGTCCACCACCGTGACGTAGGTGTCCCCCAGGCCGGCCTGCTGGGGGTAGAAGCCCACGCTGCCGCCGCACGCCGCGCACTCCTCCGGCTCCCAGCTGCAGCGTCGGCACACCACCCGGTATGTCACATCGTTGCGGCCCCCGGTGTCGGCGGGGGGGCCCCACTCCAGGCCCACCGTGGTCTGGTTGATGTTGTAGACCAGGTTCTGGGGGGCCGACGGGGGTCCTGTCAGGGGGGGGGAGATGGTGAGTGAGTGGGCTAAAAGTAGCTTGGTGCGTTAGCTAACATAAGCTAGGTGAGTCAGCTGACATCACTTCGGTGAGTTAGCTGATGGTAGCTGGGTGAGTTAGCTGACGTTAGCTAGGTGAGTTAGCTGACGTTAGCGAAGTGAGTTAGCTGACGTTAGCCAGCTGAGTTAGCTAACGTTAGCTAGGGGAGTTAGCTAACGTTAGCTAGGTGAGTTAGCTAGCGTTAGCTAGTTCTGTGTGGGTTCTCGTTGGGTTCTGTGTCGGTTCTGTGTGGGTTCTGTGTAGGACTCTGGTGGGTTCTGTGTTGGGTTCTCGGTGGGTTCTGTGTTGGTTCTGAGTAGGCCTCTGTGTTGGGTTCCGTGTTGGTTCTGTGTGGGTTCTGTTTTGGGTTCTGTGCTGGGTTCTGTGTTGGGTTCTCGTTGGGCTCTGTGTGGGTTCTGTGTAGGACTCTGTGATGGGTTCTGCGTGGGTTCTGTGCTGGGTTCTCGTGCTGAGATATCCTCACTGAGGAGGAAAGCTCAGACTGTAACCAGACTGAAGGGCGAGCGAGCGGCCGGTTCCCCGCGGTGCGATGGGAGAACACAGAGCACAGAGAGGAGCAGCCGAGCGGTTCAGCCCGCGGCTGCGCGCTGACACTCCATTAAGGGAGGGAAGTGGATCAGATCGGTACAGGAAGTGGGACTGGAGCGCCGGCGACGGGACGAGGTCAGTGCGCGGCAGCCCGGGAATTCAAGGTTCCCTCGCTAAGGAACTCCATCTCGCCCGCGGCTCCTCCGCCACACTCCTTCTGACGGAGCTCGGTGGGGCGCTCCTAGTTCAGGACCAGGGTAGAGCAGAGGGTAAACCTTCTCTAATCTGATTGGATGGACTGTCAGTTAGGATGATGGAGGGCTTTATTCTGCCGTTATCACAGAATAAATACCAAACATCCAGACCCGGCGAGCATGTGAGACAGGGAGTTTAACTGGCCGGCCGTGTTGGTGTATTCTGTGTTTAGTCACGTGACCAGAAGGCTCTCAGGAATTATGTCAACTGTCTGGAATGACTAGGGGCACACACACACAACACACACACACACCACACACACACACACACACACACACACACACACACACACACACACACACACACACACACACACACACACACACACACACACACACACACACACACACACACAGCTCTGCTTATCCGGGGGACTGTAAAAATAGGCCTGCGTCTGTGGCCAAAATGGAAGTCATTAAAATATGATTGTGTGGTCAAATAAATAGAATAAATAGTGTGCAGGGTATCGGGTCTTGTAGCAGCCTGGCAGCTTTATTTTCTCTGCTCCCGCCCGGCTGAGCCTGGGAAGGGCCTCACGTATCTAAATATATCTGTGATGAGCGCGGTGAGACACAGCCGGGCTGTGGCTCACCGGGCATTCACCAGCCACCCCTCAAAGGCTCCGTTATTGTCGGTGGCTGCCTGTGGAATATCCTCAGACTAACAATAACCGTCAGATCGGTCGCCGCCGCGTTTAAAGCGGCACGACAAAGTGTGAGCTGGTTTCCCTGGAAACGAGTTAATCACGTAAAAAAACAAAACAAAGAGAGACACAAACGGCAGCTTTTCATCCTCCAAACACGAGACGAGGCTGATGTTGATAACCTGAATATGATCCCACCCTGTGCTGCTCCCAGTGGGAGGTCTGCAGTTCTCCCACCGCCTAAATAACTGGTCTGTTCGCCGTCAAGAGAGAGGAGGAGGACGTTGCATCAGCCAACCGTTTCAACCTGGCTCAGGAGGGAGAGTGTGTTGACTGGTAACCTGAAGGTTGCTGGTTGGATCCCCGGCTCCTCCTAGCTGAGCGTTGAGGTGTCCCCGAGCGAGGCGCCTCACCCTGACTGCTCCTGACGAGCGGGCCGTCGCCCTGCGTGGCTGACTCCGTGTGAATGGGTGAGTCGGTGAGTCGCGGGAGCTGCTGCTTATGCAACAGGGGGCTAACGAAGCAGTCACGGCCCATTGAAGCAGCACTTAGCGCTGTTTGTTTTACAAACCCCGGTCTGGGCGGGCGGGGCGGCGGGCTCCATAGTCATGGTGATCTGGGAGATCAAAGTGACGGCCGGGACATGAAAGAGCCACCTGTGGCAGGTAGGGAGGTGGGTGGGGGGGGGCGACACAACACTCAACTTTCCCCTCCGCTCCTCAACCCCTCTTCATCTCTGTGACCCCCCCCTCCCCCCTCCTGCATACCCCGCCCCACCTCAACTGAAGTAACGCATTAACAAGCGCACACAAACACACACAACCTAGGACGTGCACGTGCACACCAAGCACACACACATCCACACAGCACACAAAAGAGATAAATGTCAGCATGCTATTGTGTGGTGTCCTCTGTCGCCGCGGTTACCGACGGCTACCCCACCCCCCTCACATCAGAGGCTCAGGTGCTGCACATCAAACAGACCCCTCAGACCAGATCAGACTGGACCAGACCAGATCAGGCCGGACCAAACCAGACCAGACCAGAACGAACCAGACTAGACAAGACCAATCTAGACCAGATCAGATCAGACCAGACCAGACTGGATCTAACCAGAATAATCAGAACAACCAGAACAAACCGGACCTAACCAGAACAGACCAGACCTAACCAGAAAAGACTGGACCTAACCGGAAAAGACCGGACCTAACCGGAAGATACCAGACCTAACCAGAACAGACCAGAACAGGCTAGACTACAAAGTTTATCTTATCCTATTCTAAATACCAACTTGACAACAACAAACTTCTTGTAAATATTTGCGGATGACATTTGGCCAATTAGCCGTCGCATGCCTGTGCTGTGGACCGGCGAGGTGATAAGGTCTGGTCTCTGTCAGACCACTCAGCCTGGCCTCTCTCCACATCCCTCACCCCCCCCTCGTCTCCCCTCTCCCGCTATCTCTCCCCTCTCCCGCCCCCTCCCTCTCCCTCTCAACCTCTCTCACCCTCTCTGTCTCCTGATCCTCACAGCTCAAGAGGGCCTCTTCTCTCCTCCCTCTCTCTGTCTGCTCTTTCGTCGGTCTCTTCACACTTCCTCTCACTCTCGCTTATCGCTCCGTCCTCTGCTCTCCCCCCAACTCGAGTCTTATTTCACGGATTAGCCTAGCGTAGCCCTCAGGAACAGCTCTATCACATGCTAGCGTAGCCCTCAGGACAGCTCCATCACATGCTAGCGTAGCCCTCAGGACAGCTCTATCACATGCTAGCGTAGCCCTTAGCCAAAGGAACAGCTCTATCACATGCTAGCCTTAGCCACAGCGGCTCCAGCACCGACCCCACTGGAACCTGGCAGCACGGCCGCGCCAGTGTGTGTTATGTGTGTGAGAGTGTGTGAGTGTGTGAGAGTGTGTTAGAGTGTTGTGTGTAAGCCAGTGTGTGTGTTTCTGTGCACCATGGGTCTCTTTGTGCCGTCTGAGAGGCTTTGCCCACTCGCCAGGCTAGCTGTCAATCACCGGAGCTCACAAACTCACGCTAACCTCTCCGAACTCACGCTAACCTCTCCGAACTCACGCTAACCTCTCCGAACTCACGCTAACCTCTCCGAACTCACGCTAACCTCTCCGAACTCACGCTAACCTTCAACCATCTCAAACAAGAAGCTTCCAGCGGTTCCCTCTCACTCCGGTCTGCTTGAGCGCTGAAACAACGTCTGTCACAGCTTCCCCAAAACCTTCCTCTACACTCCAGCCCTCAGTCCTCCACCCCTCACTCCTCCACCCTTCACTCCTCCACCCCTCACTCATCCACCCCTCACCCCCACCCTCCAGCCTCAAGTGCTGATGTCCAGGGGGAGCAGGCGGAGGGGTAGGGGTCGATACTGCGGCCGTTGGAGGGTTCTTTCAGGTCAGCTCGGCCCGGCTGAGATCTGAGATCTGAGCGGTAAAGCCGCGACCCTGAGCCGTCCCTTATCGGCGCTGAGCTCCACAGCTACTGCTTAGCTGATTAGCTAGCCGCGCGCTAATGAGAGCGTAGTGGCGCGGGGGGAGGAGGGGGAGGGAGGGGGAGGGAGGAGGGTTGTCAGGGGTGAGCGGTATTCAAATCCGCCATGAGGTAATCCTCACTCTACAAATATGGTTTCTGACCCCCGTGACCCATCCCCCCCGACCCCCCCCCCCCCTCCCTAATGAGCCGCCGGATCAGGGGCTGCGAGAGAGGGGACGAGGACCTGAGTGAGGGCAGGGGAAGGGCAGGTACGAAAAAAAGAGTGCAACTCCAGGGGCAAGATGGCCACATTGAGAGAGGTGGGGAATTTAAATGGTTCAGCCGGTGAGTGAGGGGGGGGTTAGGGGGGCAGTAGGGTGGAGGGGGGGCACTCAGACAAATGCCCTTTTCAGGCCCTGCTGGTTGCGGCCCTGCTCACAGCTGTTGCATGATTGATGCCCAGTCGCAGAGCTGTCACCGAGCTCACTCCCCTCTCTTGTCCCTCCTTCACTCTCTCTCTCTCTCTCCCTCTCTGTCCGTCTCAGTCTCTCAGTCTCTCTCTCTCTCTCTCCCTCTCTGTCCGTCTCAGTCTCTCTCTCTCTCTCTCCCTCTCTGTCCGTCTCAGTCTCTCCTCTCTCTCTCCCTCTCTGTCCGTCTCAGTCTCTCAGTCTCTCTCTCTCTCTCTGTCCGTCTCAGTCTCTCTCTCTCTCTCTCCCTCTCTGTCCGTCCCCCTCTGTGTGTCTCAGTCTCTGTCCGTCTCAGTCTCTCAGCCTCTCTCTCTCTCTGTCCGTCCCCCTCTGTGTGTCTCAGTCTCTCTCTTTCTCTCTGACATGTAGTAAGGAACAGGCAGAACAGGGAGACAGTACAGAGCCAGGTCCTTATGAGCGAGTAGGGGTTAGACAGTGCAGAGACAGTTCCTCAGGTAGGGGCTCGGGGTTGCCTACAGGTAGACTGCATTAGTATGGCCCATTGCAGGGGGCTCAGTCAGTCTGGGCAGGAGTTAACACCCCAACACTACACACTACATATCGCCTTATTCGCCGTATTTTTGACATCAAGGTGGATTCCTAATCTTCTGATGTCTCCCAATGTAACAGTTTCATCAGTCCTCTCTCTCTCTCTCTCTCTCTCTCTCTCTCTCTCTCTCTCCTCTCTCTCTCCTCTCTCTCTCTCTCTCTCTCTCTCTCTCTCTCTCTCTCTCTCTCTCTCTCTCTCTCTCTCTCTCTCTCTCTCTCTCTCTCTCTCTCTCTCTCTCTCTCTCTCCTTCTCTCTTCTCTCTCTCTCTCTCTCTCTCTCTCTCTCTCTCTCTCTCTCTCTCTCTCTCTCTCTCTCGTCGCCCGGTGGCCGGGCGAGAGAGGAGCAGGTGAGTTAATCTGTCCAGCGGACAGGAAGTGCACGCACCACGGCTCCACGGCAGATTGGATCCGAGCGGCCCGGCGAATCAGCCGGCGTGCATATTGACACAGAGGTGTTTATATATACACAGATATAAAGACACACAGCGACTCAACCAAAGGGATGAATACTGGGGAGTTATTATGGCGGAGCAGACTGAAGGTGAACCTACGTCAGCCAGGAGAGACGGGCCGCAAAGGACCTGGGCTTGACCATATCCTGGAAGGACTAGACCCAGAGGACTGGGCCAGACCATGTCCTAGAAGGACTAGTAGACCCAGAGGACTGGGCCAGACCATGTCCTGGAAGGACTAGACCCAGAGGACTGGGCCAGACCATGTCCTGGAAGGACTAGACCCAGAGGACTGGGCCGGTCTCCTCTTTACTGGGAGGACTGGTCCGGTCTGAGGGACAGGAAGCCAGGCTTCGTGGTGTGTACTTGGTTGTGTGCGTGTACTTCATGGTGTGTACCTCTTGGTGTGTGTGTGTACTGCATGGTATGTGTACTTGCTGTGTGAACTTCATGGTGTGTACTTGGTGTGTACTTGTGTTGTGCACTTCTTAGTGTGTAATTGGTGGCGTGTACTTGGTGTGTGTGTACTTCATGGTGTGTACTTGCATGTGTACTTCATGGTGTGTAATTGGTGGTGTGTACTTCATGGTGTGTACTTGCGTGTGTACTTGGTGGTAAGCTCTACCCGAGCCACAGATCCTCTGAAAGTGGCAGTAGCTTAGCATGTCCTGTAGCTTAGCTTGGTGTGCTAACAATAGCCGCGGGCTACAGGCCTGGGGGACTGCTGTTTAGTTTGGCACAGCTAACAGCAGCAACATGTGAGGATGTAGTGAGGGAAGTTTTAATGTGGTGAGCAACATGATAATGTCAGGACTGGCTCTCATTATCCTTGCGGTCTGTGATATTCGGTTCAAACACGGCAGCTTCTACCTGTTTGGGCTGAATGTGGGATTTCTGAGGAAAATATACGATTTTGTTGGAACTTCTTTTCCATTCAACGTGCCAGACGACTGGAAGCACATCACAGGAAGTACGGGAGAGCTCTGCACGCAATCAACAACAAGGGACACACAACAACGAGAACAACACAACCACAACACAACAACGATAACAACACAACCACGACACAACCATAACGACAACACAACCATGAGGACGACACAACCACAACACAACCACGAGGACGACACAACTACAACACAACCACGAGGACAACACAACCACAACACAACCACGAGGACAACACAACCACGAGGACAACACAACAACACAACCACGAGGACAACACAACCCCACAGTGTCAGGAGAACAGTCCACTGTGGGTGGACGGCCCCTCCAGGCGCTGGGAGGAGCCTGAGACAGAGACGCACGCTAACGACGGGCTTGGGTTATACGCGGCAGGAAGCTAGGCGTTTGGGGTTAGCGGTATTCTTAGGTCACCATGGGTTCCCCCTAAACCATCTGGGAAACTATTTTCAAATGAAATCCATAACAAGCGGAAGGCCTGGGGCGTTCCGTATTCCCTTCACCGTTAGAGCTCACCGTTAAGAGTTCACCATTAGAGTCCAGCATTAGAGTTCACCATTAGAGTCCAGCATTAGAGTTCACAGTCAGAGCTCGCCGCCAGAGCCCACCGTTAGAGCTCACCGTTAGAGCCCACCCTTAGAGGTCTAATCTCTCTGAACCAAAACACATAAACACACACACACACACACATGCGGGGGGGGGGACGCTGCTGGAGACGCCGACAGTAATTGCAATATTTTTAGACGGGAAATGGCAAATTGGGCTCCTTGTCATTATCGACCGGCGGAGAGAGAGGGGACAGGCGCTCACCCGCCCCGCAATCAATCAGGAGGACCTGCCGCGACGCAGCACGGCGTGGACTAGCACAGCGGCGCAGGCTAGCACGGCGGGGCAGGCTAGCACGGCGGCGCAGGCTAGCACGGCGGGGCAGGCTAGCACCGCAGTGCAGGCTAGCAGCACATAGTGTGTGTGTGTGTCCGTGTGCATGTATGTGTGTGTGTGTGTGTGTGTGTGTGTGTGTGTGTGTGTGTGTGTGTGTGTGTGTGTGTGTGTGTGTGTGTGTGGCCATGTGCCTGTGTCTGTATGTGTGCGGCGCGTGGTCCTTACGTGTGCAGGCGACGGAGGGCGGGTCGCTCAGCGCGCGGTAGTAGCCGTCCTCGCAGTCGCAGCGCCACGAGCCCTCGCGGTCGTTGAAGCTGTGGGCGGGGCAGCGGGAGCACTGGAGGTCCTGGGAGGACGACTTGAAGAACCCACGGCCGCACGCTGGGGACCACAGAAGAAGAAGGCGACCAGTTGGTTACACAAGGAGCTACGCCGTCGCTACATCGAGGGCCACATAGACACATGTCGTCGAGAGAGCCAATTACATTGTTAGTTACATAGTTAATTAAGCTGCTAATTGGTATGTTTTTCAGAGACAATTATAGTCAAAGTCGTACAATACGCTTTAAAGAAAATTGTAGAGTTAATCACATACGTACAAATGTACTGTGTAAATAGTATATTTTATGTTCTTTTACTATTCATGCTCAATAATATCATATAGTTTATTGTATACTATTTCCTGCTCAATAGTATAATATAGTTAATTATATAGTTCATGTGATTTGTGAAAGTGAGCTCCTTCAATGTCAGAAGTAGAATAGTATAGTAGAGTTGTTATTCCGATGATGAACCGCACACTGCATTAAACAGTGAATAAAACATAAAGGCTCCTCTCCGTTAAACAAGAGGATAATAGTGTACAATGTTATGTTCTCCATCGCTGACAGCACAAACTGAACCACCAGAACGCACTCGGAGCAGACTTCACTTCACATTCATGTTGTTCATATTTCACTAATCACCGAGTGGATTCTGAACGAGAACCATCCGACCGGCCCACGTCATCCCTGGAATCAGCGCGCGCACACGCACGCACACGCGCACACGCACGCACACACACACGAACGCACACGAACGCACACACACACACACACACCACACCACACACACACACACACACACACACACACACACACACACACACACACACGCAATACAGCACAGAAACATCCATCTAAGTTCTGCCTGCACGGGGCATGTTGGTCCACTGAGGCCCGCTAGAGTCTCCTCAGCCTGGGGAGACGTCCCATCTAGGCCAGGCGGCTCCCCCCCCCCCCACAGCCCCCAACCCCCCCAGGCAGCACCCCTAAACCGTCCTGCATGCAAACTCAAATCACAGCAAACATGCATTTTTCATGAATCCCCCGAGAGGAGGGCGATGAAATACATCCTCTGCTTTGGGTTCCCCCTCTCCCACCTCCTCCTCCTCCTCCCCCTCCCTCTCCCCCCCCCTCTCCCCCCCCCTGCACTACACTCGCTGCATTCTTTACATGGGATTCAGTGATATTGGACTGCACCTCTCTGACAGCCGGGGGGGGGGGGGAGAGGAGGTGGGAGTTGGGAAGAAGGAAGGGAGCAGAAGGCCACAAGGCGGGGTACCAGGCGGGGTACCAGGCGGGGTACCCCCCCCCCCCCTCCAGTATCAAAGCCCTGTCGCTCCGTGTTTATCGGCCGCAGAACAACACCTCCTCCAGCCAGACACCGAGACCTGATCTCATCTCTGATGGTCTGTGGTCCTCGTTGCTCCTCTCCTGTCCCGAGCCCCCCCCCCCCCCCCCCCCGGCCCCCGGCTGCTGTTAATGAAAGCAGCGCGTCCCCCCGCGCGGCCGCTTGCCTTCCGCGCGGCCGACCACACGTAGCGTCCGCCCGAGGCACTCACTTATCATATTGACTCCCCTTCCTGTGTCCACACGGCGCCGCAGATAGCGCTCAGCAGAGGACGTTAACCCCTGTCTGCGTCGTACCGTGTGATACCGGCCCCTAATCATTCTCCCAGGGGCCCCCTGCGCTGATAGCCCCGCCGTCCGTCCGCCCCGGTGGGTTAACCATTACCCAGGTGCCCTGAGAGAGGCGCACCCCCCCCCCCCACCCCCAACACCGCCGTGGTCTTGACTGCTGCGATAAGCCCCGCTCCTCTGTTTGTCTTTAGCTATCAGCCAGAGCCGCTCTGCTTGCAGGGCCCCGCCTCCCGAGGGGGGCCCCGCCTCCCCGGGGGGCCCCTGCTCTCTGGGGCCCCTCTGCTGGGGCAGGGGCCGGCCCTACTGAGGACCAGCGCCAGCTACCCTGGTCGGGATCCAGCAGAGGATAAGGGCTCCGCAGGCCCCATTAAGACTAGCTCGGGGCCCCAGTAAGACCACCTTGGGCCCCATAAAGACCAACTCGAGGCCACACAGCGGATGGCTTCAGTAAGTCAAACCAGCTTCAAACATGAGCTATTCTACAATTAGTGCACACACTAGTGTGTGTGTGTGTGTGTGTGTGTGTGTGTGTGTGTGTGTGTGTGTGTGTGTGTGTGTGTGTGTGTGTGTGTGTGTGTGTGTGTGTGTGTGTGTGTGTGTGTTCAACCCCAAATACCGACACCAACACGCATTAAAACCTTGTCTTAGCCTCCTAGCTTTAACCCTGCCTCCTCCATCTCCTCCTCCTCCTCCTCCTCCACCTCCTCCACCTCCTCCACCTCCTCCACCTCCTCCACCCATGCACCGCCCTGTAGCCAGACGTGTCACTACAAGACCAAGGGAGGGGAGGGGGGGGGGGGAGAGAGGAATATGAAACAGCAGAGAAGTGAAGGAGGGAGGAGGAGAGGGGAGGAGTACCCCGGGTTTCTTGCGGTAAGCAGCACGGATCTGTCATTCCACTTCCAGTGGTCAAGCTCTTGCTCTCCCTTTTCTCCCTTTTTCTCCCTTTTTCTCCCTTTCCTTCCAGAAAAATAAGCGCAGTCAGCTGTTTACCAAAACTGATGAGTAGAAAAGATAGGGCGGGAGGGAGGGAGGGAGGGAGGGAGAGGAGGGAGGGAGGAGGGAGGGAGGGAGAGGGGAGAGAGGGGGAGAGAGGGAGGTAGAGGGGGAGAGAGGGAGAGTAAGAGCAAGAGAAAGAGAGTGAGAGGGAGAAAAAGAGAGAGAGAGGGGGGGGGGAGGAAGAGCGACAATAAGACAGTTGAAGAGAGACTGTGTGAGGAAGAGGAAGGGGGGGGGGGGGCAGACCACTGAGACATCTCCATCACAGCCCTCTGCGGGCCGCTCTTATCTGCATGGAGACAGCGCTCGGCCGCCGGACTCCTCCAGCCCCAACTCAGGTGCATCAGCCGCCGGGGGAGGGGGGGGGAGGAGGAGAGGGAGGAGGGGGAGGAGAGGGGAGGAGGAGAGGAGGAGGAGGAGGGAGGGTGTTTTTGGATAGCGATGCCCACTAGTTGCAGCCCCCTCTCCTCTCATCGGGAGGATGCCTTCATTTTCCCAAACTCCTCCCGTCTCTCCCCCACCCCGCCTCCCCTCTACCCCTGATGATGTGTTGAATCACTCCCCCACGCTGGGATGTGGGAGGAGAGGGGGGAGGGCGGGGGAGGGCGGGGGGATGGAATGCCGGCCGGAGAGGGAGAGACGGAGGGAGGGAGAGCCGGATGGCAGCCAGTGGTCACTGAGATAGCACCCTATTAAGGTGATAAAAGAGAGAGAGAGAGAGACAGACAGACAGACAGACAGACAGACAGACAGACAGACAGACAGACAGACAGACAGACAGACAGACAGACAGACAGACAGACAGACAGACAGACACAGACAGAGAGAGAGAGAGAGAGAGAGAGAGACAGAGTGAGACAGAGTGAGAGTGAGACAGAGACAGAGTGAGAGTGAGACAGACAGAGAGAGAGTGAGAGAGACAGGGACAGAGACAGACAGAGTGTCTGATAGATACCAGGTGCAGTGGGTCAGGAGAGATAAAGCCGGAGTGTTTATTTTCTTATTTCAGGAGCGCCACGCAATCTGCTCTCCTTAAACAGGCGCTGGCAGCCCGTCCTGATAGCAGCCATCTTTATAAATACCCTCTACACACAGAGCCAGGCCCCCGCGCCTCCACCGCCAACCAAACACAACCCACCTCCTCCTCCTCCTCCTCCCTCTCCAGCTCCTCCTCCTCCTCTACTCCACCTCCTCCTCCTCTACTCCACCTCCACCTCCTCACTCTACAACTCCTCCTCCTCCTCACTCTACAACTCCACCTCCTCCTCCCCTTCCTCTCCCTCCTCCTCCTCCTCCTCTACAACCTTCTACTGACTCTTCTTCCACCACCACCTCCTCCTTCTCCTCCACCACCTCCTCCCCTTCTCCTCTCCCTTCCTCCTCCTCCTCCTCCTCCTCTTTGTTCCTCTCACTTCAGGCGGATGATGTCAGAGCTGTCGTTTTGTTCGTGATAAAACCCGCCAACAGTTGGCCGCTGTTCCTGCGCCCGCTCTGACTCACCGAGTTAATCGTCTCCATTAGGACTGAAACGCCATATCCAAACTCGCTGCTCGGGAACATCCACCACCAGGAGTGACTCAAAACACCACCCACCACCACCACCACAGAACCACCTACACCCAACAGAACCACCTACACCCAACAGAACCCACCTACACCCAACAGAAGCCACCTACAACCCAACAGAACCACCTACACTCAAAAGAACCACCTACACCCAACAGAACCACCTACACCCAACAGAAGCCACCTACACCCAACAGAAGCCACCTACACCCAACAGAAGCCACCTACACCCAACAGAAGCCACCTACACCCAACAGAAGCCACCTACACCCAACAGAAGCCACCGACACCCAACAGAACCACCTACACCCAACAGAAGCCACCTACACCCACAGAAGCCACCTTACACGCCAACAGAGCCACCCTACAACCCAAACAGAAGCCACCTACACCCAACAGAACCACTACACCCAACATAACAGAAGCCACCTACACCCAACAGAAGCCACCTACAACTCTAACAGTCCACCTACACACCCAAGAGACACCCACCTAACCAACAGAACACCGTACACCCAACAGAACCACCGTACACCACAGAACTGACAAGTCACCTGACAGCATGGAGGCCTACAACTCCCTCCGTCTAAAACGTCCCGACCACCAGACCAGACTCGCAGGATCTTTAGGACTAAACCGGGAAACGAGGAGCGACGAGCCTTACGGTGATCCCCTTCAAACGCTTGATTTGCCCACTCCGAGTACGCAGCGAGTTTTTCAATAACGACACTGTAACGCTTCGGCAGCCAGAACCGATCATTCATCAAAATCACAAACACATGTCAGTTTTAGAGAGGGAACCGAGCTGGCCAGCTGAAACATGTCTGATCTGATTCCACAGTGTGTTTCACAAGGTTATAGAATTAGGGTGGACACCGGCACTAGCCGGTAGCGCTGGCTAGCCGCGTTGCTACGTCCACACAACCGATCCCATTCAGCTACCTGTGCTTAGCGGCGAGATAAGCAGCTTTCCAGCCGAAACAAAGGGGAGCTTAGCATTAGCATACGCTTCGCTGCGGTGGAAGTTCCTGCCTTGCTGTGCCCAGCGCGGATAAAAAGACTAGCCGTTAATTTACTTCGAAACTGGGATGAGAAGGTCGTAGCTCGCGGTAAGCCGCAGCGTTGTAATAGCTAATGCTAATGGCGTGAGTGGGTGATTCCTAAGTTGGTGCTAAATTTAAGAGTAGGGAGATAAATAAAGCCATTCTGGTGGATTTAGTGTTTCACCGCGAATTAGGTGTTCCTACACCTCAGATAATTCACTTTGATATTAAAGAAATTGATAAAAACAGGAGGATTGTAAGCTTTCTTTTCAATGCAACGTCACTAATACAGCTTAGCGTTGTTTCTTACATTTTGCATGGCAGTGGTAAATGGCCCTTAGAAATACCTTGATGCCAAGCGCGGAATGCAAGACAGGCCTTTATAACTTTCTGCAGAAACCACACTCAATACTTTTCCCGCAGTATCATGTCGGAGGAGACACTAAAGAAGAAAAACCCCGGACGCCGTCCGCAAGGTTATTCTGTTGTAGACGGAAATTTTAACATCATACACTGACTAATATAACCCCACCACAGGAACTGGCGCAGGCGGCTTAAGTCTATCAAGATGGCCATCTTTAAAGGCAGTGGAGTGAGATAGATTGTGTCTAAAGCAAGAAAGTGACTCCAGGGGAGTCTATCCCTCTTGTCTCAGGGCCTGGGAGATCAAGCCCAGAAGGCTACACAAGACCCTAGTCCTCCTCTCCTCGAGCCCCGCCTCTGCCTGTCCCTCTCTCTCTCACCGCGCCTAACTCCTCTCTTGACATCTCTCCCTCGCCACCACTAACTCCTCCTCCAGACGCTCTCTGTGTGTGCACGGCAATAGCCTGCAGCGAACTCCACCGACAACCCCCTCCAATCACCTCATCCACTTGGCTCCAACATACCAGCAGACGCGGCCCTGACGAGCAGAACCCTGATTGGTAGACCAGCGCACAGGCGTCCTGTGGACTGGGCTATAGGAGCCTGCTCTGTCTCTCTCTCTCCTCTGTAGATAACTCCTCCCTCTGTGTCTCTGTTGGTCTCTGTGTCTTCTGTTGTCTCTCTTCTCTGTGTCTCTCTCGTGCTGTGTCTCTGTCTCTCTCTCTCTCTCTGTGTCTCTCTCTCTGTGTCTCTGTGTCTCTGTGTCTCTGTGTCTCTCTCTCTGTGTCTCTCTCTCTGTGTCTCTCTCTCTCTCTCTCTCTCTCTCTCTCTCTCTCTCTCTCTCTCTCTCTCTCTCTCAGAGTCCAGCCCAGAGTCCACACGGTTCAACGATACGACCGACTCAGAGATAGCGCCAGTTGAGTCGTCCCATTCAAGTCCAACCTCAGTGGGACATTGTTTGACTGTACTTATGGAGAATATGTGCTGGTGTGCCAGTAAATTCTTGTTACCTTAATTCTGTCACCCATTAAGGGAAAATGGAAGGGAAGATAAAAGAATGTGTAGCCCTAATTTCGGGAGGTTGACGAGTTTAGACCCAGCATTCTACAAACCTACTTTTGTTTAATCCATCTTTTAATTCTCCTTCCAAAACAGATCTGGGGAGCGTTGCCCCATCCCATCAGATACGCCCTCCTGTTAGGAGGAGAGAGCAGGCAGTAGCTGCAAAGTATTTGGACGATTATTGCTTTTTTTGAGAGGAGGAGAGCGTTCAGTGATCCCTTAGGATCCTCCCAGAGCCTTTGGGGTTCGTGGCACTTCAGTCCAACCGGTGGTCTCCCTCACACCAATGTGGCTCAGACACCAAGCCCAGGTCATGCAGGGATTTGGTGGATTTTAATAAGGTGGAACAGTGATCTAATTATTGGCAGAGTTCTCAATATCTGGGTTTACAACATTTCGTTGCAGAAACATTTCTACGGGGGAATGATTTAGGACCAAAAAACGCAGAGGGAACTTTTGTCTGGACCAAGGATTTGATTCGACAGCTCAGACAATTCCTGGGAATCCCCCGGTGCCTGTCAAACACGTCAAATTACAGCAACGTGCCAGCTGCCAGAGCGGAGAGACGAGGGAGGACTTCAGTCATCGTGCTCTGGCTGCACGACTCCTAACTTCCTCTGCTGCCTCCAGCTCAGGAGTCACAGAGAAGAGCGACGATAAGCTCCCTCCAACATTACCATTACCTTAACATTATGTATGAACCCAAAAACTAGATTAAACGATAATTTGGAAGGAATGGAAGAGAGGGAATAAAACGGCTGAGGAGAATCACATGAAACTACGTGGGCCTGTGATTAAAAGATCGAAAGCCCGAGCGGCGTCGGCGCGTCAGTACTGGCGTGTCGGACGGCGTCTCGGTGATGCTCAAGGGGTTCCAGTCATGCATATCTGAATGCCAAACAGCTGACGGTAAATCTACGCTGGCCAGTCGACGGAGCACTACCGCCGTCCGAGAACCATTGCGGCGTGCTATTCCGTGTTAAGAGTAGCTGTACAAAACGCGGCTACTTTGATCCCCGTAATCCCGGCCCATACGTCTCAGGGCGTGTGAACCTCGTATCAGAACCCTTGAAGTTTTTAACCAAAAGACACGGCCAAAGCGG
>OLKM01000379.1:151080-166038 GCA_900291075.1 Melanogrammus aeglefinus | reverse complement strand
TTTCTTCCTTCACTTAGGCGGATGATGTCAGAAGCTGTCGTTTTGTTCGTGATAAAACCCGCAACAGTTGGCGCTGTCCTGCGCCCAACAGCTCTACCTACCGAGCTGAAGCGTCCTACACTCGACTGAACCGACCTACATCCAAAAGACGACCTACACCGAACAGCCGCCACCTGGAGTGACTCAAACAGAAGCCACCTACACCCACCACAAGAACCACCTACACCCAACAGAAGCCACCTACACCCAACAGAAGGCACCTACACCCAACGAGCCACCTACACCCAACAGAGCCACCTACACCCAACAGAACCCACCTACACCCAACAGAAGCCACCTACACCCAACAGAAGCCACCTACACCCAACAGAAGCCACCTACACCCAACAGAAGCCACCTACACCCAACAGAAGCCACCTACACCCAACAGAAGCCACCTACACCCAACAGAACCACCTACACCCAACAGAAGCCACCTACACCCAACAGAAGCCACCTACACCCAACAGAACCACCTACACCCAACAGAACCTGACAAGTCACATGACAGCATGGAGGCCTACAAGTCCCTCCGTCTACAAACGTCCCGACCACCAGACCAGACTCCAGGATCTTTAGGACTAAACCGGGAAACGAGGAGGACGAGCCTTACGGTGAATCCTCCTTCACGCTTTGATTTGCCAAATCCCGAGTACGCAAAGCGAGTTTTTAATAAAACGCTGTAACGCTTCGGCAGCCAGAACCGATCATTCATCAAAATCACAAACACATGTCAGTTTTAGAGAGGGAACCGAGCTGGCCAGCTGAAACATGTCTGATCTGATTCCACAGTGTGTTTCACAAGGTTATAGAATTAGGGTGGACACCGGCACTAGCCGGTAGCGCTGGCTAGCCGCGTTGCTACGTCCACACAACCGATCCCATTCAGCTACCTGTGCTTAGCGGCGAGATAAGCAGCTTTCCAGCCGAAACAAAGGGGAGCTTAGCATTAGCATACGCTTCGCTGCGGTGGAAGTTCCTGCCTTGCTGTGCCCAGCGCGGATAAAAAGACTAGCCGTTAATTTACTTCGAAACTGGATGAGAAGGTCGTAGCTCGCGGTAATGCCGCAGCGTTGTAACATTAGCTAATGCTAATGGCGTGAGTGGGTGACTTCCTAAGTTGGTGCTAAAAGTTAAGTAGGGAGATAAATAAAGCCATTCTGGTGATTTATTGTCACGTAAATTAGGTCGTCCACAGCTACTTCTATCATTTTTGGATATTAAAATGATAAAAACAGAGGATTTAGCTTCTTTTAATGCAACGTCCAACTAATACAGCTTAATTGCGTTGTTTCTTACATTTTACAGCAGTGTAAATGGCCTTGAAATACTTGATGCAAAGGCAGGATGCAAACAGCTTTTAACTCTGCAGAACCACTCAATACTTCCCCAGTATCCATGGAGGGAAACTTCAAAGAAGAAAAACCCCGTGCCCAATCATCTGTTGGTGACTTCATTAAACACATACACTACTTCCATTAAACCCAACACAGGACTGCCAGGGGAGGGGCTTAAGCCACCTATAGTGGCCATCTTTAAAGGCAGTGAGTGAATAGAGTTGTATCAAAGCAGAAAGACCAGGGAGTCTACCCTCTTGTCTCCTGGGAGATCAACCCAGAGGCTTACAAAAGCCCTTGTCCTCCTCCTCCTCATTCCTCCCCCCTCTGCCTCCCCCTCTCTCCTCCTCACCCCGCCTAACTCCTCTCTGACTCCTCTCCCTCCCACCAACTACTCTCTCCAACCCGGTCTCTGTGTGTGAACCAAAGCCTGCACCAACTCCACCCACCCCTCCTCCAACCCTCATCCTGGCTCCAACACCACAGCCCTGACAGAAACCACTGGAACGATGTCAAGCCAGCCGCAAGGCCTCCCTGTGACGGGCCAAAGGCCTCTCTGTCTCTCTCTCTCTCTCTGTGTCTCTCTCTCTGTGTCTCTGTGTCTCTGTGTCTCTGTGTCTCTCTCTCTGTGTCTCTCTCTCTGTGTCTCTCTCTCTCTCCTCCTCTCGGCCTCCCTGTGACGGGCCAAAGGCCTCTCTGTCTCTCTCTCTCTCTCTCTCTCTCTCTCTGTGTCTCTCTTAACTCTCTCTCTCTCTTAACTCTCTCTCTCTCTCTCTCTCTCAGAGTCCAGCCCAGAGTCCACACGGTTCAACGATACGACCGACTCAGAGATAGCGCCAGTTGAGTCCGTCCCATTCAAAGTCCCCAACTCAGTGACATCTGTTGAACTGTATCTTATGGAGAATATGTGCTGGTGTGCCAGTAAATTCATTTGCTAACCATTAATCTGTCACCAATTAAGGGAAAATGGAAAGGGGAAGATAAAAGAATGTGTATCCCTAATTTCGGGAGGTTGACGAGTTCAGACCCAGCATTCTACAAACCTACTTTTGTTTAATCCATCTTTTTATTCTCCTTCCAAAACAGATCTGGGGAGCGTTGCCCCATCCCATCAGATACGCCCTCCTGTTAGGAGGAGAGAGCAGGAAGTAGCTACGAAGTATTTGGACGATTATTGCTTTTTTTGAGAGGAGGAGAGCGTTCAGTGATCCCTTAGGATCCTCCCAGAGCCTTTGGGGTTCGTGGCACTTCAGTCCAACCGGTGGTCTCCCTCCCACACCATGTGGCTCAGCACCAGCCCAGGGTCATGCAGGGATTGGTGGATTTTAAGGTGAACAGTGATCTAATTATTGGCAGAGTTCTAATATCTGGGTTTACACATCGTTGCAGAAACATTTCTATCGGGGGGAATGATTTAGGACCAAAAAAACGCAGAGGGAACTTTTGTCTGGAAACAAAGGATTTGATTCGACAGCTCAGACATTCCTGGGAATCCCGATGCCCTGTCAACACGTCAAATTAAAGCCAACGTGCCAGCTGCCAGAGCGGAGAGACGAGGGAGGACTTCAGCATCGTGCTCCTGCTGCAGACTCCTACTTCCTCTGCTGCCTCCAGCCTCAGGAGTCACAGAGAAGAGCGACGATAAGCTCCCTCCAACATTACATTACTTAAACATTATGTATGAACCCAAAACTAGATTAAAAGATAATTGGAAGGAATGGAAGAGAGGGAATAAAACGCTGAGGAGAATCACATGAAAACTACGTCGGGCTGTGATTAAAGACCGAAAGCCGAGCGGGCGTCGGCGCGGTCGTTGGCGTGTCGGACGGGCGTCTCGGTGAGCTCAGGGTTCCAGCTCATGCATATCTGAATGCCAAACAGCTGACGGTAAATCTACGCTGCAGTCGACGG
Organism: Melanogrammus aeglefinus; assembly: GCA_900291075.1. Lineage (NCBI taxonomy): Eukaryota > Metazoa > Chordata > Actinopteri > Gadiformes > Gadidae > Melanogrammus > Melanogrammus aeglefinus. The sequence continues at coordinate 162,751 of OLKM01000379.1, read as the reverse complement.
AGCACATACCGCCGTCCCAAAGACCATTGCGGCGTGTTATCTCCGTGTTAAGTAGCTGTACAAACGCGGCTGACTTGATCCCCGTAATCCCGGGCCCATACCGTCTCAGGGCGTGTGAACCTCGTATCAGGAACCTTGAGTTTTACCCAAAGACACGGCAAAGCGGGATCCCGGCTCGGATCAGATGTGGGAACGTCAGCCGTCGATCCTGAACACAAAGACCGCCGCAAACACAAGTCAACGCCGTTTGTTGACACGCAGACACAAGGCAAGCGCTGTTGATGGGGGGGGGGCGGGTGGGGAGATTGTACCGACGTCACAGAGAGCGGAGGACCTCCGCGACTCTGTGTCGCACGGCGTTACTTCCAAGGTGATGGCTCCGGATCGGGAACATTAGCGTCATTTACACATGGCTGAAGAACCCCCCCCCCACCCCGCCCGTCAGGCCGTAAGGCGAGCCCCCGGCTGACAGCCCCGTCAGGGCGGAAGATGGATGATCGCAGCAGTTGACCCCTGACCCCTCGATCACCAGTCGAGTCACCCTCCCCTCCCCCTTCTCTCCGCCACTCGCATGACAAAAGCCGCCCACCACCACCACCACCACCCTCCCGGGCTCTGAGCTCCAGTCCAGCCGCACTAACGGGCTCAGACATCTCTATCGATCGCGGCCCCCCGGGCCCCCGGCCCTCCACGGCCCCTGGCCCCCGGCTGAAGACCTCTTTAGCTCCTGACCCACCCCCCCCACCCAAACCTCGGAACCTGGTGCTCCGACGGGCGGTCGGCGTGGCAACACACTCAAGACTTCTGCTGTTTGATGCCAGGTGAAGAGAGCGATATGAGGGATCAGATCACAGGGGGGGGGGGGGTGAGGGGGAGGGAGGGGGGGAGGGGGGGAGGGACCTGGTGAGATCTGGGCCTCAGAGCTGGCTCTTCCCCCTAAATCGATATCTTATTACATAACGCGGCCCTTCCCTCGGCCGGGGCGTGAGACCCAGGGCTCGCCGCTTAAGAGCAGCAGGCACGCTCTTTAGGCGGACATTTCTGTGGCAACCCCCCGTCTCGCTGGTGAGGCTCCGCCCACACACACACCAGGCAGCGCTCACACATCCACACACACACCGGGCAGTACACACCACGCACACATCCACGCACACACCAGGCAGTACGCACACATCCACACACACACCAGGCAGTACACACCACGCACACATCCACGCACACACAAGGCAGTACGCACACATCCACGCACAGAAAAACTGTTGAAACCAGTGATCTGTATTTAACTTTCTCCAAAGATCCGGAGCCTAGAGATTGATTGATTGATTGATTGATTGATTGATTGACCGACTGATTGATGGCTGGGTCTCAGAAGGGTGATCAATCTTCAGTGCCAACTGTCATCCGAATGTTAGCAGTCCCGGGGGCGGGGCCTCTCAGGGGGGCGGGGCCTCTTAGGGGGGCGGGGCCTCTCAGGGGGGCGGGGCCTCTTAGGGGGGCGGGGCCTCTCATCTGGCGGCCGGTCTCCTGCGGAGCTCCGCCTCCATCCGCCTGCCCCAGCGCTGCTGTGAGCCGACTGCTGGTCTGGGACCACCCCTTGATCCATCAAACCCCTGAACCCCGACACACCGGCCGCCCGGCGTCCTGCTCTCCCTTCAGATGCTAAGTGGATGTACTTCCTGGGGCCCCGCAGCGGGCTGCGGTGGCCCCTGGGCCACGGCCCTGTCGCGGTCGGACCCCAAACAGCTCGGGGACGCCTCTTCAAGGGCCCGGCCATCCATCACGCTCAGACCAGCTCCCGTCGCCGGGTCCCTGTCAGCCAAGACGGATGACAGCGCCACGCATACAGGATGCTGTTCATCTCCCCCCCCACACACACACACACACCAGTCCCCCCCCCACACACACACACACACACACACCAGTTCCCCCCCCACACCACACACACACACACACACACACACACACACACACACACACACACACAACACCAGTCCCCCCCCACACACACACACACACACACCAGTCCCCCCCCACACACACCACACACACACACCAGTCCCCCCCACACACACACACAAACACACACCCCAGTCCCCGTCCCCCCATAAACACACACACACACACCAGTCCCCCCCGCCCACACACACCACCACACACCCAGTCCCCCCCACACACACACACACACCAGTCCCCGTCCCCCCATACACACACACACACACATCAGTCCAACCCCCCCCGCCCAACACAAACACACACACACACACACACAGACGCACACGCACACACACACACACGTCCCCCCCCCCCGAACACGAACACATTTAGCCCCTTGTTAGCAGGCCCTGATAGCAGGGAGATAACGGGGCCCAGATAGGGGCCCAGCTCCAGATGGGGGCCCCGCTCCAGAGGGGGGGGGGGACGGGGGGGGTTCAACAGTCAGACTCTTCTTGTTTAGACGCTGCAGAGATGCGATGGGTCAGAAGTGGGCCACATCCACCCCGGAACAGAGGGACCCCTGTGCCTCCACAAGGTCCCCCTCTCTCCGGGTTAGGGGGAGCGCCGCGCTGGGCCGAGCCATTGACCGGCCCGTCTAGGGGTCCCCCTTTCTTAAACTGGAGGTGGGGGGGGAGTGACATCTACAGCGGGGGGGGGGGACATCCTCACAAAGGGGGAGACAAGCTGGCCTGTCTCTGGGGTGATGAATGAGGAGTACAACACTGGGGGCTGTGCTATCTACAGACGGGGGCTCAGATGACAGCTCTCCCCTCCCCACCACCCACGACCACGTGTCCAACAAAGACCCCCCACACACCCCCCCCCCACACCCACGACACACACACACACACCACACCACACCACCACACCACACACAGACACACACACACCACCCCCCCGACACACACCACACACACACACACACACCCCCCCACACCGACACACACACACACACACACACACACACACACACACACACACACCCACACCCCCCCCCCCCCCCCACACACACACACACACCAACCCCCCCGACACACACACACACACACACCATCACCCCCCCCCCCCAATGCTGCGAGTGTTTTAAAGTAGAGAGGTACTATCCGTCGGTGTTGTCCGACCCATCATCCGCGCGGTACACTGGATAGATTTTATGAAGCTCTTTCACGGGCTTTTACGATATCATCATGCTTTTACAGCACTCTAGTAAAATAACATTTTATTATTACAGTAACGCCAGAGGGTTCGTAAACGGAATCGTAAACAAATGACGGTCGCACAGTCTGCGTCTCTGGACGGTTCTCAGTCTTAACGTGACCCTCGTGGAGACGGGGTGCGTTGGACACAACGTCGCGTACGTCGTTAGGGGGGTTCGTTAAGGGGAGTTAGCGGAGTGATGACCACCGTCGGACACACGTCGGGCTAGCTAGTCCCCAACAAAACAACCTGGGACTAATCTACACAGAAACAATCGTAAAAAACAGATTTAATGCACCTGATGCGTTGCAAGAAGAAAACGTATATCTTACATATACACAGTACACCCTTATGTATTTTATTACTTTTTATTGTGTCGTTTTAGGATTAGTTATTGTCTTTATCTGTTGTGCACTTTATTGTTTACTTTAGTGTTGGGAAATGTCTTTATCTGGTGTGCACTTTATCTCTTTCACCGTGGGATAGTGAGAGACTGGTTTTCACTCCCTTTGTCCGGTGCACGGACAGACGCTCTCGTCTGGCTCAGGACTAACCGGACCTTAATGGCCGTTCCTGGCTCACCTCCGAGCAGACAAAACTCATAAAGCCAGAGAGTCTGAAACGTGATCCTAATGCAGCCGGAGACCGTCTGACCTGTCACACTTTACAGGAACTGCTTTTCAATTCTTCCTACGATTACAACAACAATAGAAATACACTCAATTATTAATTTAGTCATCTATCTATCTATCTATCTATCTCCATATATATCTATATACATATATAGTATTTATTGATATGGCCGACTAGCTGTACTCTAGGACTTTAAAAAACAGGCTATCGATAATAAGAGAAGCATTAACACTATTGACCGTTCAAAAACTCATCGCCTTCCCAGAAAATTAGAAAAAAAACCACGAGGCGATTCCCGCTTTGACTGGAGGAGCAGAGGAGGAGGTGAACACCACGGTGTGGCACCCGGTCTCCCGGAGGAGCCAGGAGGAGGTGAACAGTGTGGCTCCCGGTCTCCCGGAGGAGCCAGGAGGAGCTGAACACCACGGTGTGGCACCCACAGTGTCCCACCAGCTCCGCGGCCGAGGCGGTGTTGTCAGGCGTTAAAAGTTGAACGTGTAATATATTCCACATTCCTCCCCTCTGCTCTTAATAGAAGCCAGCGGCCCCCCGGAGCCCCGCTCTGCCAAGGACCCTCTGGGCCCCGCGACGTTCCTCCACTTATTGCCGCCCCACTCCCTTTAAGCTGCTGAGCCCACGCTCAGCCCCGGAGAAAAGAGGGGGTTTGGGCTGACGGACAGGGACCACTTAATGCTCATGACCCCTCCACGCACACACACACACACACACACACACACACACACACACACACACACACACACACACACACACACACACACACACACACACACACACACACACACACACACACACACACACACACACACACACACACACACACACACACACCTTGTTTAATCCCCCCGGTGATTTTTATCTTTGGAGCCACTCGGCCCCTGAAATAAATCCTGGTCCCATTTGTGTGTAATTACACCACGTTGTAGAACGCCGTAAAATAATAGTAAATAAAAACCACACGCGCACACGCACACACACACACACACACACACACACACACACACACACACACACACACACACACACACACACACACACACACACACACGAAACACGCAAACACACACACACACACCCTGATGAAGGGCCCTCGGTCCAGAGACCGTTGCTTGGGGCCCGTCAGGGTGCCTAGCAGGGGGAGAGTAAGATTCAGGGGGCCTGGTTAGGGGGGGGGCCTCAGCCCGGGTAGGGGCACTGGTTGTGTTGGCTGGAGGCCAGGCGGACACGCGTCGGGCGGGAGCTACGAGGTCTTATTATTTCGCTCCAGAGTCAACAGGCCCCCCCCCCGCCGGCGGCCAGACCGGACGCCGCTCCACGGCGTGGGGGGAAGCCAGCTCTGCGCTCAGCGCCGTCTCAAAACACTAGCTGATCCTCCCTGGCTCCGGGCCCCCGTCCCCCCCGCCTACAGACCCCCCCCCACCCTCCCCCACCAGACTCCCCCCGTCCCCTAACAGACCCCCGCCCCCCCCCCCAACACCCCCCCGGTCCCCGGCTGTTCTCTACTCTGTACTGTCAAACCAACTGCTCCGTCAGACGCGAATAAACAGAACAAACGTGTTTTCTTCTAATTCCTAACAGGATATGGTTGTCGCCCTCACACAGCGGCAGAGCGGCGGCGAGCGCGGAGGAACAAAGAAGACGGGAAACACTCACGTTCACACGCGTCCCCCTTCTGATGGAACCCTGCCTTGCAGATACATTTCCCGATGGGCACCAGCCACTCCCCCTCCGCGCTGCAATGCATCTTGGGGGAGTTCTCCGCCTCCTCCTCGGCGTCGCTCACGCACGCGCCTTCCACCTCCACCAGCGAGGAGAACTCCGAGCCCGTGACCGTGTCCGGGAAGGTGGCCAGGTTCTCGATGATGGACCAGCACTTCTTGTAGTACACCTTGACGGAGACCAGCGCGATGCAGGCGCCCACGTCCTGGAAGGCCAGGTAGAAGCCGCGGCGCGCCAGCGGGCCGATGATGCGCACCTCCGTGTTGAGCTTCATCTTGCGCTCGCCGAGGTCGCCCTGCGTGAAGCTCTCGTCGGCCGCGATGGTGTCGATCTTGACGTACTGGCTCTCGCGCAGGCCCCGGCCCGTCTCCGAGTCCGTCTCGTGGTAGTACAGGTTAAAGGTCTCCTTGCAGGTGCCCACCACGCCCGGCAGGCTGTTACAATCCCTCAAGGTGAACTTGAGCTCCACAAAAATCCTCTGGGCGTGGCCCTTCTCCACCCAGTTAGTCCTCAACCAGTTGTTCTGGTTGGCCTCCATCACCTGACACACCTGGTAGGTCCTGATGGGCGTGTAGTTCTCATCCAGACCGCTGATTTCTTCCCACTGCAGGCGGACACACGCGTCAATGACCCGCCAGAACCAGTTCAGTGTTAACCAGAACCAGTTCAGCGTTAACCAGAACCAGTTCAGCGTTAACCAGAACCAGTTCAGCGTTAACCAGAACCAGTACAGCGTTAACCAGAACCAGTTCAGCGTTAACCAGAACCAGTTCAGCGTTAACCAGAACCAGTTCAGCGTTAACCAGAACCAGTTCAGCGTTAACCAGAACCAGTTCAGCGTTAACCAGAACCAGTACAGCGTTAACCAGAACCAGTTCAGTGTTAACCAGAACCAGTTCAGCGTTAACCAGAACCAGTTCAGCGTTAACCAGAACCAGTTCAGCGTTAACCAGAACCAGTTCAGCGTTAACCAGAACCAGTTCAGCGTTAACCAGAACCAGTTCAGTGTTAACCAGAACCAGTACAGTGTTAACCAGAACCAGTTCAGTGTTAACCAGAACCAGTTCAGCGTTAACCAGAACCAGTTCAGTGTTAACCAGAACCAGTTCAGCGTTAACCAGAACCAGTTCAGTGTTATAATACAGCACAGACACGCGTTAATAACCAGAACCCGTACAGTACTAGGAACTGGACTGTGACTGGAGTCACACTGAAATATGTTAGAATACCACAAAAACACTAACAAGACTAACGCACTTCATTGCATCATGATCGGAAAGACTAGAGCATTAGCAACAACCTCCCTGATATACCAATTAAATATATTAGAATATGTGTGTGTCTCTACACATGGAACGCCGAAATACATTTGGTCATAATGATTAAATGCACGTTATTGTACTTTGTAATGTACTTTCCAGTATTGTAATACTGGAAAATGTGTTTTCAATAAAATAAAAAATATAAACAGCTTTTATTGAAAAATGTCAATAAAAGCTGTGTTACAAAATTTTCAAAAATTGCCTCATCATTGGGGCTGGTTTCTATCTTCTCTAGGTTGTGTTATACCTTCTCTAGGGTGTGTGTTTCTTTTCTAGGTTGTGTTTCTATCTTCTCTGTGTGTTTCTACCTTTTCTAGGTTGTGTTTCTATCTTCTCTAGGGTGTGTTTCTACCTTTTCTAGGTTGTGTTTCTATCTTCTCTAGGGTGTGTGTTTCTACCTTTTCTAGGTTGTGTTTCTATCTTCTCTAGGGTGTGTGTTTCTACCTTCTCTAGGGTGTGTTATACCTTCTCTAGGGTGTGTATTTCTACCTTCTCTATGGTCTATGTGTCTCAGAGGGAGAGGGGGAGAGTGTCGGGGCGCGACCCAGGAACCTACCCCATTCGGCGGGTAGGAGATCCACTCCAGGTCGGTCTGTACTTCTGCGACGGTGTGTTATACCTTCTCTAGGGTGTGTATTTCTACCTTCTCTATGGTCTATGTGTCTCAGAGGGAGAGGGGGAGAGTGTCGGGGCGCGACCCAGGAACCTACCCCATTCGGCGGGTAGGAGATCCACTCCAGGTCGGTCTGTTGCGCCTTGGAGTCCAGGAGAACCACTATGGGACCAGGACAGAGGGGTTTAGAACAGAACCACTACGGTACCAGGACAGAGGGGTTTAGAACAGAACCACTACGGTACCAGGACAGAGGGGTTTAGAACAGAACCACTACGGTACCAGGACAGAGGGGTTTAGAACAGAACCACTACGGTACCAGGACAGAGGGGTTTAGAACAGAACCACTACGGTACCAGGACACAGGGGTTTAGAACAGAACCACTACGGTACCAGGACACAGGGGTTTAGAACAGAACCACTACGGTACCAGGACACAGGGGTTTAGAACAGAACCACTACGGTACCAGGACACAGGGGTTTAGAACAGAACCACTACGGTACCAGGACACAGGGGTTTAGAACAGAAACACTACCGTACCAGGACACAGGGGTTTAGAACAGAAACACTACCGTACCAGGACGGAGGTGGGTACAGCTCATAGTTTATATTATTACATTTGATATGAAGCGCACTAATTATTCAGATTTAATAATCACAAAAGAGCTTCTTCAGGGCGCTGGACTCTGACATTATGTTATAAAGATATAATTTATGGGTTATGGTTATGAGTTAACCCTAACAATTGTTAGTTCTTGGCACTTCTATGAACATCCTTACTCTACCAACAGCGATATATAGTTTCTCTTCTTCTGACAAATATACGTTAAAGTAAGTCGCTTTGGATTAAAGCGTGGGCTCCATGCCCTAAATGTAAATGTATATTTTATATAAATGATAAGCATAAACGGCAATAGGATGTCTGGGGGGAAATACCAGATTACTGCCAATTGATTAAATTAAACATAATACAGATATTTTAAATAACAATACGTCAAAGATATGGAATTTAGTAGCCTAATTTAGGTTTAGAGCGTAAGTTTGAGCACTTTCTCTTTATTTCTCGATAAAAACACAACCTGTCGTCCACCTAGCCGAGGGTGGGCCTAAACTATATTATATTGAAATAACATTTCACGCTATAAAATCCTCGTCATTTGCAATCCATTATAATGATCTGTAGATAAATGTATCCAAACTAAGAGGGCTGGTTTTTATTTGAGTTCTGCTTGGAAGAGACTTTTGGAGCCAGAGCAGGGCGCAGAGACCCCCGGCAGCAGAGCCCTCTCCCCGGCCGGCAGTAGAGACCTCTCCCCGGCCGTATAACCCTCTCCCCGGCCGGCAGCAGAGCCCTCTCCCGGCCGGCAGTAGAGCCCTCTGACCGGCCGGCAGTAGAGCCCTCTCCCCGGCCGGCCGCAGAGCCCTCTCCCCGGCCGGCCGCAGAGCCCTCTCCCCGGCCGGCCGCAAAGCCCTCTCCCCAGCCGGCAGCAGAGCCCTGTCTCCGGCCGTCAGAAGAGCCCCCTGCCCGGGAGACGAAGTGTGGGCATCGAGATAGATAATCCTCAATCTCCAAACCTCTCCGTCTACAACAGCAGACGTTATTATGGTCCGTTTTCTATTTTAGAAACCTGCCGGGATCCACCAGCCGACATGACGGCGTCCTGCAGTCATTCCAGCGCTTTATGGAACATAAATCAATAACGCGTTTCATTCAACAAGCCGGTGATTGACAGTCCGCGGGATGAAGCGCCTGTTTGGTCCTTTTAACGCAGAGCTGGAAACAGGGAAGTCCTCTAGTTCTGAGCGTTGGATCACCGCTTTAAAAGCAACTTCACCCGTGTGTTGGCAATGCGCACGGAGAGCTGGAAACACACACACACACACACACACACACACACACACACACACACACACACACACACACACACACACACACACACACACACACACACACACACACACACACACACACACACACACACACACACACACACACGCGCGCACGCACGGCTCCGTGCCGATCGATCGGTGGTCGTACAGTTGGTGGCTCCCCGTTAAAAGTCTCGAGGACAGGCGCGTTAAATCCAGAGCTCGTTCTGAGCATTAAATCAAACTAAAAGCGACTCGACGTCTTTCAGAAGATCCGTGTCGCGACTCATCTCCGTGTCGCGTCTCCTCTTCGTCTCGCGTCTCCTCTCCGTGTCGCGTCTCCTCTCCGTGCGTAAAGACCCGCAGGTCCCCCGGCGCGCGGTCCGTCCCGCTGGCTCGTCTTCCTCGCGTTCATCGCGGAACTTTCCGACTAAATCCCCGGTTAATTAACGAAGGTTCAGACCACGTCGTGGACCCGAGCCGGTCCGGGTTTCGCTGGCCTCAGCCCCCCTCACACCGAGGCTTCGTCGGACGGGGTTCGGTGAACCGCGGGGATGACGGAGACGGGAGAACCAAAGTTGTGAACTTACCTTCCTTGGCGTCGTGCGGTGCCCCGCGGGAGACAAGAGCCCCCAGCACGAGGCCCAGCACGGTCCAGCCCCACGCGTTCCGGGTCCGCGCGCTCGACGCGGCCGCCATGCTCTCGGTTCAGGTGCGTTTCTGTAGCCGTTGTCGCTTCCCTCCGCTTCGCGTGCTTCCCATTGATGACACCAGAGCAGCTCTATGTTCGAGTCCCCTCTGCGCGCTCTCAAATAGAGGAGGCTGCTGGGGGCGGAGCCTCGGCCACGAGCCACGTCAGTCAAGGTGAGTGACAGCACGGCCGTCCACCCGTGTGCCGGGGCGCGCGCGTCATCAGCACCGTGGGCCAATGAGCGCGCCGCCTGGCCACGTGACCTCTCGGATCAAACGTTCAGGAGAAGAACCGGAGAAAACACGCACGCACTTGGCGGCGGGCACGGGCGCACGCACACGCACACATACAGACACAGACACAAATACCAAAGTACGTGATTCGTAACATTGATCAAATGTACATTGTTTTAGATATGATTTTATACCCCGACGGTGACGTCGTATATGGTAATCCTAACCAATAGAAAACTACCAAAGGGACGAGAACGAGAGAAAGAACAATTAAGTGTTTTTATTTCAATTAGATGTTGAATTAAATTAAATAATCCTAATAACAATTATAATATTAATCATAATAATTGTAATTGTTAAAAATAATTAGAATTGTTACTATTTTTAAAAGTGCACTGACTAAAGCTCAGAACAAATAATAATAATAGATACAACTTTTGTTTTATTTTCTCTGCATATTAAGATTATTTGTAAGTGGAGTGCTTTTACTGTAACTTAAAAAATGTTATTTAGAACCCCCCCCACACACACACACACACACACACACACACACACACACACACACACACACGCACCCACGCACGCACGCACACACGCACGCACACACGCACACACACACACACACACACACAGATTCACCTCCAAATAAAATATACTATTTAGAACCACACACACATAAACGCATAAACACACATACGCACGCAAGCACACACACACACACACACACACACACACACACACACACACACACACACACACACACACACACAACCACACACACACACATACGCACACACACACACACACACACACACACACACACACACACACACGGATATCAACGATCAAGTCATGGATTTGTTCTCGCTTTTTTAAACAGCTTCGTAAAACAGAACACAATCAGAACGCCCCAGAGAACATTTCAGAAACCCAGCAGTTTCTCAGAATCACAGAGAGTTGGAGAACCCCTGAACCTCCCAGAAACCCCCACATAAGAGGGTCTGGAAACAGACCCAGAACCCCCACATAAGAGAGTCTGGGACACACAGACCAGAACCCCCACATACCAGAACCACCACCATTAAGAGCGGGTCTGGACACAGACACAGAACCGGACAATTAGGGGGTTTGGACACAGACACAGAACCCCCACATAAGAGGGTCTGGGACACAGATCCAGAACCCCCTCATTAGAGGGTCGGCGAACTAGACCCAGAACCCCACATAGAGGCGTCTGGACACAGACCCGAACCCCCTCATTAGAGGTCTGCGACACAGACCAAGAAACCCCTCTTAGAGGTCTGGACACAGACAAGAACCCCCACATAAAGGAGGAGTTGGAACAGACAGAACCCTCATTAGAAGGGTCTGGAGACAGAC
>OLKM01000379.1:142585-146381 GCA_900291075.1 Melanogrammus aeglefinus | reverse complement strand
GGACAGGGTCCCAGCAGAAGGGCTGGTCTGAGTACTGGCGCCTCAGGGGCCTCAGCCCAACACGGGGCGACATCAGCTAGAAGGTAGAGTGGTTAACTGTATCCGGAAGGCTTTGCTAATGCCGATCCCCGGCTCGTCTAGAGTGTCGAGGTGCTCCTGGAGCGAGAACTCCTCACTCCTGACTTAGACCTAAATGAAAAATGTGTTACACGTAACAGTGCCGGGGGTACATCAGGTGGTTCCCTGCTTAGGGGCATTCAGGTTCAAGTGAATTAAGATTTTTATTAAGCCATGTTTTGTTAAGCGTTCTTACATTCTCTTCTGTACGTTTATCTTCTTAATCTGACAAATTCCAATGTTACAATCATATCATATTCTCAACCGTAATCTGGAGGTCCCCTCAGCGAGTGAACACAGCCCATTCTAGCTCCTAGCGCGCTCCCACACGTGACAGCATGGCCTGTGCGGATAGCAGACCGCGTATGTCGCTCACTGGGATTGTAAACTGGCACATAACCAAGGTCAAAAGAGGAGGATGACAAAAGAATGGGAGGATGTCGTAGAAGGAGAATAGTTGGTTTAAACAATTTTTTTGTATTACGGGCTCTCTTCAAAAACGTGTTCCTTTATCCGCTGGATGGAAATGTTCTTAGTAGTAGGCCTGTGTTTATTTACCTTATAAACAAGCAAAACAAATAAACCTTTTTTCAAAGCACTAAGTCCTCTAAAGTTTCTGGATGAATGGATGGATACAGCACCCGAAATCCCCTGCAGCAAAAACCTTGAGTGTAGAGCTTACTTAGGTGAACTCTCGGTCAAATCGCTTGAGTGGAAGCCAGGCGAGTTGCGCGATACAGAGACATGTTCGCTCCTTCTCTCTTCGTACGGTCTTCGATGCGCTCTCTCCCACGATTTTAATAGGAGAGCGCGGCCACACGTGGCCGGCTGGTATCCATAACCCGCGGGGGCATGTGCCCATTACCAATCCTCGGGGGGTTCACACCTCCGCGGGGGCCCCTAGCTGGAGCCCTCAGTGGTTCAGCTTCTCAAACACATATGGCTGATAAGATCCATCGCCTTTTTACGCCTTTTTAATTTCTTTAATTAAGTGTCCACGTTGCGGTGACATTTAAAACATGTAGCCTAGTTTAGTGTTACGCTATATCATGTAGGCCTATTATAAGGATATATGTGTGTATTTCCTCGAGTCACAATCAAAGGATTTAAAGAAATGCTCATTTATTTTTAAAATCCATGCTATAAGCCGAGCTCCTTTTATAATTATATTGGTATGAAAATGGAGATTCTGGCCAGCTTTGATTGAGCATAGTCCTAGAAAGCGGAGGCTCCGCCGCCTGCCTTCCTGTATGACCAATTGATCAGAACCCTCCACTGCAGAGAGGGGCGTGGCGTCATAACCAGGTGTTGCAACACTTTCGCGTTCAGGCAGTAAGGTCTGGTGCCGAGCAACGTCTTCGCGACTCCAGATAGAAAACAGTAGCAGTGGGACCTGTACTTTCGTGGATCGTCGTATGCGTGTGTGTTCTGTGTTTAACCCGGGGTCAGCATGGTGAGTAGCCCTACCCAGTCCACCCAGCCTGTAACATCTTTGCGCCTGTAACATCTACCAGCCTGTGACATCTGTGTGTAACGCGCTGTAACAGCTGTGCGTAACGCGCTGTGTTAACACCTTGAACCTGTCTACACCCTTCATGTTTAAGGGTTGCAGTGCGCGCGCGAACACACACACACACACACACACACACACATCACACAACAAAGACACACACAGGAAAACACACACACACACACACACACACACACACACACACACACACACACACACACACACACACACACACACACACACACACACACACACAGTTGCACTGCGACTCTAGGAGTTGGGTTCAAGTGTCAAACATTCGTTTGTGCTATTCTTTTCGTTGTCTTTTTAATAATTTAAATATACATATATAAATAAAAATATTTGATGTAGAAAGTAAACATGTATAGCCAACCTACCACACAAACATAATTTAGCCAATACCTATATTTTATTGTTCAAATATCTGGTGTTGACAGATGCTCAAGGGCAAAGTCACTTTTCAACAAGTCCCGAGAGTCTTGTTTGTTAAGCGGTCCCAATAGGCCTGCAGAGAAGCTCCATGTGAAACATTATGGATACAGCTTCAGTTGTATGCACATGCTTGTCTGAGTAACCTACGCATAGATACACATACCTGCGGGCATTATAACCCCATTTTAGCTACATATTAACCACATGTGGACCGCTGTTACTCCCTTCATGAATGTCTTAGCCTTGTGTGGTCGATTAGTATACACCCAAAAATTCTCCAGTGAGTCTGTCCAAAGTTCTTTGTCTTAGTTTTCCAAACAGTCATAGGCCTACATATGACTATACATATAATTCAGCATCTACTCTGCCCTTTGCTAGACCCCTGTTATTAATTATAAATGATGGATTCAGTGACAGCACTAAAGCTCAGAACAATATAATATAATAGATACAACTTATGTTTTATATTTCTCTGCATATTAAAGATTATTTGTAGTAGAGTGGGCGTGACTGTTATACTTGGAAAAAATGTTTATTTAGAACCCCCCACCACACACACACCACACACACACACACACACACACACACACACACACACACACACACACACGGACACGCAACGCACGCACGACGCCACGCACGCACACACACACGCACACACGCACACACGCACACACACACACACACAGATTCACCTCCAAATAAAATATACTATTTAGAACCACACACACATAAACGCATAAACACACATACGCACGCAAGCACACACACACACACACACACACACACACACACACACACACACACACACACACACACACACACACACACACACACACACACACACACACACACACACACACACACACACACACGGATATCAACGATCAAGTCATGGATTTGTTCTCGCTTTTTTAAACAGCTTCGTAAAACAGAACACAATCAGAACGCCCCAGAGAACATTTCAGAAACCCAGCAGTTTCTCAGAATCACAGAGAGTTGGAGAACCCCTGAACCTCCCAGAACCCCCACATAAGAGGGTCTGGAAACAGACCCAGAACCCCCACATAAGAGAGTCTGGGACACAGACCCAGAACCCCCACATAAGAGGGTCTGGGACACAGACACAGAACCGACACATTAGGGGGTTTGGACACAGACACAGAACCCCCACATAAGAGGGTCTGGGACACAGATCCAGAACCCCCTCATTAGAGGGTCTGGGACACAGACCCAGAACCCCCACATAAGAGGGTCTGGACACAGACCCAGAACCCCCTCATTAGAGGGTCTGGACACAGACCAAGAACCCCCTCATTAGAGGGTCTGGACACAGACCAAGAACCCCCACATAAGAGGGTCTGGACACAGACCCAGAACCCCCTCATTAGAGGGTCTGGACACAGACCAAGAACCCCCTCATTAGAGGGTCTGGACACAGACCAAGAACCCCCACATAAGAGGGTCTGGACACAGACCCAGAACCCCCTCATTAGAGGGTCTGGACACAGACCAAGAACCCCCACATAAGAGGGTCTGGACACAGACCCAGAACCCCCTCATTAGAGGGTCTGGACACAGACCCAGAACCCCCACATAAGGGGTCTGGGAAGGTGGTTCGGGGGGTCTCCTCAGCTGTTTGTCGGGGTTCACCTGGGCGGTGATTAACCAGTAAGTGCAGAGCCGGTTGTCTGTTGTTCCTCAGCAGTGCTGGTG
>OLKM01000379.1:127585-132585 GCA_900291075.1 Melanogrammus aeglefinus | reverse complement strand
CTCCTCCTCGTTATCCTCCTCATCTTCCTCCTCATCCTCCTCCTTTGCCTCCTCCTTATCATCATCATCCTCCTCATCCTACCCCTCTTCCTCCTCCTCCTCCTCCTTCTCCTTATCATCTTCTTCCTCCTCCTCCTCCTACTCTTCGGCCTCTCCTTCTTGTGGACGTATCTCGCCCATGGATGAATGCACCTGGTGTCAGGGCTGACAGGAAGTAGGGGGGATGCTCTGAGGCAGTGATGAGGCGCTACAGAAGCTCCCGGTCACAATCCCTTCACGTGCACCTTAAATAGAAGAGAGAGAGAGAGAGAGAGAGAGAGAGAGAGAGAGAGAGAGAGAGAGAGAGAGAGAGAGAGAGAGAGAGAGAGAGAAGAGAGAGAGAGAGAGAGAGAGAGAGAGAGAGAGAGGGAGAGAGAGAGAGAGAGAGAGAGAGAGAGAGAGGGAGAGAGAGAGAGGGAGGGAGGGGGAGAGAGAGAGGGAGGGAGGGAGGGGGAGAGGGCTTTTGGGAGTCCTCCTGATGGCTGGCTGCTGGAGTCCTGAGATAGAGGCGTAGAGGGGCTGAGAGACAGGTTCCCTACCACCCCCCCCCCGGTGTGGAGCCACACCGGCGCTCCTCCCGGATCCCAGCGCCCTCCGGGTGAGCACTCAGCAACCCGTAGCGCGCTCCTCCCGGGATCCCAGCGCCCTCCGCATCAGGAAGTAGGCTCTCCCGAAGGCGCCCATGCTCGCTGTTATTCCCGGGAACGTGGGGGCGTTCCCGAAGAGGGGAGGAGGGCGGGGGTTTGGCACCTCGAGGCCGAGAGACACGGCCGAGTGGGCCCCTGTCTCCAGACCCCCCCCCCCCCCCCCCCGCGGGCTCCTTAGGAGATCGGTATGCAGGTCCCAATGCCCCCGCATCACATCCTGTCTGCTGGTGGAACAGAGACGTGTTCCTGACTCAGACCTTCACCCACTTCTCCTCCTCCACCTCCTCCACCCGCTCCTCCTCACTCGCTGAAACACTAATTCACACTTGAATCTCCCTACCTCACCCTCTAACCCTCTAACCCTCTAACCCTAACCCTCTCTCTCTAACCCTCTAACCCTCCCTCTCACCTCACTCCTAGGAAACACTCACCTATCAACAAACACCGTAAACACTGCTCTCTAGGCAGTGAGTCAACACACCACAACGTCTTCAGGTTAAGTCCTTTGGACCGCTCCTATCTGGAGGATCATCTCTCCCCCGCTGTCAGCTGCTCATCCATCTCCACATGCCTTTGAGGAGCAGGAAGGGGTTAGACAGTACAGAGACAGGTCATTAAGGAGCAGGTAGGGGTTAGACAGTACAGAGACAGGTCATTAAGGAGCAGGTAGGGGTTAGACAGTACAGAGACAGGTCATTAAGGAGCAGGTAGGGGTTAGACAGTACAGAGACAGGTCATTAAGGAGCAGGTAGGGGTTAGACAGTACAGAGACAGGTCATTAAGGAGCAGGTAGGGGTTAGACAGTACAGAGACAGGTCATTAAGGAGCAGGTAGGGGTTAGACAGTACAGAGACAGGTCATTAAGGAGCAGGTAGGGGTTAGACAGTACAGAGAGACAGAGGTCATTAAGGAGCAGGTAAGGGGTTAGACAGTACAGAGACAGGTCATTAAGGAGCAGGAAGGGGTTAGACAGTACAGAGACAGGTCATTAAGGAGCAGGTAGGGGTTAGACAGTACAGAGACAGGTCATTAAGGAGCAGGTAGGGGTTAGACAGTACAGAGACAGGTCATTAAGGAGCAGGTAGGGGTTAGACAGTACAGAGACAGGTCATTAAGGAACAGGTAGGGGTTAGACAGCAATTTGGTCCATGTACAACATATTAGAAATTGCATGTGCCTAGAAAGGTAAACCAAGCGTGAAAAGGTTCCAAAAGGTGCAAGATTAAATTATTTTAGTGGAATGAATAAAGTGGGAGGTAGAAATAGTCATATCTAACAGCAAACAACAAAGATGTCCCATGGTATGCCCCTCACTGCTGGAAACTGCTGCACAGGAATCACAAATCAAACTTTTTTCAACGTTTGCAAAGAACAAGGAGAAGAATGTCCCTTGTCTTTCTCTGGCCAGGTATATACTGGCCAGAGAAAGGGGCTATGGGACACATCAGAGTGATAAGTCAAACCGTTGAGAAGAAAGGCTGACACACACACAGACGATGCATCTTCAAACACCCAACTCACCAACTAACTTCAGGAAGTACGTGTGTCAGCCTGAGCCAGATGTGCCAGGTCGCGGAGCAGTCCAAGTTGGAAGGGGCTGTTTGGCCCCTTGCGCTGCCCCCAAACACTGTGTTTAAAAGTTATCCCCCCTCTAAATGGACCATAATACATCGGCCCCGTTTCACCGCCAGGCCAGTGATCCGTTTCGAGCAGTTTACAGACATCCAGCAGGCCAGCGCAAGTCACGGCGTACTCTACTTTTTTATTTTCTATTTTTTTTAAATTAATTATTATTTTCTTGAATTGAAAAATGGCCGCCGGCCGGCTTGGCCTGAAATCGCCCAAACCTCCGGATGGCCAGTCCGCCCCGGGACAGTACGGACGGTGCGGTACCTGGTGGGTACCCATGGGCTCCACGTTCAAACAGACCTTCCCTCCCAGGCCTCCTTCTCGCCCGGCTTTCATTTAATTCAATTTAAACTTCATTGTTCCAGGGGTGAACATGAGGCGCTCTAGGTTCCGCGTGCCAATCATTCCACATTAACCAAGAACAACCGAGCTGTTCTCACACACACACACACACACACACACACACACACACACACACACACACACACACACACACACACACACACACACACACACACACACACACACACACACACACACACACACACACACACACACACACACACACACACACACACACACACACACACACACTGGCACATGCACACACTACACTATGCGCACACACAGACACACAAAGACCTGCTGCTTTGATACGCACTAGCTGCAGACGTCGGAGGACCGGCTCTGACGTCACGGCCGGCGGGATCTCCGCTATACCTCGGGCGGAACTCAACCCTCTTTTGTGTCCTCACATGTGATTGGACGGCATGATGTCCTGTCGCATTCCATTCCGTTTGGGGGAGGGTTGGGGGGGGGGTTGACCAACTGCACCAGCATCCAGCAAACCTTTCCTTAAAGCTACAACACGTGGAGTGTGAAGGACATCCGAGTGTGTTTACACGGGCTGACTTTGCTTCCGTGCCTGAACCGCATCACACGACGCAGGCTGTGATGTTTTGACATTCTGCTCTCAGCCAATGGAGGGCCCTGCGATAGAATAAAGACAGTTGGAAGGAAAGGAAGAGGAAGACGTCCGTGAGCTGTGAGCAGAGACAGGACTCCCAGGGGTGGGGTTGTGGTTCCGTTGGCGGCTGCCGGGCGGTGAAGGAGCTCTGAGACGGAGAAGGTCGACCATGAGGAGGCTGGAGGCGTGCCAGGCCGCTCCGAGCTGTCGTACTTTCCTTTTACGGATTAGACTGTGAGTGCGGAATACTCTCCGACACGATACACATCTGTGGGTCGGGCGTCCGCTGAGCTCCGTAACGGGCAGCGTGAAGGAACCAAAGGGCCCTGTGATATGTCATCCGGCCCCTCGATCTCTATCTCTATTAGAGATGAAATATAAACCGCCAGAAGTATGTTTCAACTCAAGCCCCAACAATTTGATTTGGATCGCTGGCCCCGACTCAGGGAGGCTTGATCCAGCGTGACCTAAGAACGCGGCTAACATTCCAGTAGAACTCTTTAAATCAACCGCTAAAGAGAGCACAGGCCTGTGCCGCGTCCATGGTTCCAGCGCTACGTTCTGCCAAAGATAACGTGTTTATTATCAGTCAAAAGGCGCCGTGCCAATCTACATAATCCTGCCATTGTGTGGCACGAGTCCTAGCTTAGCGCAACGTGCAAAACAGCCGTAATTACAATTTACTCTTCAGCTGCAATAATCATCTTTCCCTGTATGTGCTGATGGCAGATCCTGTGAATAACAATCGTTCTTGCATTCGGGATTTCACAGACGTTTTTTTGGGTGTTAATCGTTGCTTTTGGAATCGGCGAGACAACATGGTTCTGGTTTGGGAATGTGAGTTCTAGTTGAGGTTCATCCCAAACACACACCCACACATCCCAATCGTCCGCACTGGTCTCCTTTGACCCGGCAGTGAAGTAAAGGACTCCGAGCTCCACGCAGTGGGACCAAACCTCACACAGAAACCCTTCAGGAGTCTCCCCCCCCCCTCTGATTGATGGCCGTTCGTTCTCCCCCTGACAACCATCAGCGCAGGAACGCCGTCGTACGACGTATCGATCCTCGTGCTCCTGGAGAGTCCTGGGAGACCAGCTCACTGTCTGCTCAGGGGTACGCCACGCAGAGGACTGGTGGAGAGTCTGCTCTACATCCCCATGGTAACGCCCTCTAGGTAGGTACAGATGACTGCTCTACATGGTCACCATGGTAACAGCCTCTAGGTACAGATGACTGCTCTACATGGTCACCATGGTAACAGCCTCTAGGTACAGATGACTGCTCTACATGGTCACCATGGTAACAGCCTCTAGGTACAGATGACTGCTCTACATGGTCACCATGGTAACAGCCTCTAGGTACAGATGACTGCTCTACGATCACCATGGTAACTCCCTCTGGGTACAGATGACTGCTCTACATGGTCACCATGGTAACACCCTTTAGGTAGAGATGACCGCTCTACATCACCATGGTAACTCCCTCTGGGTACAGATGACTGCTCTACATGGTCACCATGGTAACACCCTTTAGGTACAGATGACCGCTCTACATCACATGGTCCCCATGGTAACGCCCTCTGGGTACAGATGACAGCTCCACATCCCCGTGGTAACAGCCTCTTGGTACAGACGCGTTCCACCTGGAGGAACGGAGGTCACCATGGAAACACAGTTGACTGCTCTTGTGTGTTTTCTCCATCCGTCCACTAAGCAGTC
>OLKM01000379.1:107835-120039 GCA_900291075.1 Melanogrammus aeglefinus | reverse complement strand
TTTTAGTAAATGACCACAGTCATGCGAGACATTGAGGATTGGAAGTCCCTGCAAGCACGCTTGCTAATCCCTGCACAGGGAGGGGGAGAGGTTTGAAACGGGTACGGAAGGGAGTGCATGAGAGAAGAAGGAGGAGATAAGCTAGGGAAAAATGAGATGACAACGTAGAGACGTGATAGGTGAGAAAGAGAGGAGAAGAGGCCAAACCTGGAAAAGGAAAAACAATACGAACACAAAGACTTTCGACAGTAGATCAGATCTGGCGAACGAGAGAGAAGAGAGAGAGAGGAGAGAGAGAGAGAGTAACAGACTGAAGAAGAGCAGAGAAAAGCAGGGAGTATGAGAGAGAGAGAGAGAGAGACTGATTGGATAAGCGATGAGACACGAAGAGCAAGAGCAGAGAGTAACGAAAGAGAGGGGGGGGGGAGCAGATGGTTCATTAGGGATACAGCAGGAGAGAGGGAGGGGGAGAGAGAGAGAGAGAGAGAGAGAGAGAGAGAGAGAGAGAGAGAGAGAGAGAGAGGAGAGAGAGAGAGAGAGAGAGAGAGAGAGATAGACATGGTGAGGAGAGGGAGAGAGGGAGGGAGGGACACAGACATAGAAAGAGGGAGAGAGACATAAATAGAGAGGAGTGAGAGAGGTCAGGACTAGATATATAGATAAAAACAGAAGGGGAGAGTGAGAGATGGGGGGATGAGTTTGCAACGGTAGGTAAAGGGGAAGAGAGATAGGGGGAGGAAGAAGAGGACAGAGGGAGACAGAGTGTCTCATGAGACTAAACCCAGAGTTTTTACAGCCCAGTGAACACACACACACACACACACACACACACACACACACACACACACACACACACACACACACACACGCACGCACACACGCACGCGCACGCGCACACACACACACAGACAAAAGCGCACAGAGACGCACACACACTCAGGTTTAGGGGTGCTTTGTACTAAATAAAACTCTTTTCAGGAGTTACTTGAAGTTTATAGACCCACACTTGAGCTTATAATGAATATTTCATCGCATCAGGGCAGCAGTTCAAATCTCTGAGAACTGAACAAACAGTTTTCAAGGTCTCCTTCTCACCACAGAACTTAACCACGGCAGCCTGGGTCTGTTCAACACGCGGACGTCTTACTCCGGACCTCATAAACGCTCCGAACGCGCTCTTAACGCTCTGCTGAACAACAACCGACCAAAGAACAGAACCACTGGTCAGACATCTGGTCCCTTTGGTCTACACCGGATGGGGTGTCCAGGGGACGGGTGGAAAAGAGTGGGTTGTGATGTCATGGGAGGGGTTGTGATGTCATGGGAGGGGTTGTGATGTCATGGGTGGGGTTGTGATGTCATGGGTGAGCTTGTGATGTAATAGCTGGGGTTGTGATGTCATGGGAGGGGTTGTGATGTCATGGGTGGGGTTGTGATGTCATGGGTGAGCTTGTGATGTAATAGCTGGGGTTGTGATGTCATGGGAGGGGTTGTGATGTCATGGGTGGGGTTGTGATGTCATGGGTGAGCTTGTGATGTAATAGCTGGGGTTGTGATGTCATGGGTGGGGTTGTGATGTCATGGGTGAGCTTGTGATGTAATAGCTGGGGTTGTGATGTCATGGGTGAGGTTGTGATGTCATGGGTGAGCTTGTGATGTAATAGCTGGGGTTGTGATGTCATGGGTGAGGTTGTGATGTCATGGGTGCCCTTGTGATGTAATAGCTGGGGCTGTGATGTCATGTGTGGGGTTGTGAGGTCAATGGTCTGGTTGTGATGTCATAGCTGGGGTTGTGATGTCAGAAGTGTAGATACATCATCAGTAATATTTCACCACTAATCCCAAGTGTATCTTTCTACTTTGAGTGAATTTCTATGGATTCTGCAGCAGCTCTTGTCTGTGATATCGTCTGTTTTTGCCTTTGCACTTCTTTTAGCTTTGTTGAGCCTCGCTAGTATAAAGTACATTGCGTGCAGCAGTTTGAATCCTTCTCTCTCTGTCTATGCCCTTGATACACACCTTGGGACAACTCTCTCAAAACATACACAAACGTGTAGCATACCACTATTGTAATTAACAGCTAATTATGTATGAATCCTCTTATAATTGTAACATGCCTATCTTAAAGTCACTACAGTAAAGCAAATGGAAACAATATAACTAAAGGTCCCATGGCATGCTGCTTTATGGATGCTTTAATATAGGTGCTTATGGGCCCCTAAAGCAGTATTTGAAGACGTTCAAGAGTTTCAGCCTTGGTGCAGAATTAGAGCCACTACGAGCCAGTCCCACAATGAGCTGTCCACAAACGCTCTGTTTCTGTTTCTGTAGCTTTAAATGATGATGAGGAGGGGAGAGGCGTGTTCAGGTGGAGGGTGGGGGTGTGGCCCTGAGCAGCTTGTGGTCACGATACCATGCGCTCTGTTTACAGTGGATGTATCGCAATGGCTCGTATTCATAATATCATCCGGTCCGGAACGCACCCAACTTTTGGCCGTGTTTTATAAATATTCTGGAACACTCCGGGTGCTCCGGTGGGAGTTCTGGAGCTCTATATCTAAATAACTTAACATAATATATTGATATCTACAGTATATAATATAATCTATATTATCACGGCCAAAAGCTGTGTGCGCCTCCGGATGATACTGCGACATGGAGGAGAAAGCGATTGTTTGCTGTTTGCGGACTCCCGGTACTTCGACAACGACAACTTTCTCCTCCATGTCACGGTTCAATCTGGACTTCAGGGAGTCAAAACCAAAGTTCCGTTCCCCCCAATTCCTTCTCATCCTTGGCAGAGATAACCCCCCACTACGAGTCTCGTTGTGGAAGTACCAGAAACGTCAGAGAACCCGACGCAGTCTGGTCTTTTTTTACCTTTACAAGCTGTACGCAAGCTTGCATAATGGTGTTGCGTGTTATGTGCCATAACACCAACAGCAGAACAGTTATCCAAATTACGAAGAAGTTTACAACACTTGCGTTAGTGTGTGTATTCACACACACACACATGTGACGCTCGCACGTTGTAGCTCGTTGTCTCATTGGCCGGCCAAATTCTCTGGGCGGGGTAAGCAAAGAAAGGGGAGGTAACCTTATGACGACATATAGGGCAAATTCCAAATCGGCCGTCTGAGCTTTCGTTTTTTTCAAAGTCGGCGCAGGATACTTATTGCTTGTTTTACATCTAACCCCATTTCTAGCTACTTGGGGGATGATAGGGAATTAATATTATTGTTAGAAAACCTCTTAAAGTGAAATTTTCATGCCATGGGACCTTAAAAAAACGAAAACAGGAAAGAGTTTGAGTCGCTGTGCCAGCAGCAGAAGAGGTGAAGAATCCGCCAAACACACGCGGTCAACACTGCCGACCAGGGGGTCAAAAGCTGAAACCCAATTATGTACGGAGGACTTTTGACAGACGTACCTTCAGCCTTCGGGTGGAGGTCATTCTTCAACATAAGCCCAGACGTGGAGCTGTGGCCTCCAGCATATTCTCTGTAAGATCAGAGAATATGTGATGTATAATCCTAAAGGTCACTGAAACCAAACTATGCAGGGGACCAGTTTGATGATATTGTTTTATTATTAAAAAATACATAATTCATCATATATCAAGATATTACCAGGAAACACTATTAAAAGAGTCTCAAAATGGGCACCCAATTGTTTTAAAATATTAAACAATTTAATAATAAATGAATCCCGCCTGGACACAGTTCAGCACATATAATCATGTGACCACTATTCTCAGGACTACCCCAAACTCGTTTAAAAGATAGTCCATCTTCTCCCATCTCCATCTATAGCCTAGTGTTTAGCTCAGGTAAGTGACCGTTAGCTGTGGAGCTAGCGCTTGGCTAGCTCCTGATTGCTGTGTGTGTGTGTAGTATCGGCCTACGCCGTGGCGTATTGATTATACGGCTAATCAACGGTGTCTTTACCTAGCCATAGCGTAGCACTGAAAACAAACGTCCCTGCAATTGATTTCCTCTCTCTCTCTCTCTCTCTCTCTCTCTCTCTCTCTCTCTCTCTCTTTTTTCTTCCCTCTCTCTCTCTCTCTCTCTCTCTCTCTCTCTCTCTCTCTCTCTCTCTCTCTCTCTCTCTCTCTCTCTCTCTCTCTCTCTCCTTTCTTCCCTTTCTCCCTCCCTCTGCCTCCCTCTCCCTTACCTTTCCTTTGACCTTGTCTCCTGCTCCCTCGCCACTCCACTTTCTCTCTCTCTCCCCCTCACCCCCCTTGCACCCCCCCCTCCCACTATCTCTGTTAGTGTGTGAGCAGCTACAGACTGTATGTGTGTGTGTGTGTGTGTGGTGGCATCCAAATGGCTGTGTTTGCATGCTCATTTGTGTGTGTGTGTGTGTGTGTGTGTGTGTGTGTGTGTGTGTGTGTGTGTGTGTGTGTGTGTGTGTGTGTGTGTGTGTGTGTGTGTGTGTGTGTGTGTGTGTGTATGTGCATGTGTGTCTGTTCATGTCTATGTTAGTGTTTGTGTGTGTATGTGTTTATTTGTTTTTGCATGTGTATAGGTGTGTGTGTGTGTATATAGGTGTGTGTGTGTGTGTTTATTTGTGTGTGTATAGGTGTGTGTGTGTGTGTGTGTATAGGTGTGTGTGTGTGTGTGTGTGTATATGTGTGTGTGTGTGTGTGTGTGTATAGGTGTGTGTGTATAGGTTTGTGTGTGTGTGTGTATAGGTGTGTGGGTGTATATGTGTGTGTGTGTGTGTGTGTGTGTGTGTGTGTGTGTGTGTGTGTGTGTGTGTGTGTGTGTGTGTGTGTGTGTGTGTGTGTGTGTGTGTGTGTGTGTGTGTGAACAGAGAGCACTTGAGGCCGTGCCCAGCTTCCCAGGCCCCCTGGGGAGGAGGGGGGGATGCTCAGCTGTGTCTGGGCTCCGAGCGACCGCCCTGACCTTTACTGCTCTCTAGACGACCCATTGTGCTGCAGCTCACACCAGGCTGGCAGCCTGTTGGAGAGGCAGCTTAGCACTGGGAGACAGCCTCCATAAAGACCCCAACACAACACGCTAGCAGGCAGCTTAGCACTGGGAGACAGCCTCCATAAAGACCCCAACACAACACGCTAGCAGGCAGCTTAGCACTGGGAGACACAGCCTCTATAAAGACCCCAACACAACACGCTAGCAGGCAGCTTAGCACTGGGAGACACAGCGACTATAAAGACCTCAACACAACACTCTAGCAGGCAGCTTGGCACTGGGAGACACAGCCTCTATAAAGACCCCAACACAAGATGCTAGCAGGCAGCTTAGCACTGGGAGACACAGCCTCTATAAAGACCTCAACACAACACGCTAGCAGCCAGCTTAGCGCTGGATGACACAGCCTCTATAAAGACCTCAACACGTCGTTCCCATGGCATCTGATTAACTCATCACGTCCCCACAATGGAAGCTAAACGTGTGTGTGTGTGTGTGTGTGTGTGTGTGTGTGTGTGTGTGTGTGTGTGTGTGTGTGTGTGTGTGTGTGTGTGTGTGTGTGTGTGTGTGTGTGTGTGTGTGTGTGTGTGTGATGTGCGTTTCCGAGAGCTCTTTCTCTCTCTCTCTCTCTCTCTTTCAATTTGCTTTATTGGCACGACTGTAGCCATGTTTCCATCCAAAGTGATTCACATTACTGGGCAGTGCGCATTAAAAGAAATTTGAATCATGTGTGTTTCCATCAAAAGAACGGACTTTGGTGAAAACTCCAAATTCGCGCGAGTTTTCTAAGTCACGCGAGATTTCAGCGGCCACGGGCCAGAGGCCCCCACACGGAGGACTCCTGAAGCTGAGCCCCTGGAGCTTCTTCAGCATTAGCTGTGGTGGCTGACGCTAAGGAGCTAGGACTCCTTAGCTGTGGACCTGTGAGCTACACAGTACGGAACTGCTGCATGGTGTACTGGTTCTACTGGTCCCACTGCTTATGAGCTCTGAGTTGGGCCATAGATGTGCTGCTGGATAGTTATTCTGTTGGTAGACACCAGTATAGTCGGATAGAGGTGGGCTTCCACCTCTCTGAAGGTCCAGGACAGAGCGAGCGATCGCACCTTGGAGTAGGAACTTCAGACGCCACGTGAACATCTCTTGAAAGTCACAGTTTCCTTCATGTACAAAGGCTTTGAGTTAAAGACAATATGTTCCCACATAAAGAGAGACGGTAAGTGAGTGATTGAGTGAGTGAGTGAGTGAGTGAGTGAGTGGGTGAATGAGTGGAGAGGGAATACAGAGCAGTATATCGTAACAGGAGTAGAAAGACAAATGTAGTATGTGTGTGTGTGTGTGGGTGGTTGTTTCGGTATGTGTGTCAGTGAGCGAGAGAGAGAGTGATAAACAATGGAGGGATCAATATATTGGATCCCTGGGTCGAGAATCGACCCATCTCGTCTATCGATCGGCCCATCATCCTTTGATTACAGCCCGTGCTGCCACTCAAGCGGTTCCCATGACAACGCTCTGTCTCTTTCCATCAGGCTGCTGTGTATGTAGAGGACGTGGTCATGGAGAGGAGGGACAGAGGGGGGAGAGAGGGAGAGATGGGAGAGAGAGGGGGGATAGGGGAGAGAGAGGGGGAGAGGGGAGAGAGAGAGAGAGAGAGGAGGTGAGAGAGAGGAGGTAGAGGGGAGAGAGAGGGGAGAAAGAGGGGGGAGAGAGAGAGAGAGAGAGAGGAGGTAGAGGGAGAGAGAGAGAGGGCAGAGAGGGGGGAGAGAGGGTGCCTAGGGAGAGGGGGGGACAGAGGGGGGAGAGGGGGTGAGAGAGAGAGGAATGAGGGGGGAGGTGGGGGGGGGGTCTTCAACCTGCTCCTCACCCGCCCACAGAGGACCTCAGAGAGCACTCCTGGCCACGCTCCAGTGCCCCCCTGTCTCCGCTGCAGTCTGAGAGGGGGGAGGGGGGGAGGAGGGGGAGAGGGGGAGGAGAGGGGGGAGGGAGGAGGAGGAGGGGGGGAGAGGGGGAGAGGAGGGGAGAGGGGGGGAGGGTTATTGTGTCAGAGTTCTAGATAACATGAAATCCTGGGTTTGAGGAGCAGAGTTTCCCCTCCTCTGCGGTCCTGACTCCTGAGAGGTGGAGGGCCGCTCCACCAGGCTGCTCCACCTCGGACCCCCCCGGTCAGACAGGCAGCGGGCCGCTCCACCTCTGGACGCATCATCACAGATGCGACCCCATCCTCCCGTTTTCTGTTCTCCGTCAGTGCGACCCCACCCTCCTGTTCCTGGGTGGAGGCCCCGGGTGGAGGCCCCGGGTGGAGGCCCCTGGTGGGGGCCGCGGGTGGAGGCCCCAGTTGGAGGCCCCTGGTGGGGGCCCCGGGTGGATACCCCTGGCGCGGGCCCCTCGTGGGGGCCCCTGTGAGGGACGCATCTCATTGATTGGGGGCTTTTGAACAACGGCCCCTCAGTGTGAACTGCAGATCAATGCTGATTGTGTTGTGAAGGTAAACACTGAGGAAACCATAGCCGTCGGGGACGGCCGGAAACATCCCATAATACAACCTCGAAAGCGGTCTGTTTGTTTCCCGAAGCGGATGGAATAAGGCCCGATGATGGCAGGAAGCACCCTTTGTCCTTTTGGTGGCGTCTCCCATGGTGCCTGTCCCATGATGCATTGCCAACAGGAAGGGCGCTAAGTGTGAGAAGGGAGCGGTGTTTATTGATCCTTTAAGGGACAGATGATTAGCAGTATCAGGTAGGGAACATCGACCTGGAGACATCATCACAGACATCATTTAAACCGGTTTATTCCAGCTCTCTTCCATGTGTGTGATCTGTTTGGGAGTCCTTCTTGTTGTCTCTGAAGGTTGACTTCCTCAGAAGCGCTACGAATCAAAACGAGTTTGGCCAACAAGGTCTACTTCCTCCCTAAATCTCTAGAGTTAGCTCCTATTTCACAGTCCACCGGCGGCTGTGGTCTGTGTGTGGATGGACCTGGACTGGACCGACTGGCGTAACCTGGTTCCATCCTGATCTACCAACCCCCCCTGTGCCGCACGGTCTGACGATCCTGTGGTTCTCTCAGAGGATCTGCTCCTTGCTCTGGTTGGGAGCAAACTTTAAAGATAACTTTAAACTTTAAAGATAACGTCCGGGTAGACTGGCCCGACCGGTTGAGACCGGTAACCGTCTATCCCTGAAGGTTCAGCTGGGACCAGGGGGTCTCAGGAGTGGAGGTCTGGGTCTATGGTCTCAGCGAGCCACCGTCAGAGAGAAACGTTGAGATGTCCTCGAGTCACAACACGTGATGAGAGAGACTGCATGCTTACATCCCCCACCCCCACCACACAGGATCGAGATGGGTCATTAAGGAGCAGGTAGGGGTTAGACAGTACAGAGACAGGTCCTTAAGGAGCAGGTAGGGGTTAGACAGTACAGAGACAGGTCATTAAGGAGCAGGTAGGGGTTAGACAGTACAGAGACAGGTCATTAAGGAGCAGGTAGGGGTTAGACAGTACAGAGACAGGTCCTTAAGGAGCAGGTTGGGGTTAGACCAGTACAGTGACAGGTCATTGAGGAGCAGGTAGGGGTTAGACCAGTACAGAGACAGGTCATTAAGGAGGCAGGTAGGGGTTAGGACAGTACAGAGACAGGTCAGTAAGGAGCAGGTAGGGTTAGACAGTACAGAGACAGGTCCTTAAGGAGCAGGTAGGGGTTAGACAGTACAGAGACAGGTCATTGAGGAGCAGGTAGGGGTTAGACAGTACAGAGACAGGTCCTTAAGGAGCAGGTAGGGGTTAGACAGTACAGAGACAGGTCATTAAGGAGCAGGTAGGGGTTAGACAGTACAGAGACAGGTCACTAAGGAGCAGGTAGGGGTTAGGGAGCTCCTCAGTTAAAGATGCCTACAGGTAGACTATAGACCGGTGATGTACTTCCTGTTGAACCCCACTAGCTGCTACAGAGTGCTCCTGAAGTAAGTGTTTGACCCTAGTCTGTTACAACATCCCCCAACCATCCCTTTTCCTTTCTCAATCCACCAGTGCGTGTCCATGTCTCCATCACTGTTCGTGTGTCATGTCTGTGCTGTGTCCAGTGTGTGTCCATGTCTGTCATGTGTGTGTGTGTGTGTGTGTGTGTGTGTGTGTTTGTGTGTGTGTGTGTTTGTGTGTGTGTGTGTGTGTGTGTGTGTGTGTGTGTGTGTGTGTTAGTGTGTGTGTGTGTGTGTGTATTTCAACTCCCCTGGAGGTTGGCGGACAGGTTTTGCTCTTCTGCAGCAGCTGATCTCTCATCGTTTCATCACCTCATAGACTGCACTGGAGCCAGACTAGACACACCGCGGCTCAGAGAGACAGTCAGAGAGACAGACTGAGGGACAGTCAGAGAGACAGTCAGAGAGACATTCAGAGAGACAGACAGAGAGACAGTCAGAGAGACAGCGTGAGAGACAGTCAGAGAGACAGACTGAGGGACAGTCAGAAGAGACATTAGCAGAGACACAGACAGAGAGACAGTCAGAGAGACAGCGTGAGAGACAGTCAGAGAGACCGACTGAGGGACAGTCAGAGAGACATTCAGAGAGACAGACAGAGGGACAGACAGAGAGAAAGTCAGAGGGACAGTCAGAGAGACAGCCATAGAGACATTCAGAGGGACAGTCAGAGGGACAGACTGAGGGACAGTCAGAGAGACATTGAGAGAGACAGACAGAGAGACAGCCATAGAGACATTCAGAGGGACAGACTGAGGGACAGTCAGAGAGACATTCAGAGAGACAGACAGAGAGACAGACAGAGAGACAGACAGAGGGACAGTCAGAGGGACAGTCAGAGAGACAACCCGAGAGAATCTGATATGCTTATACTTACTTTTTGGTATTTTTGAATCTCTTGTATGTCTTTATGTCTCTTTTAAGGACTTTATGATTTAATTTTTAAGGAAGTGCTTCATAAATATGTTTTGAATAAAGTTGTTATTTTTCGTCAGGCCGATGTTTTGTATTTGGGTCAATCTAGACGATTATAAGAGACTCAAACATCACTTAATAAAAAGAATGATTAAAACAAATTTAATTATTGATAATATTAGTCAAGATCCCCGTTTCCGAGCGGCTCTGTGGGAGTTTCCCCTTCAACGCCATGAGACCTTTTCCATGTCTCACCACACACACACACACACACACCACACACACACACACACACACACACACACACACACACACACACACACACACACACACACACACACACCAAACCGTACAATGAGTCTGGCCGAAACAATAGAAACGAAAGAGGAAAATAAGCTCGCGTTTTGTCCTGTTGTAATCAGAGCGTGTTTGATCTCAGACCGACCGGCGATCCTCTCGTAGAACAATTCATATTTAACCGCTGGCCGGAGGGGCAGTCAGCACACGCTACAATGGAACCAATTTAAACACGCAAAGCGGGAACGTTCAAAACCCCCCCCACCAACGCCTCACTCAGAACCCGGACCACCGGCCCAGAGTTCAATTAAATGCATCTCTTGCCCCCCCCCCACACACCTCTATTGTCAGAGGCTCACC
The DNA here is from genome assembly GCA_900291075.1 of Melanogrammus aeglefinus. NCBI lineage: Eukaryota > Metazoa > Chordata > Actinopteri > Gadiformes > Gadidae > Melanogrammus > Melanogrammus aeglefinus. Next base: position 109,561 of record OLKM01000379.1, on the reverse strand, counting down.
CCCCATCAACGGGGGCGGTCTATTCTGTGGGCCTCTATTCAATCAGCTGTACTGCTTGCAAATAAGTGTAGCGCTTGTAATTCCTTTTTGATTGATTATTCATCCTCCAGGTGCCCTCTGACCCCTGCTGGCCCCTTTAACGCGGAAGACAGACGTCTGTCCACGGATTAGTGATGGGGTAAGAGAGCGAGAGAGAGAGAGGGAGGGAGGGAGGGAGAGAGAGAGGGAGAGCGAGAGCGAGAGGGAGAGAGAGCGCGCGCGCGAGACAGACAGACAGACAGACAGACAGACAGACAGACAGACAGACAGACAGACAGACAGACAGACAGACAGACAGACAGACAGACAGACAGACAGACAGAGTTAGAGAGAGGAAGGCATGGCTGCTAGCGGTTCCCGTGTTCAGACTGCTCTTAAACCGCCTGTGGCCAATGCACACGGAACACATAAAACTCTCCTTGACAACAAAGTCTAAATAGTTTTGGTAGGGCCAGCGTATAATGACATGATATGGAATACATACTTACTCTATAATATTAAATGCACATGTTTTTTGGCTCAACATAAACTGGGCGCTGCAGGCTCACAGGAAGACTTGCTTCACTTATCGGTCTAATACACACAAGAACACACGCACACCGTGCTAATGCACATGATGCTAACACACATGCTAATACACACCATGCTAATGCACATGATGCTAACACATGCTAATACACACCATGCTAATGCACATGATGCTAACACACATGCTAATACACACCATGCTAATGCACATGATGCTAACACACATGCTAATACACACCATGCTAATGCAGATGATGCTAACACACATGCTAATACACTTGATGCTAACCCACATGCTAATACACACCATGCTAATACACATGATGCTAACACACATGCTAATACACACCATGCTAATGCATATGATGCTAACATACATGCTTATACACACCATGCTAATACACTTAATGCTAACACACATGCTAATACACACCATGCTAATGCACATGATGCTAACAGACATGCTAATACACACCATGCTAATGCACATGATGCTAACACACATGCTAATACACACCATGCTAATGCACATGATGCTAACACATGCTAATACACACCATGCTAATGCACATGATGCTAACACACATGCTAATACACACCATGCTAATGCACATGATGCTAACACATGCTAATACACACCATGCTAATGCAGATGATGCTAACACACATGCTAATACACTTGATGCTAACACACATGCTAATACACACCATGCTAATACACATGATGCTAACACACATGCTAATACACACCATGCTAATGCATATGATGCTAACATACATGCTTATACACACCATGCTAATACACTTAATGCTAACACACATGCTAATACACACCATGCTAATACACTTGATGATAACACACATAAGGCTAATACACATCATGCTAATGTAAAAATATATGTGTGTGTGTGTGTGTGTGTGGTGTGGTTGTGTGGTGGTGTGTGTGTGTGTGTGTTGTGTGTGTGGTGTGTGTGTGTGTGTGTGTGTGTGTGATGTGGCGTTGGAGCCAGGTTCGAAACCAGAAGGATGGTCTTGTGTGGGTATTTTTGCATCTATATAGTAAGTCTGTGTTGTTGATGTGCGTGATGGTGTGGTGTGTGGGATGGTATGTGTTGTTGCTGTTTGTGTGATGATTGGGATGTGGGTGTGTGTGTGCGTG
>OLKM01000379.1:67552-84476 GCA_900291075.1 Melanogrammus aeglefinus | reverse complement strand
GACAGACAGACAGAATCAGGACAGACAGACAGACAGACAGACAGACAGACAGACAGACAGACAGACAGACAGACAGAAAAACACTCAAATGCACACACACATACAGAATCATAAAAACACTGTATGTATGACACACAGACAGACAGACAGACAGACAGACAGACAGACAGACAGACAGACAGACAGACAGACAGACAGACAGACAGACAGACAGACAGACAGTCACACACACACACACAGTATCCTACATTACACATACATGCATAGAAGTTAGAGCACCATTTGAACACTTCAATCCAGTGGTTATTTTTACTTTACTTTATCCACTTATTCCGTCACTTTCCTATATCTATAAACGACACATTAACATTGAAAGGTCAGCCGGGGAATTGGTCATAAAAAAAGCTATTTTGAGGCGTGGAAAATGGTCATTTCTACCTCCGGTGTGGAACGGATCGATTGGGGGTGGGGAGACGAGGAGAGAAAGAAAGGGGGGAAGAAAAACAGACTTTCTCCGACAACGAATTAATACTTGTAAACGTTTGGTAAATATGTTTTCACACCGCGGCGCAGAGCCAGCCCGGGGTCCCTGAGATCAGCCGTTTCATTTCACATCAATTTCTCTCCTCTCGGCCGTCCTCCATTCTGTTCCCAGAACTGATCCGTGGTTCATTAGAGCCGCTCTGCATCGCGTCTGCTCAGAGAACCGCACGGATTCGGCCGTTAGGTGCATCTCTGTGTCTACCTAAACCGTCCATTATGTTTACATTTACTTTTTGCGTTATTTGACTTTTAACATTCCTGTTGCTCAAATTAGACAGATACAAATATATTAAAGATAGATATACAGTTTATATTTTAAGCTTTTCATATTATTATGTATGTATTTGTAACTTTGCTATTCCTATAATTGCCCTTTACATTTACCCTTACCCTAACCCAGACCCGGTCCCAGTCCCACAACCGGTCCTGTGGATATAGACCCTGTCCTGTGGACCAGACCCGGTCCCGTGGATCTAGTCCCAGTCCTATGAACCCCTGGACCTAGACCCGGTCCCAGTCCTCCCAACCTTCCCCTCAGTCTCATGGAATATATTATGGTCTGTTTCGCTCAGAATGGAGTTTGCCTCAGAAGCAGCCAAGTGGATCTGCCTGCATGTGTAAGATATTATGTGGGCTCAGGCCGACTCTGACTCAAAATACATCCAACCACAGGACGGGGAAAAAACAGCAGCTACTGTATGTGTTCTGAATTACCGACACTGCAGCGGAAGGCTTGGTCAAACATTATCCCGTCTGTCGCTTGCTACGAATTATCCCAGCTGGGCGTTGAATGGAGCGTGTTTGGAGATGAAAACAACATGTTTCCATTGGGCTGTGGATGTACCTGTGGTTCTGACGACAACACAAACAAGCGCTCCCTCTCTGTGTGTGTACTCAGAGGCCTGCTGGCTCTCCCACGGCCGATCCTCCAGAACTCTGATCTGGAGCCGGGACACACCGGGCTAGGCAGCCATCAGTAACAGTGTAACCAGACAAACCAGTAGATAGCCAGTCAAACTAACAGTTAACCAGAGAAAACATTAGCTAGCCTGTCAAACTACTAGTTAACCAGCCAAACCAGTACCTAGTCAGTCAAACTACCAATTAACCAGACAACCTAGAAGTTAGCAAGTCAAACTACAAGTTAACCAGAGAAACCAGTAGCTAGCCAGTCAAGCTACCAGTTAACCAGAGACACAACTAGCTAGCCGTCAAACTACCAGTTAACCGACAAACAACTAGCTAGCCATGAAACTACCAGTTAACCAGACAAACCGCTAGCTAGCCAGTCAAACTACCAGTTAACCAGACAAACAACTAGCTAGCCATGAAACTACCAGTTAACCAGACAAACAGGTAGCCATCAAACTACCAGTTAATGAGACAAAACAACTAGCTTGCCAGTCCAATTACTGGTTAACCAGACAAACAACTAGCTAGCCAGTCAAACTGCCAGTTAATCAGAGAAACAACTAGCTAGCCATCAAACTACCAGTTAACCAGACAAACAACTAGCTATCCATCAAATTACCATTTAACCAGACAAACAACTAGCTAGCCATCAAACTACCAGTCAACCAGACAAAACAACTAGCTAGTCAATCAACCATCCAACCAGCCACCCGTCAGTCATCAAGTCATTTCAACATCCAGTCAACCAGGAGGTCAAACATCAAACCGCCGTGTCAGCTGACCTCTGTCCTCCAGCCTCTGGTCTCCTCTCGCCGTTCCATCGGGAACAACTGATACCTTCATGATGCTAAGTCGCCGCTGGCGCTCAACCATCGGAGCCAAGCGACGGCATATGGGGGCGCTGCTGAACAGGTTGGTGCTGTTGCGTGAGCCCGGCCCGGGGGGGGAAACACCCCCCCAACCCGAGATCGCCTCCCCTTCCAGTCCCCTGGCAGAAGCTCGGCCTAATGGAGCCCATATGCCGCACGGGGTTCTGCACCCCCCGCCACACGGGTCCTGCCTCCCCCCCCCCCACCCCGGGCCGGGCTCACGCTCCAGCACCGACCGGTTCAGCCCGGACGTCATGCGTTCACAAGGCGCTGATCAAAGGTACAAAGAGCTGACTGACGACAGCGTCGACCAATCCAACGGCGGATAAATGATCAGGACCCGGCCGCCACAGACAGGAGGGCTGCGAGACACCGCTAGCAGGATATTAAAAAGGCTCACACTTGACAGACGGGAGCAGGCATTTATTTTGGTGAGACGCGTTCTATCTTGTCAGTTATGTGGCGTTTAGCTCGTCGAGGGCTGCAGACGTAGCATCCTGCGCAGCTGCTGCGCGCTAGCACCGCGGGGGCAGCACGGCGCCAGCGCTGCCAAGCAGGAGGTAGCGGCAGTTGGCAGCGCTACAAGGCGCTAGCTAGCTCTGGCAGACACATGGTGCGCAGGGGCTAGCGTGCTACTGCGGCGTCAGGCTAGCAGAGAGCGCACGTTTTGACACTGAATTTAACACGTACTTAACACGTCTGCTAAAGCTATCCCGCAGGCTATTTATATAGCATGTATTAATGTGAGAACGGCCAGTGTGTCGATGTTTAAAGTCTTGCATGTGTGCTTTGATTCAGACTGTGAGAGCGGGAGAGAGAGAGAGAGAGAGAGAGAGAGAGAGAGAGAGAGAGAGAGAGAGAGAGAGAGAGAGAGAGAGAGAGAGAGAGAGAGAGAGAGAGAGAGAGAGAGAGAGAGAGAGAGAGAGAGAGAGAGAGAGAGAGAGAGAGAGAGAGAGAGAGAGAGAGAGAGGATAGAGCTAGTACAGGAGAAAGTGAGGGCAAGAGCGTGTCAACTTCAAAAGGAGCTGTGAGGAACTAGGGCCTCCCATTGTGCCCGAGGAGACAACAGCGCTCTCACAATATAGCGGCTACAAAATGGCTGCTGGGCCGCACGGTCAAACGGACAATCTGGAACAAATTGAGATCTGGCACTGGGGGCCGGTGGAAGTAACAGCACGGAGCGCTGGGAATGGGAGGAGGCCCACAGATGAAAATATATCCTTCATCCCCAGAGCTGAGGGAGTCACGGACGGCTCTGAAGTTATTCTGACACGCTGTGTGTTCAATCAAGTAGAATTCTTGAAGTTGTTGACGGAATTTATAGCGTTTTATTTTGCATTGGATTAACTGTGTCACGGTCGGAGATATCTGTATAAATGTTAGGTATTCGGAGTCTCACGGCTGAACCTCAACCTGTTGCTTATCAGTGTTCCTGATGTGTGATTTATCTAAGGGGGTTTCCCTCAGAGGAGACGAGAAGGAGAGCAGCAACAGGGGGTTACACTATCTCTGTTCCTCCTCAGATCAACGCCCAGATCACTAGAGATACACCGTCTCTCCCCCCCTCCCTCCTGCTCTCTCCCCCCCTCCCTACCGCCGCTCTCTCTCCCTCCCTCTTGCTCTCTCTCCCGCTCTCTCCCCCCCCCCCCTCTCTCTCTCTCTCTCCCTCCCTCTCTCCCTCGCTCTCTCTCTCTCTCTCTCTCTCGCTCCCTCTCTCTCTCTCTCTCTCTCTCTCTCTCTCTCTCTCTCTCTCTCTCTCTCTCTCTCTCTCTCTCTCTCTCTCTCTCTCTCTCTCTCTCTCTCTCTCTCTCTCTCTCTCTCTCTCTCTCTCTCTCTCTCTCTCTCTCTCTCTCTCTCTCTCTCTCTCTCTCTCTCTCTCTCTCTCTCTCTCTCTCTCTCTCTCTCTCTCAGACCCCAGGGCAGAGACCTCCTGGGTCAGAACTCAGAGCAGAGGCCTCTGGGGCCCATCTGCTCGTCCCCGGGTGCCTGGCCGGGCCCCTCAGTGGTTCAGTGGACCTGTAGACCACTTCACCAGGAGGTTCCTCAGAGGGACTGTCTGAAGGCAGCTGGTCGCCCCCCTCCCCCCTCCCCCCACGGTGACCTTCCTGTTCATGCTGGCCTTCACCGCTAAAGCCAGAGGAACCCATCCAGGGACGTGATGGATTGAGACCCGGCCGCATTGTGATGCGTCTTCCGCTTCCTGCCGCGAGGAGGAAGTGACCCCCCAGTCTGATAAACGGACCGTCCATCCGTTAAGCGGGCGACACCAGCGGTGTCAGATCACAAATGACTTGTTGATCTGCCTCCACGCCCCGCCCCCCCTGCCGGGCTCCCAGTGAGGGGACAGAGGGCGGTTGATGGGCTCCCAGGGGCCTCTCTGTCCCCTGGCGACCCCCTGGGGTGAAACAACCGCAGGGGGCTGATGTTGTGGAGGCTGAGGAGAGGGAGGGGCCACTCGAGAGTACATGATCAGGCGATCCTCTCCGTTAAACCTAAGAATCCTTTTCTCCTCTGGGAGCGGAGATGAGGATGGACTGATCTCCTGACCGGTTGGGAGAGGAAGACCAGAGGAGTACTCCGATGGAAGAGAGGGAGTTACTTGATGCTAAATTGAAAGCACATGATCTCTGGGCTCTTCGAAATAATGACACTTTATTTATTTTTCTTTGCTCAATTTTTTTGCACAGCGCAAGAGCAGGAATTTTCCTTCTTCCAAAAACATTATCGAATTAGACGTTTTTTTTCAGGCTTCATGAAAACATTGACCAGGACTTTAGTGATCACCAACTCAAATAACATTTCCTGCAAAGGAAATTGCAAACAGAAAATCGTTTAAAGTACAGAAATAGCAAGTCCTTCAGAACAACGCCGTTGAAATAAACCGCAAGACACGTCACCGAGACAGGAAGAGATCAGATCTAAGGCGATGAGCAGATAGTGCGCTCTAGATCCAGAAGAGGGAGAGATCCAGTCACCCTGTTTCCCCCTAATTCAGTTAATGGCCGTAAAAGAGAGCGTTTGTTCAGAAGGACTCCATCACAAGTTTCCACTCGGTTCGAAAAGGCGGAGGTCTTTTCCACCAGCTCTGAGTGTTCAGAGTGTTATGGTGACCCACTCTGGGAGGAGGTGGTGGAGGAGGTGGTGGAGAAGGAGGGAGAAAGAGGAGGAGGAGGTGGAGGGAGAAAGAGGAGGAGGAGGTGGAAGAGGAGAAGGGAGAAAGTGGAGGGAGGTGCTTCATCCTACCTTATTGATGCCCAATGCCACCTTCGCCTCCATCACCACCAGCTCCTCAACCTCCAGCTCCTCCGTCTCTTCCACCACCAGCGCCTCCACCACCACCTTTACCTCCTCCACCACCAGCTCCTCCTCCTCCTCCTCCTTCCCCTTCACCTCCTCCACCACCACCTTGACCTCCTCCACCACCAACTCCTCCTCCTCTTCCCCCTTCCCCTTCACCTCCTCCACCACCACCTTGACCTCCTCCACCACCAGCTCCTCCTCCTCCTTCTAATTCACCTCCTCCACCACCAGGTCCTCCTCCTCCTCCTCCTCCTCCTTCCACTTCACCTCCACCTCCATCAGCATCACCGAGGCCTGGTCTGAGGTTCCTGCAGATTGTTGGGAAAGACAAGAGTCTGCATGCTCCACCCTCACCCTCAGGAGCCATTCTGGGGGCCCGGGCCCCGAGCAGGTGCTCTAGTGTTCATTACCCCGAAGCCCAAAGGCCCGTCTGAAGGTTGGAGAAGGAGAAGGAGAAGGAGGTGCAGTCCTGGGATGGAAGGTGTGGAGCCGGCTGCTGATTTAGTGGTCGGACCACGACGTCCTCTCAGGCATACACACACACGCACACGCACACACACACACACACACACACACACACACACACACACACACACAGACACCGCACACAAAAAATCATACACACACACACAGACACCGCACACATGCGCATACACACACGCACACACACACGCAGACGCTTGTATACACACAAGCGCAGACAGAAGCACACATACAGGCCAACCGCACACAGAGAGCCAGTGAGGCCCAGACAGCTGAGGGGCGCATGGGAACAGGTTAGCTCTGTTATCAGCAGACCCCCCAGAAAGACCCCCAGCTCGGGTCAGGGGCGCTGGGAGAGCAGGCGCCGGTGAGCCAGACCGCCGGGCTGCTAGCGCTGTGTGTGTCTCACGCTACACGCTACGCACCACACGCTACGCACCACACGCTACAAGCTACAGGCTACGCACCACACGCTACAAGCTACCGCTACAGGCTACCGCTACAGGCTACCGCTACACGGCCGCGGCCAGAAGGTCGCTCCAGAGGGAGCTCCTCAGCATCACGACCCGACCATGTGTCACATGTCTCAGTGTGGACCGTGCTGCCCCCCCCCCCCCCCCGGCGCGCTGTAGGCCCAGTGCTGTAGACCAGCCATCGCTGTGCTCTGCACGGAGATCTCCCAGAGCCCCCCGGGCTCCGCGCGCCGAACAAACAACAGCAGACCTGACGGACCCGGTGCAGGAGGAAGACGTCCAGGGTTTGCTCATTAACATGGCAGCGGCCAGGCGGCTGGCATTGTGCTGGGGCTGTTGGGGGGGCTGTGGGGGGGCTGTGGGGGGGCTGTGGGGGGGCTGCGCAGGCTCCAGCTGGCCCCGTCCGGATCAGACCAGAGGCTGCTGCTGCTGCTGAGAGCCAGGCCAGATGGCCCGCTGGAGCAGGGCCCATTCAAGGACTTAACGCCTCTCTCCTCCTCGCCCCTCTCTCCCCCTCTCTCCTGGCCTCCCCCCTCTCTCCTCCTCGCCCCTCTCTCCCCCTCTCTCCTGGCCTCCCCCCTCTCTCCTCCTCGCCCCTCTCTCCTCCTCTCTCCTGTCCTCCCTCCTCTCTCCTCTCTCTCCTGTCCTCCCCCCTCTCTCCTCTCCTCATTCCTCCTCTCTCTTCCCTCTGTCCTTCCCTCTCTCCTCTCTCTCCTCTCGCCTCCTCTGGGGGGGGGGGGGTGAAACATAAAAAAGAAAGTTTGTAAAAGCTATTGAATGTTTCAGAGGGAGAGAGGGAGGGAGGGAGGGAGGGAGGAGGGAGGGGGAGATATGTAGGGAAGAGAGAGAGAGGCAGGGAGGAAGACGGGGGGGGGGGGGGGTTAGTTGGACCCTTCCTGCTTGGTATTGGTGGTCTGTAGGCGAGGCGGGTCTTGGTCGGTGATCAAAAGGTGTTTAATAAATCTAGAGCTGTGACGCCCCCCCCCTGTAGCTCTCCACGGTGTCACCCTTCACATGGCAGGGTGACACACTGCACCACAGGGGGGACGGGCTGCTGGGGGACGGGCCCCCGAGAGAGAGAGGCCCCGAGGGGGGGAGAGAGAGAGAGAGAGAGGAGGGGAGAGAGAGAGAGAGAGAGAGAGAGAGAGAGCATGTAGGCTACGTTGCTGGAATCAATCAATAAAAAGGAAGCAATTCACCGACACAAAGCGAATACCAATTTAATGGCAGGGGGCGGAGCCGGGAACGCCAGGACTTGGTATCGATGGCAAAGGGTGGGAGGAGGAAGAGGAGGAGGAGGAAGGGGAGGAGGGAAGAGGAGGAGGGAAGAGGAGGAGGGGGAAGAGGAGGAGGGGGAAGAGGAGGAGGGGGAAGAGGAGGATGGCAAAGGGTGGGAGGAGGAAGAGGAGGAGGGGGAAAGGGAGGAGGAAGAGGAGGAGGGGAGAGGAGGAGGGAAGAGGAGGAGGGGAGAGGAGGAGGGGGAAGAGGAGGAGGGGAGATAACCTGTGGAGGAGGCCCTCTGAAGGAGGACGGTCCTCTCCTCCTCGCTGTGTCGGTCCCAGCGCTCCGGAACAAACCAGGAGTGAAAATAGATCAACAAGAGGGATGAGGCGGGCGTGGGTCCCGGGAGTTAGCTCCATCACCGTGACGACCGCGCCCCGCGCCCCTAATTGCTGTGATTGTTGATGTTCTTTGTTCTCCTGATGCGGTCGTTTGTTTCTGCTCGTCCTTCCTGTTGTTTCGGGGAAACCGAACCCATCACATCGGGGGACTAACATCGGGAAAGATAAACCTCTGCCTATCTTCAGTCGCTGAGGAGACGCTCTCATCAGGGGCCCTGAGAGGGGTTGGGGCCCCGGGGCTGGGGTGAGGGCCCCTGAGAGGGGTGAGGGCTCGGGGATGGGGTGTGGGCCCCTGAGAGGGGTGAAGGCCCGGGGGTTGGAGTGAGGGCCCCTGAAATGGTCAAGGGCCCCTGAGGTGGGGTGAGTGCCCCTGAGAGGGATGGGGGCCCCTGGGAGCTGTGGGGGCCCCTGAGGGGGGTGAGGGCCCCTGAGAAGGGTGAGGGCCCCTGAGGTGGGGTGGGGGCCCCTGAGAGGGGTGAGGGCCCCTGAGGAGCTGTGGGGGCCCCTGAGAGGGGTGAGGGCCCCTGAGGTGGGGTGGAGGCCCCTGAGAGGGGTGAGGGCCCCTTAAGCAGTGTTAGGGCCCGGGGAGGCGGGGTTAGGGCCTGGGAAGGCAGGGTTTGCCGGACTCTCCCAGGGAGTACTGGAATGAAGTCAGTTACTGTTGCATCGTCACCCCCCCCCTGTGCACTCGTCTCACCCCACCCCCCATAGTGGACACGCCCCCCAGAGTGGGACACGCCCCTTTCTTACACCCCCCCCCGTCCCGTCCCGTCCCGTCCCGTCTGTTGGGCGCCAGCACCCTTACTCCAGGACTCCTCCTCGAAACATCCCCATGGCAACGTGGCCGCCGCTCTGTGTCGAGTGGTTCCCGCCCGTCTCTCTTTCTTTTGGGGTTTTGTTTTCTCCGACCATCAAACGGCCAATGAACACGCGGTTAAACAAACCCCTGAGGCCCGAGTCCCGCGGCGCCTCCTTCCTACAGGGGGGGGGGGGCCCTGGACCACCTCCCAGAACAGAGTCCTTCACAATAGGCTCTTCTCCTCCTCGATGTCCCTGGGAGAGAACTCTCTCCTTCCCCGCGGAGGGGAGGAGAGAGGGGGGAGGCGGGAGTGTGGGGGCCCCCATCCTGAGCTTGGCGGGAGCATGAGCGTTGATCTGACGGGTTGATCTGCTCCTCGGTGACCTCGACTGGAGACGGATTCATCGCAAACCATCGGCTGGAAATACCACAGGTGCAGACAGAGAGGATCCCGGAGAATGAGCAGTGTATTGGCGTTTCCCCGATCGATAAAACATCTTCATGGAATTTCACAGAGCGCCAAATACATGAATGAATTAATGGGGGAACATCTTGACAAAAAATAAAAAATATCCTTCATTCCTATTGAATTTCCCAGCAAGCTGAAAAACATAAAAGCCTTTAATTGTGAAACGTTCGCACCGTCTTGTTTACCGACTGGAGTCCTGAGTCGTCCACCAGCTAACCCTGTTCTCTTCAGCGTTTACTGACTGGATCCACTAGCTAACCCTGTTCTCTTCAGCGTTTACTGACTGGATCCACTAGCTAACCCTGTTCTCTTCAGCGTTTACTGACTGGATCCACTAGCTAACCCTGTTCTCTGCAGCGTTTACTGACTGGATCCACCAGCTAACCCTGTTCTCCTCAATGTTTACTGACTGGATCCACCAGCCAACCATGATACTTTTCCACAGAAGCCCCACCTCAGCGGTCGCAGCGGGGTGCTCAGCGGCTGTGGCGGGGGGCCCGGGGGCCCACATGCCAGACATGGCTGCGGGGCCACCTGTTGGACAGAATGTTGGGTGGCTAATTCTAGTAGCGAGACGGGACACATGGCTGCCTGTCACCTCCCATCAGAAAGAGGGCCCTTACCCCCCCCACCCCCACCCTGCAATCCCATCCTACCACCCCCCCCCCCCCCCACCACCCCCAACACCCCAAATCCCTCCTCCTTTACCCACAGGGCCTCTGACTCTCCCAGACACCCCAACCCACATCTCAACCCGACACCCTACAGTTCCCCAGCACCCCCTCCTCATTCTCCCTGATTGTGCACAGCTCCTCAGGGTTCATTTACACTCCTGACCCCAGCCCTCCATCCTGGGTCCCAGCAGGAGGCCAGGCTCTGCTCTGAGGGGCCCTAGAGGCTCTTGGGGCCCTCAGAGAGCCTCTAGAGCCTCTGATCACTGAGGGCTCTGGAAACAGGCCTTCTCCCGCCCGCGCTCCCCGCTGCGACGCCTCGTGGGTCCCGTCGCTGGGTTCCACGTCAGAGTTTTGTTTTTTTCGGGCGACGGTCGGTTCAAGAGGAACCGAGGTTTCTTTTTTTTCCGCTCCCTCATTTTATTCTTATTAATGGTTTGGGAATCAAAGCGAGGCGGTGGAACGTAGAGAATACTAACAGCTGTGCCTGGAGGGCCCTCGCCTCCAGACTTTACCTCCAGATTTGTCGTTCTTAAATCGTCCTGAGCCTCAGAGGGGGCCGCGCTGAGCGGCCGCTGACAGCCTGACGTCAGCGCTCCTGGCTCCCGCTCCTCCTCCTCCGATCCGCTACCTGGGAGAACTCCCTCACTCCTATCGTGCTGCAGACGTCTCCTACATCTCTGCCGGTTGTTTTGTTACTCCCAAGGGTTTCAGCAGATCTCTTTTCTAGTTCTGACAACCGGCCCCCCCGTCCGGGGTGACAGAACATCTTACCTCTCCTTATCGCGCCCGGCAGCTAGACCTCGCCCGGCGATAGCTTCAAGCACCTGCCAGATACCCAAAATACCAAACGCACACACAAGGCCTCAGCTGTGGCAGCGATCCGCGCACAATCCGCGCCACCTCGTCACGGCAACCTCTGAAACCCAAGCTCTGTGTCATCATCTGCAGGGCGCCTGCAAACAGATTCATTGCCGGAGGAACATTCTCAGAGGGCCGGGGAGAGGCAGGGGGTGGTGGTGGACCTCCTCACCTCCTCCCCCCCCCCCTGCCTATCTTAGAGCAACGAGGATGGATGGGGGGGGGGGGGGGGGCGTGCAGACGGGGGGGTCAGTTGAAGCCCTGACTGGAGGACAAGAGGTGATGGATGAGGGGCTGGGACAGGGCCCACCAACACCCCCTCAAAGCAAACATTTGGCCCTTTATTTTCAGTGTGTGGTAGAAACCCCCTTACACCCCCCCCCCCCCCCCCCCCCCCATTACCCAAGCCCTCCTCCTCCTCCCCCAGCCCCACCCCTCCTGCTATTTCTGTCCCCTTCTCCTCTCGCTCGCCATTTTTCATAAATGACAATTGTGCTCCTCAGCACTTTACTGTCCCAGTCCCCCCCCCCCCCCCCCCCCTGGGGGAGAGGGGGGAAGGGGGGGGGGGCTCGGGGGCCAGGCCGATACACATATCAAGGGAGAAGGGCTAGGCTATGCTACGCTAAGCTAGGCTAGGCAAAAGTGAATGCCCAAAAGCAAAGGAAAAAAATGAAGTATAAACACAAGAACAGGTGTAATCCTTAGAGCCTTTGAACCCTGAGAGGGGTCTGTTGATGCTCACATTAATCGCGCTGTGTGTAGGCAGGCGGGGATAGATGATCACTGCTGGCTCCCAGCCCCTTCATCCTAGCGCCTAATCAATAATATAACAATCGCCAAACCAAACGGCCGCATCTTAAGCAACTTAGCGGGAAACTGAGTTGGGAATTGTGCAAGAGTATTGTGATGATGTGAATTGCATTATTATTGATAAAGTAACCTTAATCCAACACCTCTGACATTAATCACCAAAGCCCAAAATAATTATTACAAAAGGAGCAACGACAAATCAAACCAACAGACAAAAGAACTGCAGGAGCCAGGAGGGAAACTAGGCTGACAGCTAATCTGTAGCTGATCTACTGCAGCTACAGACCCCCCCACACACACGGTGTGTGTGTGTGTGTGTGTGTGTGTGTGTGTGTGTGTGTGTGTGTGTGTGTGTGTGTGTGTGTGTGTGTGTGTGTGTGTGTGTGTGTGTGTGTGTGTGTGTGTGTGTGTGTGTGTGTGTGTGAGTGAGGACCAATCATGTGCCAGGGGATACATTGTTCCCGGTGTGGATATTGACATCCTTCATAAATCTCAGCCATTGGATCGTCTCTGTCTATTTTTACTCTGTGGGTCGCAGACCGGCTCGGGGCCCATTGAGCCCCTACTGACCTGGGGGGGGGGCGGGGCCGGGGGGGGGGGGGGGGGCCCGGGGCCAGAAGAGGGCCCATAACTATCTTTACTGCAAACTTACACAAACACACACAACACATAGGTATAGCCAACAGAAACTAAGCCCATGTACACACTCACCGACACACAAACACTACCAAACAGAAACAAACACACAAACACACTCATAGACACGCAGAAACACAGACACACACACACACACACACACACACACACACACACACACACACACACACACACACACACACACACACACACACACACACACACACAGTAACGGCTATGCACACAGGTGCACACCTGTCCAGGGGACAGAGCAGCCTCCAGCCGTGACCTGGTAATGGTCAGGGGGGCGGGGGGACCACAACATGTCCCAGGACATTCTGCTGCTACACTGATGCTCTTTTAAACCTGCAGACATCGGTGTTACAGCCAGGACATAGTGACCTCTTCTAGTGGAATGTCATTAAATAAACTCACCAATAATGCTCTCTCTCTCTCGTTGATTAAAACAATGAGACAGACACAGAGAGAGAGAGAGAGAGAGAGAGAGAGAGAGAGAGAGAGAGAGAGAGAGAGAGAGAGAGAGAGAGAGAGAGAGAGAGAGAGAGAGAGAGAGAGAGAGAGAGAGAGAGAGAGAGAGAAGAGAGAGAGAGAGAGAGAGAGAGAGAGAGAGAGAGAGAGAGAGAGATGTCAGGTGACTCAGCAGCCGTCCATTAGTGTTAGCCTCAGCGCTGTTGCTTTTTAATCCCTGACGTCTGCGTGTCACTTCCTGCCGGGTGTGGAGTGGGGGGGAGGGTTCGGGGAGGGTTTGTGACAGGCTGAGTCATGGCCAAGGAGAGGATGGGCGAGCGAGCAGGTACATGCGATGATGAAGCCAGACAGATCATATTCATGTTCCTGCCCTCCCAATCACATCATCATCATCACATCCTCACAATCATCATCCTCCTCCTCATCATCACAATCATCATCCTCATCATTACATTATCATCCTCATCACTCATCATCATCCTCACATCATCATCCTCATCCATCATCATCATCATCATCATCATCATCATCACATTATCATCATCCTCATCCTCACCTCATCACATCCTCTTCACCTGTGACGTCATCACCACCATGGTCATGATGATGACGTCATGTGATGTCATGAGGACGACGTCATGTGACCACGACCACCGGAAGGCTTCGCTGGCATCACACCGGAACGCTCGGCTCCTGAGGTCAAACATCATTGCCATGATTACTTCAGGTGTGTGTGTGTGTGTGTGTGTGTGTGTGTGTGTGTGTGTGTGTGTGTGTGTGTGTGTGGTGTGTGTGGTGTGTGGTGTGTTGTGTGTGTGTGTGTGTGTGTGTGTGTGTGTGTAATTACACCAATATGATTCCAAGTCACCAAACCCACAAAGAGAGTCCCTCCTCCTTGAGGCATCACCTCCGCTCTGACCACAGCTCCGTAACCTCGGCCATTACCCTCCGTCTGCCGGGGTGAGCTCCAGGATTATGAATAATGTGAACCCGCCTCATTCTCTCTCTCTGCGTCAGCTTCTAACAAGGTGTCAGGACTGTGGCTACTGGCCTGACCAGAGAGGGGGAGGGTGTGTGTGTGTACGTCCTGAGGCCCTGTGTGTGTGTGTGTAAGTCCTGGGGTCCTGTGTGTGTGTGTGTGTGTGTGTGTGTGTGTGTGTGTGTGTGTGTGTGTGTGTGTGTGTGTGTGTGTGTGTGTGTGTGTGTGTGTGTGTGTGTGTGTGTGTGTGTGTGTGTGTGTGAGTGTGTGTGTGCGCGTTTGTTTGTGTGTGATGTGGGGAAACACACATACAATCAGACACATTCATTTACTCTGCATCACACACACATACCACCCCCTCTCCCCGCCCCCCCCCCCAAACCCACATGTTTTCCCCACATCACACACACACGCACACACAATGTGATCGTTCCGTCATCTTGACACCCATTCATTAGCCCCTTGTCCGTCCGGGCACAGTGCGTGCCCATTGGACGAGCGCCGGACAACTGCGGCTAATTCAGAGAACCCGTGCTGACAACTCCAGCTGAGCGGGCCTCCCCCCCGCCCCGCGCAGCTAACGGATTAGCCCTGACAGCGACAGTGGCGCGGCCCAGAGCCTCTGTGCTCCAGTCACTCCCAGCGGCCGGCACTTTGATCCAAAGCGGCTTACAACACAGAGAACGGAGGGCTGAGAATCAAACCCGCGACCTGCTGCTGCTAATGCCTTGCTCTTCAGCTCGGATGAATTCCTCCAAAGCGACTCGCAGCAGAGGCTGAAGACGTTCAGACGAGCCACTGGACCGAAGAGCTGGAGCGGAGCGCAGAGCTCTACAGGGGGGCCATCAGAGCCTCTAAATGCTACGCCACAGCAGACACATGTAGCATTCAGCGCACTAAATGCAACACTACGCTATACCGCCTACGTTCAAGGCATGTTCTATATGCAGCACTCGGAGACAGCCTACATACGTAGCGTGTCGCTCTCTAAATGCTACCCTACAGCCTACATACGTAGCGTGTAGCGCTCTAAATGCTACGCTGCAGCTGACATATGTAGCGTGTAGCTCACTAGCTGCTACCCTACAGGCGACATACGTAGCGCGTAGCGCTCTAAATGCTACGTTATGGGGCGCCGCCCCGGGTTACTTGTCGTTGCTAATGCCCCCTGTTTGATTCCTTCATCTAATATTTATTTATTTGTTTTGAAAAATTAATCTCATGACATATGGGCTCCGGGCATTCACAGGGGGGGACGGGGGGGCAGGAAGCCCAGGGGGTCGGAGGAGGGAGGGAGTGAGGAAGAGAGGGAGTGAGGAAGAGAGGAAGAGAGGGAGGGAGGGAGGGAGGGAGGGAGGGAGACGGTGACACACCCGAAAGGTCAGAGGACGGACCTGAATCCAGAACACACTGGGTTTCCTCTATCAGCGAATTATACAAATAAGGCCTATTTAAAACAAAAACCCTCTTTAATTTTAAAATAATAGTAATAGGCCTCCATCTTTGCTATACTTTTAAAATGTTCCTATAGCCTATTTTATAGCTTACATACTGATATTTTAAAACAGAAATGCGAAATGCATCCTGCGATATTTAACGGTCCCAAGTCCACTCAAGTCACCATCGACGCATCCTCGATATTTCGGCCAATTCAAGAACGCGTCAAGAACACTTCCGGGTTTTACGACTTGATGCGTACTTTGAATTGGAACAGTACTTGGGCTACGACTGATGACGTTTCACGAGAACGCAAGTACACAAGTACAGAAAAGAACGCGAATTGAGAAACGGCCATAATCATCAATAAAATAACGATGGCGTAATACACAGAACTAAGACAAGATGCTGGTAGAAGACCTTTTGTTACTCAGACATTGTGTTAGTACAACAATAGTCCCTCATGGGTATTGAAGTGTGGGGTTTACATTAAAGTCGGAATAATCCAGATATAAAATAGGATATTTTACCTAGCTAAAGGTAAAACACATAACTTGATTTCGGCATCATAGCCATATCATAACTGGTGACCAACCATGTGGATTGTTTAATTTAATGTTTTAATTTGTACAAGTTTCATAACGTTATCAATGTGTGTTAAATAGCTAAAGCATTCTTTTAACAATTACCACACAAACTATTCACCAAAACGTCGCAGCCTGCAGCGTCATAGTGCTGTTGGACCACTAACCCCCCTCCAACCCAAAGGCGCTGGGACCAAACGCCCGCTCCCCAGCCAGTAGGCCTCCCCTCCCTTCAGCGTGGCACTGCGCATTAACAACAAAGAGTCCCTGCTCCGAAAGATGTTATGTCTACATAAATGCCTCTTATGACCGGAGGCGCTTAAACATGAGCATAACCAGACAGAAGGTATTAGATAAAAGTTTGAACAGACCGACCGAAGCGCAAAGTGAACATTTTAGAAGAAGTTTGACATTTGGAACTCATAAATAAAATAAATATTTATCACAAAGACATGCCGTAACTAAACGTTCTTTATAGAAGCAGATGTTGGCATTGAATAACGGCAAAAAAAAATTTAAAAGTAAAAAGTGAAAAAGTTTGACATCCAAAAGCACGCTGGACGAGGAGCAAACAACAGTTGCCAAAACCAGCTGAGACCGGTCGTTATTAGTAATAGTGGCACTCCATAACGGGGATGTCATACCAGCACAAACACACGTGCACACAAACACACACACATACTCACACATGCTGGCAGAGGGCTGATTGGTCGATACTTGTCGTGTGGCGCTCGGATCAATCCTCTAATTAGATCTGCTGGAACAGCGAGTAAAGATCACGTGACAGACGGCTCGTTAACGCTTCATTGGAGAGCTAATTAGTGACAGGGGAGGGGGAGGGCAGAGGGGGGAGTTGGCGACCTGTCACTGTACTGTCTAACCCCTACCTGCTCCTTAATGACCTGTCTCTGTACTGTCTAACCCCTACCTGCTCCTTAATGACCTGTCTCTGTACTGTCTAACCCCTACCTGGTCCTTAATGACCTG
>OLKM01000379.1:0-58139 GCA_900291075.1 Melanogrammus aeglefinus | reverse complement strand
CTCTCTCGTCTCTCCTCTCTCTCTCTCTCACCTCATCTCTCTCTCTCTCTCTCTCTTCTCTCTCTCTCTCTCTCTCTCTCTTCTTCTCTCTCTCTCCTTCTCTCTCTCTCTCTCTCTCTCTCTCTCTCCTCCCCCCCCCCCCAAAAATATCCCATTCCTAATTCCTTAATTCCTAATTTCCCTATATATATAATATATATAATATCTTTTGATATGAACAGCCGAACTTCAGAGTTACTTTGCATTTTAAAAGCGTCTACTAAAAAAGTGTCCGACTTTGAAACACAATTCTTCTCATTTCCCTTTTCCAAATACCACCTTAACCCAAAATCCTGGAGCAGGATCCAAGGACAACAGCGGAGGTTCCTCCAGGCTGAGTCGGGGGCTCAGTGTAATGGGAGGCCTTCCCTCTCCCAGCAGATCGCTCCGACTCCATCAGAGCGCTCCCAGTCCAGAGCCGCGAGACCCGGAACCAGGAAGAGGCAAAGCTGCTCATCTTCGTTGGTCGGAAGTTTTTCAAGCCGCCGAGCTTCCAACGACTCAGTTTGTCCAATTAGAACCCTAATTAGAGCCCTAATTAGGGCTCTAATTAGGGCCCTAATTAGGGCCCTCATCAGGCCCTTGTAATTGCAGCCGAGATGGCAGCCTGCTCTACAAAGCAGCCATCCTCACAACGTATTGATTGCATCGAGGCCCGATGGTGTTCATTTTGGATCTGGAAACAAACCCCCAGCCTTCCCTCGACCGGGCGCTGGCCGGTCGCGCTCGTTAGCCGCGGGTTAGCGGGGTTCTGGTGCTTAACCGGAGCCACATGCGGCTGATTGGGGGATGTTTTGGGCTCCATGTGCATTGTTTAGCAACGCATTCCGGAGCCAGAACCCCCGGTGTTGGCCCGCCTGGACCAGTAAGACCAGCAGGCTGTGGGCGTGTGCATTCTGTTGGACTTACCGATCGACCAATGATCCACTCAACCGGGGATTGTTGTTGTGCTGTTGTGTTGTGAGCTAAGTGCTATTAGATGCACTTCCACTGACTATCCGTCAGGGTTAGGGGTTGGACTCGCTGTGCTACTGACGGAGGCCCTCCCCGGACTGTAAGACACTGTGGACACCAGAAGCCTTCCACCGAGGGACGGGTCTCCACTTTGTCACCGAGCAGTGCTTTGTGTTTGAAGAATGTTTATCCCGCTTTCAGATGCTACAGCTCCCAGAGAACACCAGAACGAGGTCAGAGGAGAAGGGGGATTATGACAGGCGTGATGGATGATCCATAGACCCCCAGGACACAGACAGGGTCACCCCCACCTCAAAGAAAGGTCACCATGGCTACATCGCCCCGAGAGACGCATCCCCGTACAACGACAGAGCAGAGGAGAGAGAAGAGGAGGCTGGGGCAAGCTCTATGGTGGGGTGGATGATAGAGGGGTGAATGATAGAGGGGTGGATGATAGAGGGGTGGATGATAGAGGGGTGAATGATAGAGGGGTGGATGATAGAGGGGTGGATGATAGAGGGGTGGATGATAGAGGGGTGGATGATAGAGGGGTGGATGATAGAGGGGTGGATGATAGAGGGGTGATGAATGAGGATGATGATAGAGGGGTGGATGATTAGAGGGGTGATGATAGAGGGGTGGATGATAGAGGGTGGATGATAGAGGGTGGATGATAGAGGGTGGCATGATAGAGAGGGTGGTATGATAGAGGGGTGGATGATAGAGGGTGGATGATAGAGTGGATTAGAGGGGTGGATGATTAGAGGGGTGGATGATAGAGGGGTGGATTGATAGAGGGGTGGATGATAGAGGGATGGATGATAGAGGGGTGAATGATAGAGGGGTGGATGATAGAGGGGTGGATGATAGAGGGGTGAATGATAGAGGGGTGGATGATAGAGGGGTGGATGATAGAGGGGTGGATGATAGAGGGGTGGATGATAGAGGGGTGGATGATAGAGGGGTGGATGATAGAGGGGTGGATGATAGAGGGGTGGATGATAGAGGGGTGGATGATAGAGGGGTGGATGATAGAGGGGTGGATGATAGAGGGGTGGATGATAGAGGGGTGGATGAATGGGTAGTCGGATTGCAACAAATGGTTGATTAATTCCAAGTATCTAAATATTAATAAAAAATATCCAGGTGAGGTACTGCAGAGTGTTCTCATCCTAGTAAAGACAGAAATCCTCGAAGAAGGTCCGAGACAAAGATGAAGGAAAGACATGGCTGTAGGAAAAAGAATGGATCGATGGGAGGCTGTTGAAACACAACGCACAACAATAGGCTAGTGTTCCCCCCGAGTGCAACACACACCTGAAGACATCTCCTATACACTGGGGGGGGGGGGGTGCCCATACTGAGAGTGGGATGGCTAACCAGGTTAAGTGTCTTCTCGGAGCACCTGTGTCTTCTACCCCCTCTGGGAGTGGTTTCCACCGCAGTTCCTTCAGCAAAATGTCCTTCTGCTGTGAATAGGAATGAAACACATTTACGTAAGAAGCATATGCATTATATTTCCTCCATATAACAATTTGGAAGGTGTTCTACTCGTTATAACTTTATAAAGCCCTTTCTCTGTTTCCCTCCGTCTCCTCTGCTCTCTTCAAAGCCTCCTCCCACGTCCGCCTTGTGTTGCCTTGCCTTGTGTTACCTTGCATTGTGTTATCTTGCGTTGTGTAATCTCGGTGTCGCACAGAGGCCAGATACCTCAAGTGGAGAGAGGGCGCTCGGCTCTTCAGACGGCAGGAGCCGCTCTCTTTTGTCAATCCGCTTGGCTTCACAGGCGCGCCCCCGCCCAGCCACTAGAGAAGAAGGGGAGATGAAGGGAACAAGATGGCGGCTCTCCAGGGAGAGGGCGTTCACAACCAGAACATGATGTCTGTGTATCTGTTTGTCAAACTTTTCCACAGTGTATGTGTTTGTGGAGACAAAATGGAAACAACTAGAGGCACCAGTTGGATAGAGCTGCTCTTCCGTTTTGCGTTTGTAGATGCAGAGAGAACGGCCAAACAAATACAGAGCGGAAGCAAAGCCACACGCAAAGAACCAAGTGTTGCAAACTATGTGTCCTTATCTGTTGGTCTTGCAGAGTCTAAATTCATCCGAATGATCAACCACCTGCGGCCTTCATAGACCGAGGCTTGCCTCTAGGTTGTCTTTTTCCCGCTTAAAAGGGACCCAAAGGAAGGTGCTAGCAGTGTAGCGACGGTGAGCTAAGATCCTCCTACGTCACATTTAGCGGAAAGATTTGGGTGAGGAAACTCGCTGACATGTATTACACCAAGCTCTAAAAGGTTGAACTGAGTGTAATATTATTTGATAATCACCGTACACATACCAGGACACATTTTAGCACTGTTGCATTGAGTTGGGAGAGCAGTTTGTGAAGTTATTTAATAAGACCGCAATAATTTAACAACATAAAAAGGTGTTGATTAAGAGAAAGGGAAGGTTTTGACGGCCCGTCGAACAAAGAGCCAGTTAATAAACCTCTCCATCTCTGTGTCACTTTGAATCTACTTTTCAATATGTTCTCTGGCATATATATATATATATATATATATATAGTTATTATCTGTGGGGATCTGTGATTGAGTGGCTTTCAGCTGAGTCACCTCCACTCTTTCGTCGAGCCATGCTTGCATTTTATGCTAACAGTGTTTGTCACAACAGACCTCACCCCTGCACGCCGTGGGGTTCGAACCAGCGACCCGAGGGCTCCAGGTCATGCATTAGAATCGCTGATCCGCTCTTAAGGGTTCCTGAGGGGGGAGAAACCTCCACCCCAGTCAACAGTCATTAAGACCACAGTGTTACTGTCACACTGGGATTTCATCAAATCAATTCACACACCATGTGAATACAATTAGGCTACGGGATTGGGATCTGATTTGGTTTGTCTTGTGAAACCATGATCATAGAATTCCAAATCAGGTCAATCTCACAGCAATACTCACACTCACACAGCAATACTCACACGTCTCTCTGAGAGAGAGACGCATCAAAGAAAATTATAATCTGAATAATCTGCAACAAGGTCATGTCTGAGAAGCAGTTGGACTGAAGAAGGAAAATATTATCCATTAAATCCCTCGTTCCTCGCCAGACCCTTGGCATTCAGAGAACCCAACACAGGAACAGGGCAGACAGCACCAGTGATACCTGGGATCTCATACCCTGGAAGGTGCAGCAAGCTGTGCTACGGTGGGCGACGGTGACACCACAGAGATTAGTGCTGGCCTGTAATTAAATACACTTATGGGCCAACACGTTCACAGAATGAGTCTGGAGAGAGAGAGAGAGCGAGAGCGAGAGCGAGAGCGACAGAGACAGAGACAGAGAGAGAGAGGTCAGGTACCTCAGCAGCCGTCCGGGTGGAATGGGAGGGGAGAGAGAGAGAAAGAAATAACTTAAGAAAGAGAGAGAGACTTAGCCTGTGAGCAAGTAGAAAGCACCTCAGATTAAGCATTACATTACAGAAGTGTAAATTGCACAGCTTCAAGAACCAAGGCCAGACATAGGCTTGGAGAAATGCCTTGAGACAGAGAGACGGAGAGAGAGAGAGATTGAATCAAGAGAGAGAGAGATTGAATCGAGAGAGAGAGAGAGATTGAATCGAGAGAGAGAGAGAGAGAGAGAGAGAGAGAGAGAGAGAGAGAGAGAAGAGAGAGAGAGAGAGTGAAGCGAGAGAGAGAGAGAGAGAGAGAGAGAGAGAAGAGAGAGAGAGAGAGAGAGAGAGAGAGAGAGAGAGAGAGAGAGAGAGAGAGAGACACACACAGGTTGAGGGGAGAGAGAGGTTGAGGGGAGAGAGAGGTTGAACAGAGAGAGAGAGAGAGAGAGAGGGTGAACGGAGAGAGAGGTTGAACAGATAGAGAGAGAGGTTGAACGGAGAGAGAGAGAGAGAGGTTGAACTAGCAGTCATTACCATGACGCTCCGGAGCATTGAACCGGACCTGGAGTGATGCCTTCACTAACTCAACTGCTCTTAACATTTTTTTTCCCTTTATTCTTTGAATAAGTGAGAAATGCCACGGCCCGTTTCACAATCCCTGGGAGCCGTTTGACAAGGCGATTAGTATTCAACATAACGAGTCACTCAGCGTTCAAAGTACCGAGGGACAAAGATACTTTCATAACGCTAGCCAGTTCCTAGCGTTATGAAACAATAGCTTAGCTTATCATTTCTTTTCCTTCAGCAGAAGTACTAGCATAACTTCGTTTACCGTTTTTCCTGAGCTGACAAACTAGCTGGGCGTAACCTAAACAGGGTAGTTTAGCCTTTTCAGGTATTTTCACGTTTAACTGCCCTTTAAAAAGGCACTAAGTCTCTTGGCGGTAGACAACATGAATTTTATTATAATGTTGAAAATAAATATGTATTTTTTACACTGCAATGGCTTGGCATTTTCTAATGTAATTAGCAATAAGTGTTTTGAGAAAAGGTTAAAGATTTCAGAAAGTGGTCATTATGTGATAGATCGAGATAGAAGATACGTCTATTATGCTCCTCGTTTATTAAGAGCTATGTTCACGAGAAGATGTGGATCTCTGACCCCACATCAGAACAAATGGTTTTTAAAAAGCTTTAACCTGCTTTGGCCTTTTGATTATGAGCCAACTGAAAAATAAGACATCACGCATTGAAAGAAAAATGATAAAAAAAAGTGAAATCAATCATCCATAAAATTCCCTTTTAATTATTTAGCAGCTGCTTTCATCCAAAGCGAGTTCCAAGTGAGTGTGAGAACGATAAGAGGCTGGATCGATGAGCTGCCCTGCTAGGGGGCCCGGCTCCCCCCAGCAGCAGACGGAGCTCCGATCAGAGGTTCTCCAGATAACCCTGATGACTCAGTGCTACCTGCACATCGCCCTGGAGCCTGATGAACGCAACAACAGGAAGAAACACTGACACCAAACAAAACACAGAAGACATTTGGTCAGATGTTACTGGAAGAGCTGAGTGTGTGATATTATTAAAAGTAGTATTTTTTTTTAGGTATTGTTTTTTGTATTGACGTGACAGAGTATTTGATGCTTTTGGATAATGCTGCTAAGGCTTCTAACGTGACGCTAACGCAGCTAACTTACATGCAAGTAACTTTCTATATTCAGTAACCGGCATTCTCTCTCTCTCTCTCCCTCTCTCCCTCTCTCCCTCTCTCCCTCTCTCTCTCTCCCTCTCTCTCCCTCTCCCTCTCTCCCAGGCGTATGTGAATGTGTGTAAGTAAGTGTATTTGTTTGTGTGGTAGGCTTTATGAAGGGAACGGGGGTGTATGGCGGGGGGGGGGGGGGGGGGAGTGTGTTGACTCTTTAAAACTAATGAAAAAATACTTTGTGAGTTCAGTGAAATCTCCGACCCGGCGCCCCACACACCTCGTTACAGCGCCTTACCCACAAGCCACTTGGAGCAGGCTGGCCAATGACGTCCCTCCTACACCTGTGGCACCACACGCCAACCCTCATGGAGACGAGGGGTCCTGGTGGGTCCTGGTGGGTCCTGGTGGGTCCTGGTGGGTCCTGGTGGGTCCTGGTGGGTCCTGGTGGGTCCGTCCGGTCTACAACAGTTAGCGTGCTAACTCACCGTCTGGCTGAAGGCGGCTGGCAGCGCAGGAAGTGACCTCACTAAAGAGCAGGCAGTAAAGCAGGTGTTCCATTTGTGCCTGACCTGAGGTCGCAGAGTGACGTTCTCAGGTGGGGGGGGGGGGGGGGTCAGCCACGTGTCAGGTTAGCTGGTCTTGACTGTAAGCAGCGGGAGCTAACTAACGGAGCACGGCGTGTTTCATGGCGGCTTTAGGGAGCTGTTTCCAGTGAAGGAGGCACGGGACTTAACGGGTCTGGCAGCGCGGGAGAGAGACCTCACGACAGGCGCAGGCAGTAAAGCAGGTGATCTCCATTTGCCTGACCGGTAGGTCGCAGAGTGACGTTCTCCAGGTGGGGGGGGGGGGGGGGGGTCAGCCACGTGTCAGGTTTAGCTGGTCTGACTGTAAGCAGCGGAGGCTAACTAACGGAGCACGGCGTGTTCATGGCCGGGCTTTAGGGAGGCTGTTCCAGTGAAGAGCACGGGACTTAACGGATCTCCTCAGGACGGTGAGAAGAGCCTCCAGACACGGTTCATACAAACACCGGAGCTCACTGCAGCCGGCCATCCTCCTTTCATCAGTCCAACCAGTGCAGGGTCTTCTGGGAGGAACCCCCTCTGTCATAACAGATCAGGTACCCCCTACTCTATCGATAGATACCTGTCATAGGTGGGGTTAGACACCCCCTACTCTATCAATGGATACCTGTCATTAGGTGGGGTTAGACACCCCCTACTCTATCAATAGATACCTGTCATTAGGTGGGGTTAGACACCCCCTACTCTATCAATAGATACCTGTCATTAGGTGGGGTTAGACACCCCCTACTCTAGCGATAGATAACTGTCATTAGGTGGGGTTAGACACCCCCTACTCTAGCGTTAGATAACTGTCATTAGGTGGGGTTAGACACCCCCTACTCTAGTGATAGATACCTGTCATTACAGAGCAGGTGGGGTTAGACACCCCCTACCCTATCAATAGATACCTGTCATAGGTGGGGTTAGACACCCCCTACTCTATCAATAGATACCTGTCATAGGTGGGGTTAGACACCCCCTACTCTATCAATAGATACCTGTCATTAGGTGGGGTTAGACACCCCTTACTCTATCAATAGATAACTGTCATTAGGTGGGGTTAGACACCCACTACTCCAGCAATAGGCTATCAGCGGTGAGCGTCTGGTCCGTTAATCTCCTGGCCGTGCTCCAGGTATATAGAGTGCGTACAGCGTCTCCATTAGCGAGCGTGCGCAGCCTGGATCCTATGGAGTCCTCTCTGGTTAATGGGCTCCGCTGAGCCGCCCCATTGACTACTTGTTAGTCCCTCTAATTCGAGGCGCCGCCAGCGCACTCCATCTCGTCGGGATTAATTGTCGGTTAGCATTCAGGACGCGTCGCGGCTCCAGGAGCAGGAATATTCAGCGCGGGTCGCACGCTAATCCCTCTCCAGCACGGGCTTCACTCTAATTCAATTTGAAAAAAGTGATAAAGGCCTGAGAGGGAGATGGAGACGGGGATAGGTCCCAGGGTATTACCCCAGCTAGCGTTAGCGGTGATAGCCGCGTATTGACTTTAGCGCTCTGTGATGTGTGCAGGTCTTAGGGGGGGGCCGGACGACTACGGCGACGCGGCCAGTGTTCAGAATTCGTCCTCAGCAGGAGGAAATTGGTATCGGAGATCTTTTGGATCTTATCACTGTACGCCAACATGTCAGGTCTCCGAGGTGCGGGATAATACAAGTCCTGATAATGTCACATTGATCCCCCCCAGTCCCCTTGAAGCCCTCCTTTGTGCAGCAGTCAGATTTGAAAACCCAATCGTTTGGAACAAGTTGGATAAAAGTTCACAAGAACCTGCCCGTAATATCCCCTTGCTCACGCTCGCTTAGCGTACTGATGTCCTTCCAACAGGAAATGGAGAAGAACCACAACGTCTCTTCTCCCAGTGAGGGCTCCTCTCCCAGTAAGGTGTCCTCTCCCTCTCCCAGTGAGGTCTCCTTTTCCCAGTGAGGTCTCCTCTCCCTCTCCCAGTGACCTTCCTCCGTGGGGAGCAGGTCGCTAAAGGGTAGGACTGTCTCTTCAGTGCACTGCTGCATTCTGGGAAGTGTTCTTCTGTCTCTTGCGTTCTGCTGCGACTGGAGGTTATCTGCAGGACCTAGCTGAGGTGGGAGGTGGTGGGTTGGACCGGTGGAGGGGTGAGTCGCTGATAGAGATCTCCTCTCGGGAGTTCCAGGTTGAACCAGGAGGCTAAACCAAAAACGATTGATCCCAGAGAAAGCTTTTGTTCAGGCAATGTTAACAGATGCTGTCCTTTACCGTCCCTCTAAGCCCTTAAGTTATCTTGTGTGTGAAGTACAGCCAACAGACGGGATATTTACATGGCTATATTGATGTTCCATGAAGGGTCATGGTGAAGTGGGGCTTGCATAAGGCTTCTGTCCCGGAGCAGACCTCCTCCTCCTCTTCCTCCTCCTCCTCCTGTGTCCTGCCAGTGGCCCAGTTAATCCATTTGAGGAAAGTTTGGCCTATAGGGGATTAGACTCAATAATCACTTTATAACGAAGGTAACTTTTAATGGCTTTCTCCTCTCTAACCTAATGGCCACATAAATCTACGCCAACATCTCAATTGCTTGCATTAGCATTAGCTCTCCCTCCGAATGGAAATAATGGGAGCGATGCTTGGAGTCCATCTTGGAAATGATTGAAAATGTTAAGTCAACTACTTTAACGTCGGCTAGACTCCGTATCCAGGTCAGGGGAGACCAGAGGCCGGTGTTGTGAGGAACATCTCAGAGTTCTCCAAGCAGCCGCCGACCCGACCGCGCCGATGACGACCAGTGATCCGTTCCACACCAACGATGTTCCTGATTGACATCAATGGATGACGCCATTGAAGATGGATCAAAGTTGTCTCGCCGGTCTACACCTAAGGATGGATATATAGATCCATGCTATAGATTAGGACGAGTTCTGTAGATAGAATAAATATAGAGCAGGACAGACAGCTGTGCAGCATTATGCTGCTCAATCATCACCTAAAGGCTGGTTCAAATAATGGGAAACACAGCCTGGCTAGCAGACTGACTGGCTGGCTGGCTGGCTGGCTGGCTGGCTGGCTTGTTGGGCTGTATATCTGCCATCATTTCCCAGAAAAAAAGATGGAATCAAATCAAACCTGGAATTAAACATGGGCAGGAGCCCCCTGGCTGCTGGGGGACGGACGGCCTCCAATGGGCTCCAGGCGAGGCACCGTGAGGAGGGAGAACACGCAGAACCGTGTTTACATTCTGCGCTGGCTGCGTCTGCGTGTTTCTGGACGGAGACGAGGAAGAGCGGTTTGGCACCAGGGGACCGCAGCTCTCTCTGAGCCTCAGAACAGATTCTAGGAATACATTAGTCCTTTCCAAAAAAAGATGGATGACTAAACGGGCTCTCCAACATGTGAACATCTCCACCGCCCCGTGGATCTGCTGTAGCTGGAGGAATAATGTCACAACAAGAAGAGTTTAAACGGGGGTGTTTGTGTGAGCTTTGCGCCTTTGAGGACAGGTTATGACTTGTACTGACTCCCCTCATGGAGGCTGGAGACTCCTCCAGCTTCCAGAGCCTTCAGTACGGCTCCTTCTCACGCTCCCTCTCACCTCCTTCTGCTCCTTCTCATGTTCCTCCTCCCCTCCCCAGACCTCCCTCCTCCTCCTCCTCTCCAACAGGGCAGGAGGCCTCCAGGACGGGCACAGGGGTTCCAACCCACAGACTAGCGCCCCCTCGCCACCCCTCTCCCGGAGCTTTTTTAAGAATCAATCAGAAGCGGCGCGGCTAACGAGACGCCGCCACCACCACCGAGGCACCGAGGCTCACTTCACTGGCGGCAGCGACCCAGAGAAGAACAGCAGATGGTGACAGAGACGCCTCCGCCCACGCCTCCTCCTGCACCACCCGAGAGAGAGAGAGAGAGAGAGAGAGAGACACAAACAGACAGACAGACAGACAGACAGACACAAACAGACAGACACACAGAGTGAGAGAGACACAAACAGACAGACAGACAGAGACACAAACAGATAGACACAAAGACAGACAGAGAGAGTGAGACACAGATGGACGGACGGACGGATGGACGGGCGGACAGAGGGACAGACAGACAGGATTATGGGATTAGAGGAGGGCGGCGGTCCCGGTCTCCAAACAGACGAGGTCATGAGTTCAGCGCGGCCCGGGAGCTGAGGACCCCCAGCAGTGTGACGCGCTGCCAGGGAGTCGGCCGGCCCCCAGGGGCCCCACAGCCGCCCTGCTGCCCAGACAACAGCAGCACACACACACACACACACACACACACACACACACACACACACACACACACACACACACACACACACACACACACACACACACACACACACACACACTTTCCCCCAGCAGGGCAGCCTGTCACAGGCACACTGGGTAGCAAACTCCCCCACACACACACACACACACACACACACACACACACACACACACACACACACACACACACACACACACACACACACACACACACAAACAATAACAGTGTGTTATCGTTTCACGGACGTTTAATAAAGATGAATAAAGATCGTACCTCTAGGGTATCCTGCGACCGCTATAGAGGGTGTTGTGTGTTCTTTAGTGTGTTGTGTGTTCTTTAGTGTATTGTGTGTTCTTTAGAGTGTGTTTTTTGTGTTCTTTAGGGGGTACGCAGTATCAGAAATATAGAGTGTGCTGTGTGTTCTTTAGTGTGTTGTGTGCATTGTGTGTTCTTTAGTCTGTTGTGTGTTCTTTAGTCTGTTGTGTGTTCTTTAGTGCATTGTGTGTTCTGTTCGTTCTTAAGTGTGTTGTGTGTTCTTTAGTGTGTTGTGTGGTCTTTAGTGTGTTGTGTGGTCTTTAGTGTGTTGTGTGGTCTTTAGTGTGTTGTGTGTTCTTTAGTGTGTTGTGTGTTCTTTAGTGTGTTGTGTGTTCTTCAGGGCGTTGTGTGTTCTGTTGTGCGTTCTTAAGTGTGTTGTGTGTTCTTTAGGGGGTATTGCCCTCATTTGCATCACCATGCCCCGGCTGTATCTCCGTGTGTCATCATTACCGCTGTGGGAGTGCTCCGTCATCAGGGAGGTTGTATGGAGGTAGTCTGAAGGTTCAGCCTCGGTGAGGACCTCCTCGGGTTCATCTGACAGAAGAGGCTTACCATCGCGGCTCCGCCAGCACTTCAATTAAAACGTTGGCGCCCCGCTTTCTCCCGGCGGCAGTCAACCTTGCAGTCGGGCTTTATCCATTTTTACATTCTTGTATTCATTATTCTTCTAATTGGTCGCGTTCCCAGCGTGGATTAAAACCGCTCGGCTTAACCTTGACGCACGCTCGCGTCGATAGCGCCTGCCCGCGGTAACCGCACGTGGGGGGGGGGGGGGGGGGGGGGGGGCGGGAGTCACGGAGAGAGAGGCACAACGTGTTCATCTGCCGGGCGGTACTGAGCGGTACTACACTGATCTGTACCGGAGAACCGGGCGGCGACGGAACCGAGGCAGGAGACGGGGAATTGAACCGGCAGCTTCAAAAAGGCAGTGGAGCCGGTTCCACAAGCACTGACAGTGAAGAGGATAGCCTCCATTTCACTCTTATCTATTGACCGGCCCGCCACAGCCCCCCCATAGCTCCCCCTGCAGCCCTCCCATACATACATGGATCTCTCCATCACGCTAGAAATCGACTGGTTTCTATCTGTAATTGCGCTTCCTGAGGAAGTTCAGCTGACTAAATGGATGCATTCAGCAGACGCAACGGGGGTCTGTCCCATCACATGGCCCTGGGGGGTCACATGACCCCCCCCCCCTCCTCAACCCCCCCCCCCCGTGCACAATGCTATGCTTTGGTTGTATATGTCACGATGGGGGCGCCGGGCGACCTATAGCGACGTTCCGCAAAACAAAGTCTGCATTTCCGATCCTGAATGTTTAGCTGCTGCGCACGTGTGTGTGTGTGTGTGTGTGTGTGTGTGTGTGTGTGTGTGTGTGTGTGTGTGTGTGTGTGTTGTGTGTTGTGTGTGTGTGTGTGTGTGTGTGTGTGTGTGTGTGTGTGTGTGTGTGTGTCTGTGTGTGTGTATGTTTGTGTGCGTGTGAGAGTGTACGAGTGTATGGTATCCGTGCGTATGTGTCCGTGTGTGTGTGTGTCTGTCGTGTGTGTGTGAGTACGTGTGTGTGAGCGTGTGTGATAGTATGTGGGTCAGGACCAGATGTAATGCCCCCTGCTGTCTGTCGGCTCGGCCGCTGGTCACTGGGTTCACTGCCACTGCTGGTTAACTCCTTATATCAGACAGACAGCATATCAGTTGAATACTCACTAGAGCATTGAGTATTAAACTGGACGCAGGGGTCGGCAACCCTAGGCACGCGTGCCACAATTGGCACATGGCAGCACAATCATTGGCACACTTAAAAATAAAAAAAATAATACATTTTATTTTGTTATTATTAAAGAAATTCACTGCACATAATTATTACTACCGACTTTTTTTGCACTTTATTCTGTTTTGGGCATTTCCTCCCAGTGCAAATATGATTAAATGAGTTACTGAAAGCAGTGTTCTGAAGTGGGATCAATTTATAGTTTTTAAACCTATGGTGTGAGTAATAGAGAATAAAATATTTAAAATATTGTTGCAAGTGGCCTGTAGGCATCGCCTTGACATAGTTTTGCAAAGCTGTACATGTCTTAAAGATATCGATGTGGATGGTTCAAACATTCTCATCTATTCTTGTTTTTAACATTTCTCACAGTGCAAATATGTTTTTGAATGAGTTTCTGAAAGTGGTGTTTTAAGATGGGACATATGTAATTATAATTTATAAGCCCATGTAGCAAATATTACAACCAAAAAAACCATTTAAAATGTTCATGCATGATTGTGGACTTAGGACTATATGGAAATATTACAATTCCAGGTCTTCTGGAAATATTTTTGGTCGCTGTGTCATAATTCAGCTTAATATTTAATATATTGTTGCTTAAGGCACACTCATTAACGAGGAAATGTCAAACATGGTGCTGCATGTTGAGGGGTTGCTGACCCCTGAACTAGAGTATTAAACTAGAGTTATGACTGCACTAACTAAAGCACAAACTAGGGCCCTAACAAGAGCACTAACAAGAGCACTAACTAGAGTACTGACTAGAGCACTAACTAGAGCGTAAACTAGAGCGTAAACTAGAGCACTGATTAGAGGACTAACTAGAGTGCTAACTAGAGCACTAACTAGAGCACCAACTAGAGCACTAACTAGAGCGTAAACTAGAGCACTGATTAGAACGTCAACTAGAGCATTAACTAGAGCACTGACTAGAGGACTAACTAGAGTGCTAACTAGAGCACTAACTAGAGCACTAACTAGAGCGTAAACTAGAGCACTGATTAGAACGTCAACTAGAGCATAACTAGAGGCACTGACTAGAGGACCTAACTAGAGTGCTAACTAGAGCACTAACTAGAGCACTGACTAGAGCGTAAACTAGAGCACTGATTAGAACGTCAACTAGAGCATTAACTAGAGCACTGACTAGAGGACTAACTAGAGTGCTAACTAGAGCACTAACTAGAGCACTAACTAGAGCGTAAACTAGAGCACTGATTAGAACGTCAACTAGAGCATTAACTAGAGCACTGACTAGAGGACTAACTAGAGTGCTAACTAGAGCACTAACTAGAGCACTGACTAGAGCGTAAACTAGAGCACTGATTAGAACGTCAACTAGAGCATCAACTAGAGCACTGACTAGAGGACTAACTAGAGTGCTAACCAGAGCACTAACTAGAGCGTTAAGTAGAACACCACTAGAGCAGTACAGACCCCGGGGACAGACGGACGCGTTTGGAGGCTTCTCTCTGGTGGTGAACCTCCTCCTGAGGCAGCGTTGTGCTGCAGCAACAGGTCTCCTATTAGAGCAGAACACCGTCCCCGGGGGAACGGCAATCTGTGTTCACAACCAAATTACATCAACCAACAAGGAAGAAACATAAAGACATCAACCATGGAAACACCGCAGAAAAAACACACGTGTGTGCTCTACTCGGGTATGTGCTTGTGTGTGTATGCTCTACTAGTGTGTGTGTGTGTGTGTGTGTGTGTGTGTGTGTGTGTGTGTGTGTGTGTGTGTGTGTGTGTGTGTGTGTGTGTGTGTGTGTGTGTGTGTGTGTGCTTTACGATTGTGTGAGTGTGAATGAGTGTTTGTGTGTTTTTGTGTGTGTAAGGTTGAGATTGGACACATCACAAGTTATACTTAGCTCCTCCCGATAAAATCCATTTGTAACACTTTTCCGCTGTAATTCACACTTCTTTAAGTGATTCTTAAAGGCCTGATGGGAGTTTCGCCCAGGAGAAGGCCTTTAGGTTTCCAATATCCATGTAAACACCCGTCTCTGGTTGGCTCAGCCCAGACCGCTGTCTGACACCACGGCCCAATCTGAACCCAGACGGATGCCTTGCCTCTGTTTACATCGACGCACACAAACACACAGCTTGAAACCTGGCTGTCAAGCTGTCGGCTGATGACAGGCTGCTGTAGCTAGCACTCTCTCCCTCTCTCTCTCTCCTCGTCCACGCTGGTCTCTCCCTCTCTCCCCAGGTGCCTCTCCTCTGGGAGAGAGAAGGGAGAGAAGTGAGAGAGAAGTGAGTGAAGATTTTATTCACCCGGCAGGTCCTCAGTTGACCAGAGCTACGAACGCCCCGTCTCTCTCAAGGGAATATTAAGTGAATTAATTGGATTTGCGCACTCAGTCACACCACCACCACCACCTCCTCCACCACCACCACCACCACCACCGGGGACTCAGTACTGTAGGATCTCTGTCTCTCGCCGCCGGATTATCACCAAGCACAAAAACTGATTGAATCCAAAGACGCGCCCGTTACTCTTCCTCAACTCGACACACTCAGGACTCAGAGCGGACCCCCCTACCCCCCCGCCCCTCTGAATATGCCGATGGAGGAGCTTCGCGTGAGAAAATGTCAATCTAATTGCCATGGTGATTAACTCTCTCTCTCTCTCTCACTTGGCCGGGTTGTCCCTCGCCCGGGGAGACAGCCGCAGCGGGGGGGGGGGCGTTATACTGGGAGGGGATTAGTGGGGAAATGGAAACCATGGCGACCCGTGTGTGCATGTGTGTGTGCATGTGTGTGCGTGCGTGCTTGGTGGTCGACTTCCTCCGATGATGAGGATGTGACAGCAGATTTAAGCACAGTGGAACCTCACTGGGTCTGGTGAGAGCCTCACTGGGTCTGGTGTCTCCAGTGAGCCACACTGTCGGGTCCCTCCAGTGAACCACACTGTGGCGAATCTCACTTCACTGTCCAATAAACAAACAAACATACAGCAGTAAACATTCAGCGCTAGAATGTGTACCTCCTGACTGAATGCCAGCAGCCAAAGCACACATGTGAACGCAGTGTGTGTGTGTGTGTGTGTGTGTGTGTGTGTGTGTGTGTGTGTGTGTGTGTGTGTGTGTGTGTGTGTGTGTGTGTGTGTGTGTGTGTTTCACAGACACCCTGCGGAGCTCTCCTCTTTGGTTGCCATGGGCACCATGATGTTGTGGCTCTACTCATCGCCTCTCGGGCGCGCTGGTTTGCCACTTGGAGTAAAGATGGATTACATTGACCACGCCCCCAAACACTTCCCTCTGCACGCAGTGCGTTATCGTCTCCACGGCCCTTGAGACGCCCTGTACTGTATACATCATATATATCGTTGTATATGTTATGAATGTATACTGCAATTCGACTGCTAAATGCTCCGTAGTTGTGTGTGTGTATTTGTT
This sequence comes from Melanogrammus aeglefinus, assembly GCA_900291075.1. Classification (NCBI taxonomy): domain Eukaryota; kingdom Metazoa; phylum Chordata; class Actinopteri; order Gadiformes; family Gadidae; genus Melanogrammus; species Melanogrammus aeglefinus. The sequence goes on along the minus strand of OLKM01000379.1, from coordinate 41,744 downwards.
GTTTGTATGTTACTGTGCCTGTTTGTACAACAAGCTACGATATATGTAATACACACAACGCATCGTCGTGTGTATTATATATATCGTTGTGTATATTGTATATATCGTTGTGTATATTGTATATATTGTTGTGTGTATACTATACAAATATCGTTGTGTATACTATACATATCGTTGTATATATTATATATATGTTGTGTACACTATATATATCGTTGTGTATATTATACATATCGTTGTATATATTATATATATTGTTGTGTATACTATATATATTGTTGTATATATTATATATAGCGTTGTATATATTATGTATAGCGTTGTATATATTATATATAGCGTTGTGTATATTATATATATTGTTGTGTATACTATATATATCGTTGTGTATATTATATATATCGTTGTATATATTATATATATGTATAGAGATTCCACCCTTTAAATAGAATAAATAGGAGGAAACAGATGGCCCTGAGCTACGGAGGATGGCGAAGGATTACACTAGATAATCGGTTAATAGCCAGAATATCGGTGGCCCATCACTTCATTATTATATTGTCCTTGTGTATATCTAATATACTCGTTATGAACATATATATCTATTGTTGTGTATACTATATATATCATGTATCTAACATATGTATATAATTATATATCGCGTTGTTTATATTATATATATTGTTGTGTATACTATATTTATCATTGTGTATACTATACATATCATTGATTATATTATACATATCGTTGTGTATATTATATATATCGTTGTGTATATTATATATACAGAGATTCCACCCTTTAAATAGAATAAATAGGAGGAAACAGATGGCCCTGAGCTACGGAGGATGGCGAAGGATTCACAGATCATGGTAATAGCCAGATACCGGTGGCCCATCACTTCATTATTTTATTGTCCCTCTGTTGTGCAGCGGTGGCACTCAAATGAACAGAGTTCCTCTTATTTGATTTGTATATTTCCAGAACACAGCCTGTGCCACGTCACACTGGTTAGTAACTTTCCGTGACAGGTGAGGGGAAGGAGCCATCCTCTCAGGCTGAATCAATCCGTCTGTGTTCACATTCATGCTAGGGGCCGCTTAAGTAATGCTAAGCTCGTTCCTGTCAGACACGCCACGCTTCGACTGAGAACAAGCTGTTATTGAAGCCGACCCGGGCTATGCTGAGGGACAAAGGCTTTCGTCATGAGTTTAACAATATACTACATTTGCTGCAGTGTAGACAGTTTTTTTCCTCTCGGAAATGTGCCTTTGACAGCTCAGGCTAATTGTGATGCTATTTGCCATATTTTACAATTCGACCAATTCTAATTCCTGGTAAAAAAACCCCATAAGCAGCCTTTTGTTGAGAGAGAAACCTGAATTAGATATATTATTAACATAACGCCGCTTCAGTTCCCCCATTAAGTGTTTTTAAATCATGATTGGGTATAACGAAAAATGTCCCAGTAAAATAATGCTAGTGAGTGAATGAAGAGCTACCTCTCAAACCTCTCCAATATGCTGCTCTACTCCATCGTCAGACTAATGCTTTCGCTTAACGTTCGCTTCAGAGGAAAGCTGCAAATGATGACAATTATTGACAAAAATAAACTCCCCCACACTCCTCTAGATTCAGTATGGAAATGATATCTTCCATCTCAACAGTTTTCACTGCAGCGCTAAACTTCCGAGCAGATGGTGTCATTATACAGAAGGGATATAAAACCTTGAGACGAATTCAAAGAAATCAGAACCAGCAAAAAAAAAACTGCAAATACTGCATTCATTTTTACACCAGGAGTCAAAACAACGTGTCTTTCGCTAGCGGACTTTAACAATCCTAATGGGTTCTGTTAGCGGTTAGCGGTAGCCTTGGGGGTGGGGGGCTCATCATCTGCCGTTTGATTTGTTCATCAGAAGCTGCTGGAGTCAGCGTTAGCCGCGGTAGAGCTAGCAGGGCTGCTGCAGACCGGGTGACGTCCGGCGTCCGGACCCGGTCAGTGGGGGCAGAACAGTATTCAGTACAGCGGTCATGTGACCGGGGGGGGGGGGATGAAGGAGGCGTTGAGGGCTTTAGGGTTCAGCCAACAGGAACACAGACGGGGCGGGCGGGTGAAGAGGTCTCTCTTGAAGAAGATTTCTCAATTGGATCTCCTCCAACACTAGAGAGATCTCTACAGTGGATCTCCTCCAACACTAGAGAGATCTCTACAGTGGATCTCCTCCAACACTAGAGAGATCTCTACGGTGGATCTCCTCCAACACTAGAGAGATCTCTACGGTGGATCTCCTCCAACACTAGAGAGATCTCTACGGTAGATCTCCTTCAACACTGCAGAGTGTGTGTTGGTTTCACTTAACACAAAAAGATGATCAGATGAGGTGACTGGCCCACTGTTTAATTTCTCCTCAAGTCTTAATTATTCCCGCATGCGAGCGGCGGAGAATATGATCTCTAAATTATTATGGACAGTAGACTAAACGTCATAAGACTACAGTTAGCCCTCTCATTCCAAGATCTTTTTGTGTGAAGTGAAAAAAATTATCCCTCACTCTCAATTTCTCCGTCTCCTCCAAACTTAACAAGCGGCGTCTCTCCGGAGCTGTCAATTTCTAAAATGAGCCGCGGCAATGTTTCAAATGAGCTCCTCACCCTGCCTCTCATCCGATTGGCCCCGCTCTCTACACACGGTCAACTTGCAGTAAGCATGCCTCGCGTTTCAATTCAAACACGGGTCGTGCTGCGGTTAGAGACACACTGCCTCTCACTCGGAGTGTGTGTGTGTGTGTGTGAGTCGGAGGCAGAACGGGATAGAGATAGCAGAGTTACGAAATAGCAGGCGGCAAGCGCGGCTCGAAATAGCTGTTATTATATTTTCGCCATCCCTAATCTCTATGGTGGATCTCCTCAAACACTAGAGAGATCTCTATGGTGGATCTCCTCAAACATTAGAGAGATCTCTCTGGTGGATCTCCTTCAACACTAGAGAGATCTCTCTGGTGGATCTCCTTCAACACTAGAGAGATCTCTCTGGTGGATCTCCTTCAACACTAGAGAGATCTCTCTGGTGGATCTCCTTCAACACTAGAGAGATCTCTATGGTGGATCTCCTCAAACACTAGAGAGATCTCTATGGTGGATCTCCTTCAACACTAGAGAGATCTCTATGGTGGATCTCCTCAAACACTAGAGAGATCGCTACGGTGGATTTCCTCCTTTACTAGAGCGATCCCTCCAGTGAGAGGATAAGACAGGACAGAGAGCTCGATTGGGGGGGGGGGGGGGGGGGGAGGTTGAAACCTCCACTGAAGGTCAAGGACTTTCTCAGCGTGTTCAGCCCATGACTGAACACCTGATAGTTCTCCTCCTGACCCAGGCAGTGGCACTCTTTTTGTGGGACGCTAACTGGGATCAAAGCATCTTACTGGAAACACTTGTTTCCAGTCAATATTAAAAGGCAGAGCCAAGCTAAAGAATTATGTACTGGAAGTCCTCAAGAGATGCGTGTTTTTACACACATCTCATCCTCAAACACGCCTTGGATACGATAGAGGAACAGTCTAACCATTATTAATCTCTGAGGAGGGTAATGTTGTCATTGTGCTACCAGACAGCCCTTGTCAAGTAGATACTCGATATCTAAAGGAACATGGCTGCCAGACAAGATAACACAAACACTGGGAAACGGGCCGGAGTCTATTGCCTCGTTTCCATCAAGCGGAGCGGGACAGCTTGGTTGCGCTGAATCTGGCTCGCGGTTTCACCGCCGACGGTACCCTTATGGTGAGCGGGGTTTAAGCCGGATGGCGATAGCCGCGGCAGCTACTCAGGCATCATGACAACGTAGCAGAACCACACAGTGTAGCCTGCTAATAAATGTAATGAAAAGTAAGACCGCAACACATTAAACAATGGGCAACTATGGAGGACGTGCACCTCTTGTTTCATCCAAGGCAAACTTTGGCGCGACTTCTCCGTCAATAAACGAAGAAACTTAAGTTTTCTCCGTTGTCCAGAAGTACCTTGCGGTTACTGTGTTTGTTTGTTTTTATCCCCCTGGCGCATGGAGTTAATGGTTCTGTCGACCAATCAACGGATGGCGTGTGTCGGTCCACCTTTTCGGAACCCTTTCAGACCGCTTGGTTCCCCAAAATGAGGAGTACCGAAAATAGGAGTGTCTCAGCGTGTTTATTTTGGGACCCTGTCAAACATTTGGCGGTGGAAACGGCAACATAAGCGGACCGATCCGAACCGAACCGCAGTGCTCGGGGGAGCTGAGGACACATGGCTGTGTTCCTATCGGCCCACTCCTTCTTTCGTTCCCTATTGGCTACCTAATGAACCCTATATAGCACACGATGGAGGAGTGCGTCAGGGGGAAGGAAGCTAATCATGACATCATAACCAGTGACAGCTCGTCACTGTTGGCCCAACATCTCACCATACTTGACCACTGGCCGGGCGATCACACGGGCTCTCTGGTGACACCGCGTCTGTCGGTTAGCCACAGGGAAGTGATGACATCACCCAAGGCCTTATAAGGCCACGAGGTAGCCCCTATGAGGCCTGAGGTATAAAATGATCCAAGCATACTCAACTGAACTTGGCCTTTGCTTAAAAAATAACATACTTTAGTTTGAAGCACATTGATTTTACCCTCCAAACACCACCATTTGGACTAAAAGCATAATGAATGAATGATACTTCCCCTTATAAAGAAAACACTTTGATTTAGAGCTCATTTAGAACAAAAAATTAATGACACTAATTCATGGTTTATAGACATTTTGGTCTAGTCCATGAGAAACAGGTGAGTGTGTGTGTGTGTGTGTGCGTGCGTTTGTGTCTGTGTGTGTGTGTACCTTCTTTACATAATCTGTCAGAGTCATGGTCGGTAAAAACCACAAAGTGATCCGAAACTCGATGTTTGGGAAACCAACGTTGGAGTTATTGTTGGAACACAAACACAAACAATGGAAACGAGGAAATGAGCGTTGAATCAACCGGCCAGCGAAGCAGCGGAGGGGAACACGGGCCTGGCTCGCACCGCGCTCACATCTAATGGGAGAAGATTAATCAACGTAATCACCCAACACATCGCCTCCCGGGGAGAGATATGTCAGAACTTGTCCGTACTCTCTCTGGTCCCTCTCTCCCTCTATCCGTACTCTCTGGTCTCTCTCTGTCCGTACTCTCTCTGGTCTCTCCCTCTGTCTTTACTCTCTCTGGTCTCTCTCTCTCTCTGTCCGTACTCTCTCTGGTCTCTCCCTCTCTGTCTTTACTCTCTCTGGTCTCTCTCTCTCTCTGTCCGTACTCTCCCTGGTCTCTCCCTCTCCGTCCGCAATCTCTCACCCTCTATCCGACCTCTCTGGTCTCTCTCTGTCCGTACTCTCTCTGGTATCTCCCTCTCTGTCCTTACTCTCTCTGGTCTCTCTCTCTCTGTCCGTACTCTCTCTGGTCTCTCTCTCTCTGTCCGTACTCTCTCTCCCTCTATCCGTCCTCTCTGGTCTCTCTCTGTCCATACTCTCTCTGGTCTCTTCCTCTCTGTCCTTATTCTCTCTGGTTTCTCCCTCTCTGTCCTTACTCTCTCTGGTCTCTCTCTCCCTCTATCCGACCTCTCTGGTCTCTCTGTCCGTACTCTCTCTCCCTCTATCTGACCTCTCTGGTCTCTCTCTGTCCGTACTCTCTCTGGTCTCTTCCTCTCTGTCCTTATTCTCTCTGGTTTCTCCCTCTCTGTCCTTACTCTCTCTGGTCTCTCTCTCCCTCTATCCGACCTCTCTGGTCTCTCTGTCCGTACTCTCTCCCTCTATCTGACCTCTCTGGTCTCTCTCTGTCCGTACTCTCTCTGGTCTCTCCCTTCCTGTCCGTACTCTCTCTGGTCTCTCTCTCTCCCTCTATCAGTCCTCTCTGGTCTCTCTCAGTCCCCTCTGGTCTCTCTCTCTCTCTCTGTCTGTAGTGGATTGAGAGGGAGCTCTGGTCAGTGATAAAGTTGACCCCAGTTGAGTCTGCAGCCCTCATCTCTGGGTCACCCAGAGTCCTCTGTCTGCTCTGTGTGAAATTGTCTCCGTCTCTCTCTGATTACCTGTATGTCTCCCTTCTCCCGCCCTCCCCTACGCCCTTCTCTGAACGATGGCTCTCTCTCTCGCTCTCTCTTCAGATTACATCTCCCTTTCTCTGTCTCCCCTACCATCTCTCTATCCCTGTCTCTCCTTCCGTCTCTCCATCCCCGTCACTCTGTCTCTCCTACCATCTCTCTATCCCTCTGTCGCACCTTCTATCTCTATCTCTCTGCCTCCCCTTCACCATCTTTCTGTTCTTCTTTCCACTTCTTTTTCTCCTCTCCGTGGCACTTTCCTCTCCTCCTCCTCTCTATTTCAGACTCCCCTCTCCCTCCCCTCTCTAGTTCAGACTCCCCTCTCTCCCCTCCTCTTCCTCTCCTCTCTATTTCAGACTCCCCTCCCCTCTCCCTCTCCCTCTCCTCTCTATTTCCGACTCCCCTCTCTCCGCTCTCCCTCCCCTCTCTATTTCAGACTCCCCTCTCTCCCCTCTCCTGATTGAGCCGCAGAGAGAGGCTGGCTGGAACAAGCTGCCTATTCCATTTTAAAAAGGGCAGCCCCGTCTTCTGATGTTTGGCCCTTATGCAGATGAGCTGAGTTACGGCTCTCAGAGGAGCCGTGCTGTGTTCTTCTTTGAACCCTTTCTAGAATTTATTTAATAAATCTAAATGAACTCCTCGCACTCCCAGAGAGACCTCCCCAAACCGCCGTCAAACCCCCTTTCCCGCTGCCCGCGTGCACACAGAGGAAGCTACGGGCACGCCATGTGGTCCGGCAGTTGGAGTACTGCTGGAATATACGATGCAACTACTGTGTGTGTGTGTGTGTGTGTGTGTGTGTGTGTGTGTGTGTGTGTGTGTGTGTGTGTGTGTGTGTGTGTGTGTGTGTGTGTGTGTACGCGTTTTACTCCTTACATCACACAGACATACAACTCATCCATCGTCACATCATTACTGCCCAGACCCCCCCCCCCAACCCCCCCCACCCCACCCACCCCACACACACACTGGCCGGCCGATCACAGATAATGGCTTTAATGTGAATCAGGTGTGGTGTGAGATGGTCCCCCTCCCAATGAGGTTATCGCCCCCCCCAGCGGCCGCTGGGCCGCCGCCGCGAGCGCCCGTTTGAAGGCGGGCCGCGGGACACTGATCCCCACACCGGCCCTCATGCATAAACATGACGGGAAACCGCTCACACATTCCCACCAGAGGAACCAGAGCCTGGCTGAGCACTGACCTCTCGGTTTCAGAGTCGCCCCCCCCCCCCCACAAGCCCCGCCCGGCGCTCCAGCGTGGATACTGGGCCATGCGGAGGTTCTGCCATCCTGTTCTCAGGGAGACGCTCCCGCCCTCATATCGGATTTTCAGCGGCATGAATATAGATTTACATAAGCGGACGAGAGCCAGGAAGGAAGCTACACCGCGGAAAACCTGCTGTACGCCAACCTCAGCGGGAGAGAGAGAGAGAGCGAGAGCGCGCGAGAGAGAAACAGCCAGACAGAGAGACAGACAAAGAGAGAGAGAGAGCAGGAGAGTGAGCAGGAGAGAGAGAGAGAGGCCGAGAGAGACAGTCATGAAGCTGACACGGTTCTGAACGCGCCGAACATCAGCTGGAGTGAATCAACCCCAAACCCTACGTCAGCTCGGACCGAAGGCATGAGAGCTAGAGCCTCCTCAGGTAGTGGCTCAAGGCCAGAAGGCATGAGAGCTAGAGCCTCCTAGTGGCTCAAGGTCAGAAGGCATGAGAGCTAGAGCCTCCTCAGGTAGTGGCTCAAGGTCAGAAGGCTATTATTCCCAACTACCACAATCACTTCAGGATTGTTCCCCCATTCCGCTTGTTTTGAGTTTTCAGTATCTGCTAGAAACCTGGGTGGTTTCTGTGTCCCATCGCTAGCATTAGCAGCTGGTAATGGTTCCATCGCTAGCATTAGCAGCTGCTAATAGTTCCACCACTAGCATTAGCAGCTGCTAATGGTTCCCTTGCTAGCATTAGAAGCTGCTAATGAAAAAAGAAAACCATGATACAAAATACTTACAAAATATTTTCTAATTAGTTTGAGGATGGTTTTTTTGGTTATGGTAATAAAATGTATATTATCATTCATTAGTATTAATATTATATTAAATGATAATGTATCATGTTACATGTACCCTGTATGCTAAATGTATACAAATTTATATATATATACTGTATAATTCAACACACTGAAACTGTGTTTGGTCGTGGCACGCGTGTTGTGTCTTTAACAGTTGTCATTTGTCACATCCTTTCTGTGGCGACGCCGGTGAATAAATTCAGTTTCATCCTCCGCTGCTTTTCAGACGCTCGGAACACAAGAACAAGGGAGCCGGGATATCTCTGATTGATGAGCTTGCAGAGCTCATCAATTAATTTCCTCGGTTGCCATTAATTGTGCTGCTAGCCAGCGTGGTCGTCACGGAGATGAGTGGTGTCTGACGGGGTCTCCCCAGAAGAGATGAAGGGGCTCTGAAAGGGGAGACTTCTGGGACATGGAGTCTTTCTCCTCTGCCAGTCCTTGGAGGGATAACTCGGAGCAGGAATCCTTCCTGAAGGAACATCTCCAGCCCCCCCCCCCCCCCAGGGAGGAATATACCGACAGGGAAAGGAAAGCACTGAACCAATTCAATCCCAGCCAACATCAAGTTCAAGAGTTGTATTGGTCACATACAGATCCATGAAACGCCTAGAAATGAAAAGTGGCCGTGCCGGCAGAGATTGTGCAACTTTCAAAATAGTAAAATAAGGTGAAAAAAATAGAATAAAAAAATTCATTAAAATAACATTTAAAACAAATTTCCCCTATAGAATATCAAGCCTGTAACCTTTTTACATTTAGAAAGTGCAACAAAGACCAAAGCTCAGAGCTCATGTGTTTACCAGCTGCTGTGTTGTAAAGTCGTAAACTGTGAAATAACGCTGATCTTCTTCAGAGGGGTTTCCCGGACAGCACTACAGTGTAATTGGTTTGACCTCGAGTGATAAATGTAGCTGTTGCAAGTGGCTTTGTAATTGCTTCTCATTTACATTTTACAAAGCGACTAACGAGTGAGGCTGTGAACGACCAGAGCCTGCGACCGAACAAGGAGTCAAACTTTGACAGAAAGTTTGTGAAACAACCGAGAGTACAGAGGGTTCGGGAAGAGATTTACTCTTTTTTAAAATCATTTACTGCATATGACTCAACAAAGCTGACGCAAATCTTAGAGCAGCTCACGAAATATTTGTCTTTATTTATTACATTTAATAAGATAGGACTTTCTCATTGAACGTGACTCAAATCTTAAACCTCCTAAATGAATCCTAGTGTTTGGGGTCATGGGTGTTACTGCTCGTGATTGAATCCATTATCCCGGATGACTAAGCATGAGGAGCAGGAGTTCTGCTGGGACCAGGAGCAGTCAAACATCAGAGTACCACATGTTCTCACCCAACCAACGTCCTGTTTCACCACCCAGAGGCCGCAAAAGATGCTCTCACCCGTTTGGATTTCCTCTTCCTCTGAGCAAGGCCTTCTGCTGGGGGGGGGGGGGGGGGGAGGTTTCTCAGATCAGAGCGGATCACACAGTTTATAATTCCTTCTGCTTCCTCTCGCGCCGAGGATCCTAGCAGGTCTCTCGCCTTGGCCTGATGCGTTCAGCAATCACTACACACACACACACACACACACACACACACACACACACACACACACACACACACACACACACACACACACACACACACACACACACACACACACCACACACACACACACACACACACACACACACACCCACCCACCCACCGAGGGCAGTGACCCCTGTCAAGAGTCTCTCTCTCTCTCCATCTCGAAAAACTCTTTCAAAAAGACGCGGTTGTCTTGTTTTGTGGTGGGTACTTCATCTTTACTGCCACCCTTCCACCCTTCCTCGCTCCAATCGGTCTTCTCCTCCTTGTCTTGTCCATGCTTGCAGAACAACTATTTCAGCTGCTGATGACTTTAATCTCCGTTCAATCTTTATCTTCTCTCCTTCCTTTGTCATCTCCTAGTTCCTAGCATCCATCCATACCAACACGTCTTCTCTTCTTAACGTTGTTGTTGTATTGTGTTCGGTCTTTATCTTCATCTCCTTTTCCACATGGTGTATCTCTCCTGGTCTTTCCTGGATTCCAATCTCGGCTTACAAAACAACAGCTTGTAGATATTGGATGTGAAGCAAAGCGAAGTCCTGCTGTGTGCGAACAGACAGGCAGCGGGCAGCGCTCTGTGAGAACCACGGTAATCTGAGGCTAATGTCAAACCGAACTGTGGCGAACGATCCAACCATTTTTCATTGTAGGCTTTTTGTTTTGAAAATGTTAACAAAAAACGCATGTTAGGAGTTCAAGAAGTACAACACCATAATGTAGCGCATGCAAACCAAATGGAGGAATATCTGGGTCAGAACCAGGAAACGGCATGCAACAGCTCGGGGCGCTCAAACCTCCAGAAGGGAACTTTTATCTCTCTGAAACCTGTCGCAGTAAACACGGCACGTATCCCAGATTCATCAACTGCTTATTAAACAACGCGTCCACATTGGTTTTGCATGTCCTTTTTCAGTTCACACAGACGTACAATATCATTCATAGGAGGGGGGATGGAAGCTTGTGTGTGTGTGATGGAGCGGCTGCTGGTTTAACATCTGAGGTTTCTGGAGTCTGAAGAGGAATGGTCCCTGCAGCCATTGTGGACACGGTAGGTCGCGGTATTTTCACCCATAACCACTCCGGACAGAACCGGACCTGCAGAGTTAATGCACCTGCCCTCTCTCTTTCTAACTTACGCCATCTTTCCCTCCCTCTCTGTTCTGCCTCTCCATCCCTCTCTTTCTCTCCCTCTCGTTCTCTCCCTCAGTGTCCCCCTCGCTCTAATTCCATTACTCTCTCTCCATCTCTCTCCGACATGACAGACATTTAAGTGACTACAACACAGCCGAGCAGTAAGTGGCTGCCGAGCAGTCCTTGTCAGACACTTACAGACCATAATAATACCTTGACTACGGTGCAATTACTGGAGCGCAGCCAGGCCAGAGTGCTCCACGAGACATTTCATCTCTGGCCTCGACCTCGCCACCCGGTCATCAATGTAAACATTTCCCATTAGGCCGATTACAGCATGACACTGAACTCAAGAGCAAACGCAATCTGGCCCAACCACTGCTGCACTTTCATACAAACATTCACCTGGAAACGGTCAACTGAAGCCTTCCCCGTGGGAATCGAGTGACGCGAGATTGTATCTAAAAGGCTTCCATACTGGTCGAGTTTTCTTTCTTAAAAATGGTTGCAAATGTAGGTTTTTTTGGTTAGAGACGGCTTAAGTTTAGAAGTTAGGTTAGAGATGGTTAGTTAAGGTATTAGGTTGGAGTTGGATCATTTTGGTGAGTTTAGTTGTTAGGTTGCATATTGTTAGGTTCAGTGGTTATGTTGCATACGGTTACGTTTAGGCATTAGGATAAAGATGGGTAGTTTAGGCATTAGTTTGGAGATAGTTAATTTAGTTGTTAGGTTGCATGTGGTTAAGCTGAGATGCTAGGTTAGAGATGGTTACATCATGGACATATAATAAACAACCATCTAACTGCTTCTGTACTCACATCTCTGCATGGCTGGCCGGCCAGTCACAGCTGGAGCTTGTTCATTTTGGGGTGCGTTTCATTTTGGTGCAGCGGTGCGCCGGTGTACGTGTCTAGCACCGCCCGCACCGGATGCCCCCCCCTAAAGGTAACAGACCCCTTTGATTACTGTAATTAGCTACACCTGTGCTCCCCTGCCGTGTGCCGGTTGGGTTTGACGGAGCGGTGAAGGAAGGCCTTAAACCGCGTTTAGGAGCACAAAGGATTCAAACCGGCACCTTCAAAGACACATATCTCTGACACACTACTGCCAGTAATAATGATGTCTAAACTTAAACAGTTGAGGGCTTGTTGTTCTCATTGTTTGTTGTTGTTGTTGTCTTACTACTTGGTTACCATGGAGAGCAGCGCCTACACAATGTGCATTCAGAAACATGCCCTCATTTATTTTCGGGTGATTTCTCGGGGAGCTGTGCTCTTTGATGTCCTCTAATTTATTTGGCTCCTCCGCGGCATGCGGCCAATCAAAGACGTTTAGGTTTTTTTCTCGAGTCATTCCTGAATTCAAAGCGTTGGCGGTTCCTGAGGCTAATTTGTTAGCTTTGCTTTGCCACATCCTCCTCCCAGCTCATCTAAATGGAGCCTATCGGGTGGAGAGAGCCAGCCCTTGGGCTCTGCGATGATAATAGATCTTTCTCGCTGCACAGCTGATCAATATTGATAACCTGCCCAATAAACTCCCGGAACCATTAGCCGTGACACAGCGGCCGCCTGCTGATTGGCCGATAGAGACATGCCACGATTACGTTGTGACATGTCTATAACCTTTGATGACATTTTCCACAATTTTAACAAATGACGCGCGTGCCCCTAAGACATTCCCGCCACCTATTACGGCCACGGGAACACACGACCTGTCCCGGATCACAACTCTTTCACAACTACCAAGTTAAGCTCCGGTGGTGCGCCATTCCATGATTGTTGAAAATAAAAAATGTATAAACTAAAAAAAAAAATATATATATATATATATATATATATATATATATATATATATATATATATATATATATATATCCATTCTGTTAATTTACATTCTTGTCTGGCAACACGTCCATTCTTTTTATAAAAAAAAAAAAGAAAAAAAAAGCTAGATGCATCACTATCGCAAACAGTCATGACTGACATGACTGATGCATAGCTCCATCGTCTACTGGGATTCACCCAGCAGCTAGGGCACACTGGTTTCATCTGCTCACGAGGTCGTTTCCTGTCCAGCTGAGACGATAATTTCACGTCTCAAGTCTTTCCTTGTGTGTTAGAAGGCATTACAACAGTGCTGCTCCCTACTGGTACTGACAGGCTGTGCTTTAATAGTACTGATCCATACTGCGACTGACTGCTCCATAATGGCACTGATCGCCTGTACTCTACTGCCCTCCAGGGGTTTCAAACACAAACTACACACTGTAGCTGTCTACATTTTATACTACAACAAATGAATCATAGGCGATACAACAGTTTACATCAAAAAATAAAGCTAACACCTCGATAAATTCAGATACTAAAATAAAATGTTACGGTTCTTTTTGCTTCGCGCATATTTTAACGGTGACGATTGGACTTCGAGGAGACCCGTAGTCCACCTCCTAGTGTTGACGTGTGATTAGCTTAGCCCGTTAGCTGGCGAACCGCTACATACTGGCTGTCAGACTGAACCGTCAGACAGGCACTGCCCTGGTACTAGTCCAATAACGCACTGGTCCGTTGAGCCACTGGTCCGTTACTGGACCGTTGAGCCACTGGTTCGTTGAGCCACTGGTCCGTTACTGGTTCGTTGAGCCACTGGTCCGTTGCCCCACTGGTCGGAGCCCACTGTGGACCTTGTTGTCAACATGGACGACGCCTGGGACGAGATCCGCCGTCTGGCCGCCGATCTGCAGACGGCGCAGTTCGCTCAGACAGTGCAGAGGTAACGGATCTCCTAGCCGTAACCCTTAACCCCTAACCTTAGTTATAATGAAGCTTGGTACTGGGTCACCGGCGGAGTCACATCTGGTCTATGGTTTCCTGCAGGTTGTCGGAGAGGAACTGCATCGAGATCATCACTAAGCTGGTGCAGGAGAAGCGTCTGGACGTGGTCCACACGCTGGACGGGAAGGAGTACATCACCCCGGCCCAGATCAGCCAGGAGGTCCGCGATGAGCTCTACATCCACGGAGGTCCGTCTGAACCCGGTCACACAACCCCCTAATAATGCTAGCTGAGTAGGCCTACTGCAGTATAGCAAGTACAACACCACATAACAGCTGTATTGTAGTGTGACAGTAGTATGACACCTCAGTGATGACCCCTGAATGCTGGTTTCTCTCCCCAGGGAGGATCAACATGGTGGACCTCCAGCAGGTGGGTGTTCCCCTCGAAGAGTTACTACAGAACCGTGACCGGTTTGATCCGGCTCCTCTTCATTCATACTGCTCCACTCTCATGCATGGTCTGATGTCTGACGTTTCAGATCATCAACGTTGATCTGAACCACGTTGAGGCCAGAGCCAATGAGATCACCAGGACGGATAGAGGAGTCCAGCTGGTCCTGGGACAGCTCATTGATGTGTGAGGAGAACTTCTAGGTTTACATTCAGGGTATTTAGCAGACGCCGATATTGAAAGAGACTTACAACGTTTAATACACACACGGCGGAGTCGACCATGCAAGGCGACCGCAAGCTGGTCAGGAGCAGTCAGGGTGAGGCGCATTGCTCAATGACGCCTCGACACTTGAGCCGGGGATCGAACTAGCAACCTTCAGGTTACCAGCCAACCCGCTCTACCTCCTGAGATAAGCAGACCCCTGGTTGCCGTCTTCCCATGCTTTTCCTTTTCTTTATGCCGGTTTGAACACATTTGTTGTCTATCTAAGCATATTTAGAAAACAAACACTGGTATATTATACATTTAATTCCACAAGTTTGCTTTCCAAACGTACTACTCTTTCTTGCGTGACTTCTGCCAGCGCGAGGGGGCACTTGGTTATTCTTCAGTTCGCCGCGCAAGGAACTGAAGAACTTTTGAATTCTATCCAATTATAGTTTAAACAATGTCTTCTGAGTAGGGGCTGACCGCCTGTGCTCCTGCAGGAAGTACCTGGAGCGCCTGGCCGAGGAGGTGAACGACAAGCTGCAGGAGGCCGGCCTCATCACCATCTCAGAGCTCTGCAAGACCTACGACCTGCCGGGGGACTTCCTGACAGAGGTGAGTCCGCTGCCTGGTGTCTGTGAACGCGTCTCACTCGCTCTCCAGTGGCGGCTGATGTCGGGACTAGACTCACTCATAGAGGTTTGTCTCTCGCCCGCGTCCAGGAGCTGTCCCGGCGTATGGGGACACTGGTCCAGGGCCAGTTTGACCAGTACAACCGAGGGGTCATGTACACCCCCGCCTTCGTAGCACGCCACAAGGCGCGCATCAGAGGGCTGTTCAGCGCCGTCACCAGGTAGGGAAGGAGCAGCAGCAGTAGTATGAGTAGCGCCGTCACCAGGTAGGCAGAGGGAGGAGAGAAGCAGCAGCAGTATGTGTAGTAAGCGTAACGCTGTCACCAGGTACTGAGGCAGGGTGAGGAGCAGAAGTAGTACAAGAGGTGGTGGTGTTTGGGTTAGGTTCAGACACCAGGAGGAAGTGATGCTAGTGGCTTACGGTGTCGCCCGAGCCCCTTTAGCACCTTAACGCCAAGAATCTAAAAAACATAATGGTGATCAAAGTGGCTTCAGTCCTCTGCTAAAGGACTTGGGGGTCAAAGGGAAGGTAAAGGTGGTTTGAACGTGTGATGCAGTGTTTAACGGTCCTCCTCTCCCTCAGACCCACCCCAGTCAGCAGCGCCATCGGAGCCTTCGGATTCCACGAACACCTGCTCTACTGTAAGCCCCCGCGCTACACTATTGGACTGACACACTGCAACGCTGACACCCTATGACCTGTATCTTCACGATCATTATGGATGTGTTCCTCCCTGGGTTCAAGTCGGTGGTGAAGCCGTCCTATTCCCGACTCTGCTTATTCTGTGTTATGTTTTTTTCCAAATGATGAGTCGGGAGACAACTGTGGCATTGTCAACAGAGTGGGTCCTTAATCCATGCGAAACGCAATACAAGCACATCAACAAGATGTCGTTCTCACAGGCACTCATCTCTCCAGCATGGCAGGAAGGGAGCTCGTGGCTCACCACAGGGTCATACCACCCAATGCTCCATAACAAAGCTCTCAAAACAAATATACATTTATACAAAAGGTACTTCAAATGAAAAATTATTAATTCAAAGAAATGAAAGGATTCTTGAACTCTAACTTGTACACGGTGACATGGGCACTGTGTGATTCTGTCCGGTCAGTTCCGCTCTTCTGTTCAGAGAGCGGTCTCCGAGCCGGTGGTTCTGGCCGGCCCTCGTTACCTAGAGCGCCTACCTGTCTCTACAGGCTGATCTACCTGTCACACATCTAGGGGCCACACGCCCACGTATGAAGTCACTAGAGGCTGCTTGCGCCACTGCTGGGCGCCACACCTGGTGGTGAAACAGAGGCCGTCAACGTGCCCCCCCCGACCGGCCCGGGTTCTAACGTGTGTGTGTGTGGGGGTGTGTGTTGCAGCCGTGCTGGAGGAGCTGGTCAACTCGGGGCGTCTGAAGGGGGCGGTGGTGGGAGGCCGACAGGACAAGGCCGTCTACATCCCCGATATCTACTCCCGCACCCAGAACACCTGGGTGGACTCCTTCCTGCAGCAGAACGGTTACCTAGGTACCCCCGTCTCACCCACTGCCCTCCCCCCGTATAACCTCTATCTGTTCCTTAATAACCTGTCTCTGTACCCCTAGCTGGCTCTGTACCGTCTAACCCCTAGCTGGCTCTGTACTGTCTAACCCCTAGCTGGCTCTGTACTGTCTAACCCCTAGCTGGCTCTGTACTGTCTAACCCCTAGCTGGCTCTGTACTGTCTAACCCCTAGCTGGCTCTGTACTGTCTAACCCCTAGCTGGTCTGTACTGTCTAACCCCTAGCTGGCTCTGTACCGTCTAACCCCTAGCTGGCTCTGTACTGTCTAACCCCTAGCTGGCTCTGTACTGTCTAACCCCTAGCTGGTTCTGTACTGTCTAACCCCTAGCTGGCTCTGTACCGTCTAACCCCTAGCTGGGCTCTGTACCGATCATAAGCTCCGCTACGCTGGTGCTGTACCTGTCTAACCCCTAGCTGGCTCTGTACCGTCTAACCCCTAGCTGGTTCTGTACTGTCTAACCCCTAGCTGGCTCTGTACCGTCTAACCCCTAGCTGGTTCTGTACTGTCTAACCCCTAGCTGGCTCTGTACTGTCTAACCCCTAGTCGGCTCTGTACTGTCTAACCCCTAGAGTTCGACGCCCTGGTGCGACTGGGCATCCCGGAGCCGGCCGCCTTCATCAGGAAGCGGTTCCGCTCCGGCCGGCTGCTGTTCCTGCGGGCGGCGGCTGTGGGGCCGGGGCTGGTGGACCAGCTGGAGGCCTCGGTGGAGGAGGCTGTGAGCTCGTCCACCTGGGTGGACCTCCAGGTACCTGCACCTCACACCTCTGCAGTCCGTTAACCTCTGATCATCCTCTGATCACCTCTGATCATCCCCAAAGGGCCCGCTGTCGCGGGCCCTTTGGGGATCAGAGGTTAACGGACTGCAGAGAGCCAGGACCCTCCCACCTTTCAAAGACCTCGTCAGGCCTTTAAACACGTGACAAAGTGGTCATGGGACACACCACTACAAAGATTAGATCCTCCACTTTTAGTCTATCATAACCGCTGTTTGCTAAACGATAGACAAATAAGAAAAATGAAACAAAAATATCAATATCTATATCACGTCATTTGGTGCGATATCTAAATGATGTACTGATTGAAAGCTGAGTCTCCAGTGATTCCGACAGTCCAATTCCTATCACTCTGTGGCTAAAAGCCGCCGAACTAGAGGGGAAAAAACAAGCCTCAACCAATGACTATGTCTTACCTTTGTCTTTTAATACATCACACACTCCCACAATACCCCTCATCCACCTACCCGTGTGCCCCCCCCCCCACACCATGCCCAGCTCTCTGTCCCAGGAGGACGTGGGTATGCTGGTGAGCCAGGCCCTGAGGAACGCCGGGGTCAGCGCCTCGGCCCGCGTCCTGGGGGACAGCGTGGTGGTCAGCGAGAAGTTCATCAGCGGCTGCCTGGCGCTGTTCGACGACGCCATGCAGATGAAGGCCCACAAGGTACCCCGACCCCCGACCCCTGACCCTAGCACACCATGCAGATGAAGGCCCACAAGGTACCCCGACCCCTGACCCCTGACCTTAGCACTCTATGCAGTTGAAGGCCCACAAGGTACCCCGACCCCTGACCCCTGACCTTAGCACTCTTTGCAGATGAAGGCCCCCTTATCGTCAGTTACTTTGATTTGGAAAAGTCCTTCTTTCTAAATGATGATAATATGCCAGTACCACACAGCAAAAACCACCAAAAACCAGCGCAGCAGGAGAAGGTCCACGCCCAAACAGATGGCCTGACGGTCGGCCACATGCTGGGGACTCATTCACCCCATGGCCTCAGGGGGACGCTGTCACTCAAGAGGTTCTCCTTCTGTCTCCTCCTCCCAGGAGGTGAAGAACAACCCCGTGTTCCTGCTCACCGAGGAGGAGTTGAAGCAGACCTCCTCCCTGGCGGACAGCTCTGCTCCCTCCAAGAAGGAGAAGAGGGAGGCAGAACGCAGGAAGAAGACCACGGGTGAGGAGGAGGAGAGGATTAACCTCCTTGACATTTAGGATTTAGAACTTGTGGTTTAACATGTAAAGAGCGAGAGAGGAAGAGAGCCCCAACCAAGGCATGTCCCCTCCCCCACAGCCTCCTCGACCAATGAGTGTTGATGCCCTGAACCAATGGGGGAGGAGCTGGGGTAGAGGCGGGTCTCTGGTCTGCTGCGGCTGATCTGTGATGGGGGGGGTTGTGTTTCTGTTTCCAGAGGGCAGTGGGAGCGTGAAGGCGGGCGGGGGGGGCAACGCCCGCGAGTTCAAGATCCGCAAAACCAAGAAGAAGGGAAGGAGGGACGAGGACAGCGACGAGGAGACCGGACCCCCCTCCCAGACAGGTGAGGCCCCCCTCCCAGACAGGTGAGGGGAGACCCCTTCCCAGACAGGTGACCCCTCCCAGACAGGTGCGTCCGGAACCCGGTGGGAGGTTCTAGTCATCACCGTTAATCCCCCGGTGGGAGGGGTTAGTCATCACACCTCCTGGTAATGCTAAGCAGCTACATTAGCTCTTACATTAGCCCTGAGCTAGCCTGGCTAACCCCCCCTCCCTTCCCGCCCCCCAGGGCGCGGCCGGCCGGCGGAGGTCCCCTTCATGACGGCGTCGGAGGTGGCGGTGGTGTTGGAGGCGGCGGCCGGAGACTTCCCCGAGGAATCTCTGCTGGAGCTGGCGGAGCATTTAGCCAGGTGAGGGGGGGGGGGTACCGTGGTAACGAGGGGTTAGCCAGGTAACGAGGGATAAGCCATAAATGAGGGATGAGCCAGGTAACGACAACTGCACTACACAACTGAACTACACTACCGCAAGGCCACTTGTACATCACAAGGGGGAGTGTCCACCTCCCAGACGTATGATTGGTCGACTCCCTGGCCTTCTCCCCGGGGGGGGGGTTAGTTTCCCCTCTGTGAAACGCCCACTTATGGCGTCAGGAGTTGCTCTGACCCTTGTGCCGTCCGCCCAGGCCCTTGGGCAAGGCGTACCAGGAGGTGGTGCGCTCGGTGTTCCTGTCCTCCAGCAGCTCTCCCTCGGGGGCCAATAAGAAGAAGAGCATGAAGGAGCTGCAGGAGGAGGTGACCAACCTCTACAACAACATCCGCCTCTTCGAGAAGGGCGCCAAGCTGCTCCCAGGTAAGACCCCCGCCCCCCCCCGGTAAGACCCCCCCCCTGTCGGTAAAGGATGTTCCTAGTACCAAGCACTAACCATCACTAGGTTAACCAATTCCCCGTGTGTGTGTGTGTGTGTGTGTGTGTGTGTGTGTGTGTGTGTGTGTGTGGTGTGTGTGTGTGTGTGTGTGTGTGTGTGTGTGTGTGTGTGTGTGTGTGTGTGTGTGTGTGTGTGTGTGTGTGTGTGTGTGTGTGTACGCACAGAGGACACCCAGGTCCACGCCACCAGGCACGTGCTGAAGACGCTGTGCACTGACGTCACCAACGCGCTGGTGAACTTCCTGGCGGCGGACCTGATGATGTCGATGGACCAGATGACGTCGGGGGAGGAGCCCAGCCTGAGCGGCGAGGTGAGGGGCCGCCTGTGCTTTAGTGACATCACAAGTGGGCGTGTCCACTGAGCTGTACGTTGGGATAGATCGGTCCACCAGCCCATCAAGTGGACCACAGCCATCACTGGCATGACGTGAGATCATGGCGTCACAATGATGGGTCGCTTTGTTCAAACCCTTTTGAATATCAAACACTGGAGAATAAATAGTGGTACAAAGAAAAGTGAGAAGGGTCTGAACTATGAAATCCACAGTATTAAGGACAGGAAGTGGCAGCCTGGACAGCTAAAGACCTTCTCTCAGAAAGCCCCCAAACCACTTAAACCCGGACTGCCGGCTGTGTTCCTCCGTGGGGAGACCTGTTGGTTCTCTCCTCCGTCTGACTCCCCGCACTCGCACTGTGCGGCCGGGGAAGCCGCCCCTCCTAACTCTCCTTAACGACGCCAACATGGCCGACAGCTCGTTAACACCGGCACCCTGTCCCTCAGGTCCGGGCCAAGATCCTGGGGAAGCTTCCGGAGGAGACCAGAACGCCCCTCTTGAAGCTCCACCACAGCCTGAGTGGGAAGGTCAGTGGGGGCCGCCGGTGGGGGGGGGGCCGCCGGGGGGGGGGGGGGGATGGTGAGTCATCCAGAATCAAAACCCGGTCCATAGACATGTTTAGGTTTCAGGTTGGAGATTACGTTCATTTAGTTTAGATCTGTTTGGGTTCGGTACTAGGTTTGGTGCGGTTAAGGTCTTTTGGGGGAAAGCAATGCATCCTGGGAATAAAGGCTAGTTTAGTGTGTGAACACTGTTGTGTTGCGTGTGCAGAGCATCGAAGACTTCCTGAACAACGTTGAGACTGCAG
Organism: Melanogrammus aeglefinus; assembly: GCA_900291075.1. Taxonomy (NCBI): domain Eukaryota; kingdom Metazoa; phylum Chordata; class Actinopteri; order Gadiformes; family Gadidae; genus Melanogrammus; species Melanogrammus aeglefinus. Next base: position 20,929 of record OLKM01000379.1, on the reverse strand, counting down.
CTGAGGCCTGTGGACTCCTTCTGAAGAAAGGCGACAAGAAGAGGGAGAGGTAACTCCAAGCTAATGCTCACGACACTGTGGCTTAAGCGAACATACAATGACCTACTGTGGCTAATGCTAACCATGCTGTGGCTAAAGCTAACCATAATATGACCTACTGTGGCTAATGCTAACCATGCTGTGGCTAAAGCTAACCATAATATGACCTACTGTGGCTAAAGCTAACCATTACCATGACCTACTGAGAGCAGATGGACTTTAGCCATCGTATCTCAAACGGTGAGCCACAATCTGTTGGTTAGGAAGCTCAGTCACAGAAATATCTCATCACGTTGATATTCACACCGTATTGATAATGCCAAATGTGCTCCTTTTCTGACCTCTTTACTTTATTCTCCTGTTTATTTTGACTGTTGTGATTCAACATTATTGATCTCATCAGATCTCAGATGTTTCCAGTTTTATGCACTGGATAGAACAACTGTCAAATAGCCGTCAGACATAAATAACCCCCCCCCCCCCCCCCCCCCCCAGACAGTCTCTCTTCGTGCACCGTAACGCTCTCCTGGAGCAGCTGAAGCAGACGGAGGACCCGGCGCTGGTGCTCCACCTCACCAGCGTGCTCCTCTTCCAGGGCGCCACCCACTGCATCCTGCACGCCCCGGGCCGCTGTGTGCCCGGGGTCATCAGCACCCTCAGCGGGCGCATCCCCACGGTAACCAGCCTCTATCTAACCCTAGCATCCCCACGGCAACCAGCCACTATCTAACCCTAGCATCCCCACGGTAACCAGCCTGCCTCCAGCCCTAGCATCCCCACGGTAACCAGCCACTATCTAACCCTAGCATCCCCACGGCAACCAGCCACTATCTAACCCTAGCATCCCCACGGCAACCAGCCACTATCTAACCCTAGCATCCCCACGGTAACCAGCCACTATCTAACCCTAGCATCCCCACGGTAACCAGCCACTATCCAACCCTAGCATCCCCACGGTAACCAGCCTCTATCTAACTCTAGCATCCCCATGGTAACCAGCCTCTATCTAACCCTAGCATCCCCATGGTAACCAGCCACTATCTAACCCTAGCATCCCCACGGTAACCAGCCTGCCTCCAACCCTAGCGTCCCCACGGCAACCAGCCTCAATCTAATCATAGCATCCCCATGGCAACCAGCCTCTATCTAACTCTAGCAACGCCATGGCAACCAGCCTCTATCTAACCCTAGCATCCCCAAGATACTTCCTTTCTACTTCAAACTGTTGTGTAGTTTGTTGGACTCCAGGCTGTCCAAGCTGCCCTCTGACCCCTACCTGCTCCTCAATGTATCTGAAATCACTGTCGGCACAATCTGATGTCCTTTTGTTGGGATGAGTAGGTCACTTACTTACTTCATAGTAAATTAAAATGGTACAAATAGTTCCAGAAGAACCATGAGGAGGTGGTAGCGCTATGTTAGTTTGCTCATAGCTCCGTGTCAGTGGAAACCTCACATTAATGTGAAAGACGCATCAAGGGACCACAGTACTGCGTTACACACCACCTCACTCAGTCACTCTGTCTGTCTGTCTGTCGCTCTCAGGAGAGCCACCAGCTCCTCGCCCAGTACCAGGGTCTGGTGGTGAAACAGCTGAACCAGGGCAGGAAGAAGACCGCGGAGAAGGAGGTGAAGAAAGAGGAGAAGGAGGACGAAGAGGAGAGGAGGAGGAGGAGGAGGATATCCGTGGGGAGCTGTTGTCCCTGATGCCCCAGGTGAAAAACCTGGTCCTGGCCCAGAGGAAGACCTCGGTGGGTGAGGACTAAGACGAAGACCCCGTGGTCCAGGACCAAGACCCCCTCAGAGAGCAGAGGAGGGGTTGGGAGGTCTTGGTATACTGATCAGAGGTCGGCTTCATTCTGGATAGAATGCGGCCAGGAAGGGATTTAATTTAGTTGAAATTGTCTTCAAAATGTTTCCATGAACATGAAAGTCCTCAATGAGGTTCAACTGTAATTCAATATAAATAAAATCCCACTTTCACAGAGAAAGTTCACTTTGTGTCTTTTGGTTTCATCTTTAAGATGTTAATTTTGCTGGCCAAATCATGCAGTTCATCTCTGCTAAACAAGTAAATTAAAAAATAATCAATTTACATATTAATACATATTAACCTGAGCTATTTGTGAACTGAAAAGTACACGAGGGAATATGAAATAAAAGCTAAAGACATATCGCACATAATACAAAATGTAAGTCACAAAACATGGCGAGGAGGTGAGTCGACTGTTGCCCTTTAATGGACACTCGTGGTACTGTAGTGCCTTGTAATTCATGTTTTGGACACTAGAGGGGGTGGTGGAGCTCCTGTGAGTCCCTAGAACCGTGGCAACATTTCTCGTCTCGCTTTTATTTATAATAACCAATTGTTTTTCCTGTTCAGTTATTTCATTTTATATCAGCGCTAACCTACATACGAGGCTATTTATACCTGCGCCAACTCCGCCTTGTTTGTTTAATCTCAATCCTTTTCAATCCCTAGCCTCACTTGGATTAAATTGCATTCTTTGGGGAGATTACGTTTTATAACGCCTACATAATAGTAGGCTAGTACACGTCCCTCATGATCCAGATCTTCAGAGAGACAGACGTCTAGAGGAGGGGTCTGAAGTAGGCCTCCATGATCCAGAGGGGATTGCCATGGAAACAAGCATCTCTCCCACACTAAAGGCAGATAATATCTCCTCTCCACTGGTGAGACCCGTGCACTAAAAAAAGGCAACTTTCACCTCCCCTTGCGGGACGTCATTGTTGACATCATAAATTCAGTTCAACGTCTCAGCTCCCGATGTTTGTTCAGGCCATATGACGGGTTTGATATGCTAAGGGATTGACATATGGTTGTGCGTGTTAAACATGAACATGTATTGGTATCGCACCTCAGGCGCGTCCGTTCATCGTTCAAACCAAACGAGTGACCGCTTCACTCGTCACGACATTAGAGCGTGAACTCAGGCGCCAGAAATCAGTCCTAGTTTAAACAGCGGGGCCCCCAGGGTCCTGTTAGACGCCATTAGCTCCAAGAGAATATCAACCATCACTTCAACACAGGATCACGGCGGCCCACGACACCGCGCGCCCTCCGGGAAGACGTTTAGAGTTACGGTTGCTTGGCAACCTCCTCCGCGATGATTAAAGCGGCCTTCAAAAGCCCGCCCCCCCCCCCCCCCGCTCACTCATTAGTCACCGCGGGCTGCATAATGAGGCCCTCGGAGCGCTGATTAAGAAGTGTGTGTGTGTCGTGTGTCCCACTCACCGGTCTCCCAAGGAGCGGAAGGAGGTCGTCCAAATCGAGGCCTCCCCGAGGGGCCTCGCAGGTCGTCGGGCACGCGGAGGATAACAAACACAGTGAACTTCTGCTGTGTTGGGGCACGACCGGGTCCGATGTCGGCGTGGGTCCGCTCTCTGGTCCTCTCTGGACCGCGAGGTTCCCGGAGGTGAACTCCTCTTTGATGGTATTTTAAAGGACTGACATTAAGAAGTCGGCTTGCGTTGAAACGCCTCGCTTCGTAAATCACTCGCACCGTTTAAATTAACGACAGCAGCCCAGTAAACTAGGAGCACTGGGCCATCTGACACCTGCGCTGACTGGGAACTGACTGCTCCGGTGGGGCGATACATGGGGGCTCCGGTTGGGGGAGACACGGGGGCTCCGGTTGGGTGAGACATGGGGGCTCTGGTGGGGGGAGACATGGGGGCTCCGGTGGGGGAGACATGGGGGCTCTGGTGGGGGGTGAGACATGGGGGCTCTGGTGGGGGAGACATGGGCGCTCTGGTGGGGGGAGACACGGGGGCGTTGGACGGTTGTCGAGGTGGGCACGTCGCTAACACGTTACCCATGGGGCGCGCGCTGTTCTGCTGGTATCAACAGAGCTGCCGCTGGTTCCAGTGAACAAACACACCTGACAGGAAGTGAGAGTCCCCGGCGGGAAGGAGCAGCAGGCGCGTGCATCAGACCTGAGCTAATTAGCAGCTAATTAGCAGCGCGCGCGAGCTCTTCGACAAACAGCAGTGTGTTCGTTATCCTGGTCGTGCTAATAACCCAGACGGATGGGCGGGGTCAACTCGAAGAGTTCCACACATTTCCAATGATTAAAGACGAAGTACATTTAGTTAAAAGGTATAAACCGTCCAACCAGCTGCCTCCGTTTAATATACTGAAGGAAATGTGTTGATAAAAAAAAACGAACATCTTAAGACAGTGTTAACAAGGTAAGAAATGCCTGTTTTTATTACATTCAACTGAAGTACAGTACACTGTAATTGCACATGTTCACTAGATATAGCAGCAGTCTGACCGGCAAGTAGGCTAATCATCAATAGGCACATATAAAAAAAACACAATAGACAGAAATCCACAGTTAAATCAGGTATAATTCTTGTAATGTGGCCATTTATAGAACATGTTTAAAACGCACGTAAGCAGATATTATACAAGCCATGGAAAACGACGCACCACCGCTTCATGATTTGGCAGATGGGTGAGGAGCTGAAAGCCTTCCTCTTCCTCAGTGGCTACCAGCCTCTTCGGCCCCTGATGCCCTCTGGAGCGCAGATCATTCACCTCCAAAAACCCCCCCGACCCTAAACCCCAACGGCTGACATATCACCGTCCCAGTGGCTGCAGGAATTGGTTTACTTGTGGCTACGAATCATTAGGTAGTACACACACACACACACACACACACACACACACACACACACACACACACACACACACACACACACACACACACACACACACACACACACACACACACACACACACACACACACACACACACTTATCAAAAGTGTATCCTCAAATATCTACAACAGCTTACATATCTGCAATCTTCCACAACCTTGATAATATGCATATCACACGGGGCCCACCACCCCCAGATTAGGGGACGGCCCCCCTGGTGGGGGGGGGACGACAGCGCCCCCTGGCGGCGCTACACCACCGACCGGTGCTCCCCACAGACGTACACAGCGCTGGGCTGTATGCGGCGCTTGGTGTGCCCCGGCAGCTGCGGGAGGAACTTGAAGTACTTGGGCATGAGGTCCAGGCAGGCGTCGCGGAACTTCTTGATCTGCCAGTAGTAGATGAGGGGGTTGAGGGCGGGCCGGAGGTAGCACAGCCAGAGCAGCCAGGCGCTGGTCTGGAAGAAGCCGTCCTTGTGGTAGAACGCGCTGCTGAAGGTGGCCAGCAGGCTGTAGGCCGCGAAGGGCGCCCAGCACACGGTGAACACCGAGAACAGGATGAGTATGGTGGTGAAGGCGCGCGTCTTGAAGCCCATGTCGATGTGCATCTGGAAGGGGCGCTGCAGGCTCATGAGGCCCAGCTTGCTGGCCTGGCTGAGGCAGATGCTGTCGGTGTGGCTGTGGATGCGGACGGCGTTGTGCCGCAGCGTGCTCAGGATGCCCAGGAAGGTGTACAGCATGACCGCGAAGGGCACGAAGAAGAAGGCCAGCGTCAGCGTCACCACGTAGCCGCGGTACGCCGCCTCGGGGCTGTAGCCGAACACGCACTGCGGCGCCCGCGACGGCACCGGCAGCGACGGGTGGCCCACGGCCAGGGGGAAGGCCAGGGCGAAGGCCAGCGCCCAGGACACGCCCACCAGCACCTTGGCCCGCCGCGGACTCAGCCGGTCCTGCTTCTGCACGATGATGAGGAAGCGGTCCACGCTGATGATGAGCAGGATGGCCGAGCCCTCCACCACCAGCAGCCAGAACAGCATGGCCGACACGCGGCAGAAGGTGTCGCCGAACACCCAGCGCGTGGTCACCACGGTGACCAGCGCCAGCGGCATGCTGAGCGCGGCCAGCAGCGCGTCGGCCAGCGCCAGGCTGGCCAGCAGGATGTTGATGGCCGAGCGCATGGCGGACCGCCGGTACACCATCAGGCACACCACCACGTTGCCTAGCAACGCCATCAGCAGCACCACCACCAGGGCCAGGCAGAAGAAGACCTGGAGGGGCAGCCCCACGCCCGGGGGCGCGGCCGTGGGCAGGGGCCGGGGGGAGGAGCTCTCCGTGGCGTTCCCCTCCATGCCGGCGGGGGGGGGCGTGGCCGATAGGTTCAGCAGTCCGACGAGGGCGGCGGCGGTCTGGACGGGGGGGGGCGCGGCGGGGGCGCCGAGCGTGGGGCGGACCATCCCGCCCCGCTCCTCCTCTGGGAGGGGGGGGCGGCGCTAAGCATGCTGCCCGCCACGCCCGGACCCCAACCTCACTGCTGCCATCGGCCCGCCTGCAAGGGGAGACAGACACGTTAGAGAGGAGAGAGACACAGACAGACAGACACACAGAGAAACACACAGAGAAACACACACACACACAGAGAGAGAGAAACACACACAAAGAGAGACACATAAACAGAGATGAAAACACACACACAGACAGACACAAAGGAAGGCCTTCAGAGTGTTTACTTAACACTAGCGACTGCGCTGCTTCGCAACGCTACACATGTAGCTCCCGTCCTAGCATGGAAAAACAGTCATAACCCGTGATAACTAGTTGCTTTACTAACAATGATATTCTGTCAACTAGTTGGTTTCCTAACACTACCCGGAGGCCAGCTCCCCGTACGCGTCACAGATCGGCCCGACGCTCCAGAGGTCTGAGAACCAGTCGTTTAAACAGCCGTCATCTAACTGCGGCCTCATCGAGATCATTTATAATGGTTCCCATATTTCAGGGATTTCATAAGCCTCTTATCACAAACAATAGATACTAATCATCATCACAATAACAGAGCACTCTAATGATGATGCGTTTTATCTCGTTCCTGTGGGGCAGCACGGGCGAATCAACCAATTACAGACAACTAGCCCGCGGTCCATTAGCCATTCGACTTCCTAATGGACGTTAAAACAAACCCGCTATCCTGAAAACATGTGTGCTGGTTCAACTCTCGGATAAACACAGATCCTCTTTATCTCCGGTCCATTAACCCTGACCCAGTGTTTGATGGATCTGCCGTTTCTTAAACCCGCGGAGCAGCATCGGGCACCATCATGTTGTGGTCGTGATGGTGAAGTTACAGAACTGAACCAGGCCCAACTTAGGCTCCCACCCCTCCTACTTATTGTAGGTTGTACATCCTGGCACTTATTGTACGCACTAATTGTATGTCGTACTTATTAATAGTACTTCCTTGTGTAGCAGCTTATCCTAGCCATCCCTGTACGGGGAATGGATTAACCTAATGATGGTAGGTGCTTGCCACTTAGTTCTATGAACATCCTGACTGTACCGACAGCAATATATTGTTGTCTCTCTTTCTTCTGACAAATGTACTTATTGTAAGTCGCTCTGGATAAAAGCGTCTGCTAAATGCAAAAGATGGTTCTGAGCTCAAGATCTATCAGCATCGATTCCGCAGCTATAACAAACAGCCTACTAGATCAAATACTTTGGACAAATGACAGACCTCTCAGGCCCCCGGTAAACGTTCCTGGAGCCCGACGCAAAGCCGTGGTCATCCTCAGAACCGGTAAGGAACCTCAGGTTAGGATGTCCCTAACCTCAGGGTTCTGATGGGGTCTACAGAGGTCTAGAGCGGTCTGGGGGGTCTAGAGGGGTTCTGGTGGGGGTCTAGAGGGGTCTGGAGGGGTCTACAGGGGTCTGGAGGGGTCTACAGGGTTCTGGGGGGGTTCTGGTGCTCCGGGTTCGTGTTCCAATGTGCGGCAGCGGCTCCTGAGTCAGCTGCGTCTCTAGGGAGGTATTTCTGTGTGACCCCTGAGTGCAGGAGCCTGTGGGTTCTCCCTATACCTCCACAGCCTGCTCCCAGTCTGTGGTCTGATTTAGTCCCATTACATAACCCCACCCCCCCCACCTCGCAATCAGGTCACCGTGTTTCAGAGAGATGTGGAGCAGGTACATATGAATATTGTAACCCTTTCATACTCATAATTAAAAACAAGACCTGTTCTTCTGTGTTATGGTCGCCCGATAGGAGGTCCTGTTCCATGAAGCCGTTATCAGCTCCTGCCTTCGACCTCATGTGGGAACATTGGTATCAACGGCAGTTATCCTTAACTCCAGAAAGCTCAGTAAACATCTGGTAGGCCTACCAGTGTTCATGTTGTGTACCACTTCTAGAACCCAGTGTGTGTGTGTGTGTGTGTGTGTGTGTGTGTGTGTGTGTGTGTGTGTGTGTGTGTGTGTGTGTGTGTGTGTGTGTGTGAGCACAAGCCGCTTTCTGAAACGTGTTAAGCCACCAAAATGGAAACACACACACACACACACACACACACACACACACACACACACACACACACACACACACACACACACACACACACACACACACACACCTAGAGCTAGGGGACACTAAGCAGAGCGGACACTACAGTCGCTGTATTTCATCATTTAGTAAACAGCATTTCAATGGGGATGATGGGAGATGTTTACTGATCATATCGATCGATCGATCACGTTACCTCCTTCATTCTCCCATGATGGAGCAGCCGCTTGAACCGGAGCAGCGGAAAGCAGCTAGGTCTCCGTCCTCCAGACCGTCTTCAGATCTCTTGTGCGGTCGGCCAACTATCCTCCGCTTCCTTCGACGTCGTGTGTTGTTGTTCTCCAGAGCAGATCAATCCCCCGGACGCACAGTGATGCTCCTCCGACACAACGGGACGGTCCAGGAATCAGACCCGCGGATCACGGTCGCTTTGTCTCCGTAGGAGTCCGGGAGATTCCCGACATGGTCTGATGGAGAAGAATCAGGATCATGAGGGCCACTTGGCTCTCCTGGATGGTGATGTCGTGTGTCTCCTCAGCCTTCCTCCCTCCACGGTGACGACCCCCCGGGGTTAACCGACACCGACACGCACCAGTCCGGAGCCGCAGAGGAGGGCGAGGTCCCGCCTCCTGGAGAGTTTCCTCCAATGGAAACTGAGAGACTGACGAAAGAAGGCGTTGGTCTCCAACGAGGAGGTCTCTTATGGGCAAAGGAAGTCCCGCCTGGTCCAATCACATGCCCATCCCCAGAGGAAGTCCCGCCTGGTCCAATCACATGCCCACCCCCAGAGGAAGTCCCGCCTGGTCCAATCACATGCCCATCCCCAGAGGAAGTCCCGCTTGGTCCAATCACATCCCATTCGTTGCTCAGTGTGATTGCTCTCTAATGAAACTTGTGGATGTTTGGAACACGCATGTGTAACAAAGTTGGAAATAACCTATTTTGAACTTCTAACCATCTCCGGGTCCACTTATAGTTTGAGCCACCTGTTGAGTTGCAGTTTGAGTTGAGTTGTAGTTTCCCTCTCTGCATAGGGAGGGCGGGTGGTCTTTACACAACAACCGTCCCGTTAGGAATTATAACTCATCTAGGATTCTTTAGAAGGCACATTCTATATCAGAAACTCAGTAAACCTTTTGAATTATCGGAGAAATAGATATGGCCAGATATGAAATGACAAAATGCATAACAAAGTAGTTTATTAAGAAAGACCATGTGCGTATCAGCGGCTTTCAGACGACCAAAGAGTACAAACCTTTTACACGTCTGAGTTCAGAGAACCAAGTTCCCCAGAACCAAGTTCTAGTTCAGACAGCCCGCTGCCCCATCTTCGTACTGACAGCAGCTCTACAGTAGAAGCTCTAACCCCTCTAATGACAGAGCAGCTCTACTGTAGGAGCTCTAACCCCCTGTGATGATGTAATAACGCTACTCTTGATATAAATTAATTATGTAGCCATTGTTTTATGGTAACATTTTTGGACCAGATTATTGACAGAAAAGATTTGAACGAAAAAAACCCAGAAATGAATGGAATTCCAGAATGGGAGGCTGTGGTTGGGGGCTGAAGCCGCCTCACTTGGCCTGGCTCTGGTGGACTGGGTTAGGCTGCACAACTGAGGCCCTTCACACATCAGATGGACGTTAACCCTCGTGGTTGACTGAAATAAAATCGAAATCCCCAAAACAAAACACCAAGTGACGCCTGACTGAAGCCAGGACCCACTCATGACCGAGCCGAAGCGACAAGGACACTCCAACATCAGGGCCTTCAAAACGGGGTGGCCGGCCGTACAAAGATCAGACCTCCTGGATCATAGCTCTGTACGGTCCGACCTAAAGCAGCATCACAGACGCCTTACTGGGATCAATAATAACTTTACTGGGATCAATAACTACTCCGCCCGCTGTCCCTAGGAGCCCTTGATCTGCTTCTGGCCGTCGCGGTGCGGCGGGAGGATCTTGACGTTGAAGGGGATGAAGAACTGGAGCAGGGCCCGGGTGTCGTCCGGGGCCAGGCAGTACTCCAGAGCCACCCGCTCCGCCGTCCAGGTGGTCGGCTGCGTCTTGTGGCTGTTGAGCGCCCGCAGCGCCTCCACCAGGGACAGCCGACCCTTGGGGACGTCCGTGATGTCCGCCAGGCCGTGGCCCGGCCCCGGCAGGCTGAACTTCAGGGGGCGGCGCTCCTCCGGGAGGGCCGGGAGGGCCGGGTGCCCGGGCACCGGCTGCAGGGGAGGACGGAGAACCAGGTGGGAAAATGTTCTGGATTAATGGGCTTCATTTAAAAAAAAGAAGAAAAAAAAAAAGGTCTCTCGTTTTTGCAATTGGTGACATCAGAAATGGGAGCCTGTTGCACACCTGTTGATCTACCCAGCCTACATGGGTGGATTCAGGTCAAAAAACATTCTGTCATGGAGCATGATGTTTGAGTAGAAATAGGTTCCTCGTCTCTCATGGCCCTTACAGCTCAAGGTTTTATAGAAACTCAAGGTCGACTCATTAAGACTCGTATGATCTCTGGGAAACTAATTTAAGTCTTGCAAACACAACATAAGCAAACCATTTAACTCCACTATCACAACCGGTCTGTTTAAAAAGGGTCTCATGGTTCAATATGGGACCACCGCCTGTTGATGCTCGATTCATATCTCAAAAGGCTCGTGATACTAGGACACATTAATGTCATGTATGAAGACATAGCCAGAGAGTAATCGCCTCTTAACACGGTGAAGGTTCGCATCATGGTGAAGGTCTATCATAACCCAGTGCAGGGGCCGTATCATAACGTTATAACATGAGCAGATGATGTAAGATGATGTAAGATGAGGACAGGCTCTGACCTCTGCGGGCAGCGGGTCCTCGGACTGGACCCACACGGTCTTCAGGAGAGACAACAGCGGCTCATTCTTCCCGTGGATGACCTCCGAGTCACCCGCCGCTGATGAGGGAAAGGTTGGGAGAGAAGGTTTAATATCCCCGGTACCGGAGACGACCCCGGGCCTCCTAACGGGACGGAGTGGACTCACCGGCTGAGCTGCTGACTGGAGGTAGTACCGGGGTCTTGTGTCTCGGTGCGACTTGAGGTTTCTCCTTGGATATCTCACGGATAACGCGGTTTTCTAGATTAAAATTCCTAAACATACGCGAAACCCGTGCGCCCATGTTTGAAATGTTACTTAACCGGGTGACTAATAAAGTTCCGGCCTTTATCTACGGCGAGAGAGGAGGTTCCTGCGCCTCCGCCGCGTGGTCGGTAAAGGAACTTTAACATCCAGTCATTTATTTTCAATGCCAGCAGATGGCAGCATTTACATTTAATAAAAGTGGCGCAGTAGAAAATAAGAATATAAATCCGACTGGCTGAGGTAAACCAAAGCTGCTCATTATCAGGCCAAACAATGTGTTAGGTGGAGAAGTTAATAGTTATGGATTGTTTTAAAACTATATATTGAAAATGTTTTTTTTCTAGTTTTCTCGTAAAACGTAAAAAAGTAAACCGTAATAGTGTACGTGCGTGTGTGTGGTTACTGAAAGACCGATCACAGGATTCATCAATACAATGTGACGTGTCCACTGATTGAAGGAGGTCTTTCTCAATGCTTGAATTCGTTCACCACTAATCACCCAAAACAAGCATAAAGTCGCCACCAACTCATAAGCATGTAATCATTTTAATACCCAATACAAAAAAACAACATCACAAAAATAGATCATGTTTTTTTCCGTATATATACACATGTTTACGTGCTCTAAGGGATAACCAAGATATGTTGCATCTCAAGTACAGGAGGATGAGACTGATCAGGGGCCTGCAGGAGACATCAGTGTACTGGAGGACAGAGGACGGCCTAGAGGAGGCCTCAGCAGCCTGCAGGAGACGTGAGGGGCCTGGAGGAGACGTGAGGAGCCTGGAGGAGACATGAGGACTGCCCTTGAGCAAGACACCTCAGCTGGCCCTGAATTTGATGTGCCTGAGTATCAAGAACCTCCCAGGTGCAGGATAAGTGGAAAGGCTGAAAGAGGGCTGATCAGCCTGACAGCAGATTGACCAACTGGGGGGGAAGCTCCCTGGTGAGGTCGGTACAGTGTCGGCTTTGAATCGGTTGTCATGGCTGCTTAGGGTCCCGCCGCGTTTCACCAGGTGACCGGGTCACCTTGTGGATCACTCCTCAGCATCCCGTTCTGGTTCCCCTGGTAACGACTCTGGGAGGGGTGTGCTGGTCCAGGGTCCGGCGCTCCTCCGGGAGGGCCGGGTGCCCAGGCACCGGCTGCAGGGGATGACGGAGAACCAGGTGGGAGAATGTTCTGGATTAAAGGGCTTCATAAAAAAAAATTAAAAAAAAGGTCTCTCGTTTTTGCACTTTGTGACATCACAAATGGAGGCCTGTTGCACAGGCCCCTCATCCCCGGGGCCTTTTTCCCCACCCCATCCTGACCTAAAGACATCCGGAGCTCTGGGAACCAGACTGCTGTAACAAACACAGCCCCTCCTGGTTGCAGCGCACACGCCTTAACATCCCTTCTGGGATCGTGATCTCCCCTCCCAGGGTGGCCCGCGTCGCACACTGATGACATCAGCACTGCGAGCGGGAGCAGGAGGAGTAGAGGTACAGCAGCACCGCGCTGTCCGCCAGCAGCAGGCCGTAGAAGCCCTTCTGGAGGCGCCGGCTGCGGGGCTTGGGCAGCCTGAGCAGCATGGCGCCCAGCAGCAGGAAGAAGGTGCTGATGTTCACCAACAGGAACAGTCTGATGTAGGTGTTCGCGGCGGGCGGGCCGCCGCCCCCCGCCCCCGCCCCCGCCGCGGTGGGCGCCACCTGGACCTCCTTGAACTTGCGGCCCTTCACGGAGGCGTCCTTCCGGTTCTTGCGGTTGTCGGCGTATTCGATGAAGGCCCGCGAGTCTCCGTCGCCCTCCTCGGCATCCTCCGAGACGCGCCGCGGGCTCTTCTGCCGCTCCTTCTTCTCGCTCAGCTCCACCTGAGCGAAGATGCCGGGCAGGCTCTCGGAGAGCTCGTCGGCCATGTTGACCTTCTTGCCGCACCCTTGCCCTTTCCCTGCTTCTTGGACATGCTGAACATCTTCTCGATGACCTCCTCCGTCCGCTTCTTGTCAGAGAACTGCAGCAGGCGCTCGGCCGTCTTGCGGAAGCTGGCGGTGTTCAGCACCCGGCCCAGGATGTGCCTCTCCATCTGCTGGAAGACGGGCATGGCGTGCTGGAGGTTGTCCTCCACCACGTTGACGTACTCCTCCACCTCCGTCGGTGGCGGCGCATCCACCGCCGCCACCACCGCCGGCGTCTTCTCGAACACCACCTTCTTCTGGTCGACCAGCACCATGGCGAACAGCGGCTTGCTGGGGGCCGCGGCGGTCAGCAGGTACACCGTGTAGCTGTGGTCCTGCGTGGACAGGTACAGGTCCACGCGCTCCGCGTCCCCGCGCAGACTGAAGCTCCTCACGACCACGCCCGGGCCGGAGAAGACGTAGGCCACCCGGGTGCGAGGGTACCTCAGCGGCATGGTCACGTTCACGTAGTTGGAGCCGTTGTAGGGGTACCCCCTGGGGTAGCCCCAGTACCCCAGCTGCCCCTGGTCGCTGAAACCCGTGTCGTCCATCCAGAACATCTTGTAGGAGTCCTGGCCGTGCCTGATGCAGGCGCCGTGCACGCCGTCCACCTCGACTGCGCTGAAGGGCGCGTCCGTGTTGTGGAAGAAGGCGCTCATGGCGCGGGTGGGGCTGTCGGGCTCCAGCTCCACGTGGTCCACCACCACAAGCAGCTGGGGGTGCAGCAGCAGCAGGTTCCTCTGGAAGCTGCGGAGCTTCAGCTCGGGGCTGTAGGCGGACCGGGCCTCCCCGCGGACAAACACCAGGCCCTGCCGCTGCATGGCCGCCTCCATGCTGGCCTGGGCGTCCGCCGCCAGACCCTCCTTGTAGCGCAGCCATTTAGAGTCACAGGCCTCCGTGACCTGGCCGGCCCAGGGCCCGAAGCAGCCCCCGGCGGCGGCCGCCGCGGGGCCGAACAGCACCGCGTTGTTCAGCAGGGTGTACTTGGGCCCGTACAGCGCCTCGGTGATGAAGGGCACGCCGTTGGGCGCAAAGGTGAAGGTGTTCTGGTCGGGGTGCTCGTGGCCCGCGTTGAAGTTCCTCCAGCCCTTCACCCACTCCCGGTACTTGTTCTGGTGGACGATGTCGAAGATGGCGCGGCCGCCCAGTTTGCCCGCCTTGAAGGACAGGAAGGAGTGGTTGGTGTCAGCGGTGAGGGCGCTGCCGTAGGTGACCACGCCCCAGTCCTGGAAGTGGTGCAGCTGGGGCGTGCCGAAGTCGGGGGGGGGCGTGGCCGTCAAGCTGGGGTCATACCTGCAGGTGGCCAGGGACAGAGGGGACCATCAATACATTATGAGAGTCAACATCTGTACGGTGGAAACACCAGGACCCAGGTCACTGTATTATCCAAGTCAATCAATAAAGAAACAAAGGAATCATTTGAACTAGATGAGAAAAAGGTATCTTTTTATTTATACTTCACTTTACCCCTCTCTCAGTATCCCCCCCCCCCCCGGACCCCTCCCCAGCCAGAGGACCCGGTCTACAGGGTCTACAGCAGGGGTCTCAAAGTCGCGGCCCGGGGGCCAATTGAGGCCCGCCGGACAATATTTTGTGGCCCCCTACTTGACCACAAAGGTTAGTGTTAGTGTGTTGTTGTCAAACACACATTTTTGCTGCGTGGCTTGCTACGCTTTTTTATCACTTGTGATAGGGGGACCAGATGTCCCGGTTTTGCCGGGACATCTGGTCCCAACAAAAGCCAAAGGACGGTCTACAGGGTCTCTCTCTCACCAGATGAACTCCGTGTGCAGGGTGCACCAGCGCTGGCCTTTCCCCCTCACCCCGGGTCCCTCCGTCACCCGGTTCTGGTAGATCTGCTCCGCCAGCCAGTTGCCGCTGCCGTTGCGCATCACGAAGCGGTCCAGGAAGACCAGCTGGCTCTCGGGGCCGTAGAACCAGTTGTAGTTGGAGTCGGCGATGGCCACCGTCCTCTGGAAGCCTGAAGAGACGGCGAGGGTCACGTTAGGAACGCCCTGGAGACAGGCTGCTACCAGAGAGACAGGCTGGTCCAGAGAGACAGGCTGGTCCAAAGAGAGACAGTCTGTGAAGGGCCACCAGAGAGACAGGCCGCTACCAGAGAGACAGGCCGCTACCAGGGAGACAGGCTGCTAAGAGAGACAGGCTGCTACAATAGAGAGACAGGCTGTGAAGGGCCTCCTCCCCCCTGCACCTCCTCCTGCTCTTCCCCTTCTACCATGAGGAGGAGGAGGAGGAGGAGGAGGAGGAAGCGTACCAGGTAGGATGGTGCGGTACATGAAAGCGTAGTGCTGCAGCAGCCTGGAGGAGGAGCGTCCTCCTCCTCGACCTGCACCTCCTCCTGCTCTTCCGCGGAGGATCGTGACGCATGAAGAGGAAGAGGAAGAGGAAGAGGAAGAGGAAGAGGAGGAAGAGGAGGAGGAAGAAGCGTACCAGGTAGGATGGTGCGGTACATGAAAGCGTAGTGCTGCAGCAGCCATGGGTGGTGGAAGTGTCCGATGGAGAAGTGCCTCTGGACCAGGTGGATGTACTGGAAGAGGGAGCGCGTGGTGTAGCTGCCGTACGCCACGCCCTCGTACACTGAGCCGTCCGTCACCTCCTGCAGGAGCACCATGGACTTCTCCATCACAGACAGCGCCTGCTTCGCCCACACGTACGCCTCCTGGAGGTAACCTGGGGGAGAAGGGGGAGGTGGCGGAGGGGGGGAGGAGGAGGAGAGAGAGAGGAGGAGAGGGAGGAGAAGGAGGAGTTAGAGGAGGGGGAGGAGGGAGAGGCAGGAGAGAGGAGGGGAGGAGAGAGAGGAGGGGGAACAGAGAGGAGGGGAGAAGGAGGAGGAGGGGGAGGAGGAGGAGAGGGGGGTGGGGAGCAGAGAGGAGGGGAGGAGGCGGAGGGGGGGAGGAGGAGGAGAGGGGGGTTGGGAGCAGAGACGAGGAGGAGGGTTAGAGACCTGTAGCTTCTCACGGGTACAGCAGGCAGCCCTGGTGTATTTCCATCACATTCCCGTGGAGTCAGTAAGCAGACTGTAATCCAAAGCGACTTACAGGAGGGTGACTATCAAAGCAGACGTTGGGAGCAACAAGGAACAAAACAAAACCTGCCTAACACCAATCCAGATCAGAAGCGGCCAGAGTGGTAGATACAGAACACATTGGAAGGATTAGTTGCTCGTCAGAAGAGATGTTGTTGAGCGTGATGTAACCTGGGAGGCGAGTACGAGTCCGCAGGCTCAAGAGCAGAAACCGCTAGCTGTCCAGCAGCTAGCATGAGCTACATCTCCTGTGTCGTTTAGGACTTCTGTTCATTATCGAAACATAGCAACGCTTTCCTTTCAATATCGCTTTCAAACGTTTCTTAACAGTTCATAGCTGTAATAAAAACAAGCATGTCGAAAGAAACACGTCTAAAGAAAGAGTGCTGGTGAAAAGGCCTTTCTCTCTGGGTACAGCAGAGGGGCTCAGACCGCTAGGAAAATATGATGCTAGGGGACAGAGCCCTCTCTCTGTCCACACACACACACACACACACACACACACACACACACACACACACACACACACACACACACACACACACACACACACACACACACACACACACACACACACACACACACACACACACACACACACACACACACTTTACTATGGGAACTGGGACCACATAATGACTGCATACAGCCGCAGGTCTTTGAGAAGTGGTGGTAGTGGTTTCCACCGTCTATGGGTTTACATGGCGGCAGTGTTACTGGGTCTGTTTCACCTGGGGGGCCGGGGCGGGGGGGGGCAGGGCTCTGCCGGTGGGGGGACAGCACTCAGTAGCTATTTGCCACCAAGAACAAACTCCCATTTAACCCGGCCAGCTGACAGACCCCACCCCGCCTGCGTAACCTAGGAGACGGTCAGAACTAGCAGTACTATATAACCATCTATCTTTCATGTTAGACCGCCTATCTTTGAAATGGGGCGTCTATCTTTAAGTTGGGGCGTCTATCTTTAAGTTGGGGCATCTATCTTTAAGTTGGGGCGTCTATCTTTAAGTTGGGACGTCTATCTTTAAGTTGGGACGTCTATCATTAAGTTGGGACGTCTATTTTTAAGTAAGACCGTCCTTTGTAAACCTCCAAAGAAAGGAAGTCGAAACTACGCTTTAGAAATGCTATTCTAAACACACACACACACACCCACACACACACACACACACACACACACACACACACACACACACACACACACACACACACACACACACACACACACACACACACACACACACACACACACACACACACACACACACACACACACACACACACACACACACACAGCAATTCTCTCAAATCCCTGCTGGTTCCCAGGAACCAGTCTGTGGGAAACCCCACAATAAAAAAATAATATATACATGTTATCAGAGGCCGCAGTAGCACGCAGATAACCTCAATGTTGCTGATTATTGATCTGGTTAGTTAGCCCAATAGATAAACCATAACACAATGTGGCCGACTAATGATGAGGCTAATTAGCAGATAATACGATACAACTTTATATAGCAATAGCACAGCAGCAGTAGAAAAACACAGTGCCAATGCTAATATAACTACATTGCTACGCAATGTTGGTTGCCTGGTATGTGGCAATTTAGCCTTGTGGCTAGCAGGTAATAGCTCGGTCAATCAATTCGATCACAAATTGTCAGGGTTCTAGATGATCGCGGACCAAACCAGTACATGGCTTCAGTTGGAACTGAGAGCTAGTTAGCTAACCCTAACCCTAGTAGAAACTAAACCCGACTGCTCTGTCAGAAAGGGAAGCCGATGAGTGGAACGGGGTTGGCTCAGTGCTCAAGCAGACAAACGGAGACAAACTGACAAACTGTCTGTCCAGGGTGAGGCCGCGTCCCACAGAGACCGTGTCTCACAGAGACTGGGTCCCACAGAGACCGCGTCCCACAGAGACCGCGTCCCACAGAGACCGCGTCCCACAGAGACCGCATCCTATACAGACCGGGTCCGTTAGACGTTAGGCGTTGCGGGGCTGCTGAGCTTCAGTCCCGAGACGTCTCCACATGGTAATATTAGCCTGTACCGTCATGGGGTCATCAACTAGGGATGGATATTGACACTCAGGCCCCATGAAGGACACCCCCGTCTTTGGTTACCACGGAGACGGGGCGGTGGGTTAAGGGTGAAAGGCCGAGGGTGAAACCGGCAGACGGATGAGAAGGAGTCAGGAGTCCTCCAGGGGTCAGGCAGAGGGAAGGGATCATCCATTCCCAGACTTCTAAGATAATTTCACAACCCAAAAAAACACAGACATCATCCAATAATTCCAGCGTCTACTCCTTAGAAATTTTACTGGGAGCCAATTCGTTGACTCCCCAGAGAACAGCAAGCGCTGGTGAACCCTCCTCCCCCCAGGCCCTGTCGGCAACTGGACGACGTAGAAAACCTTTTCCATGGATGAAAAGAAAGAAAACAATGTTTAAAACCCAACTGACTTTCTGAATAGACCTTTCAGTGCGTTTAAACCTGTTTGTATTCTCTCTTTGTTGCTGACATTCTTTCTTTCCTTGTCGTCCACAGAGAGAAGGAAAAGCCCCGAGGAGCCTTGAGCCCAGCGCCCAGACAGATTTAAGGGCCTAGAGACCGCCTCTTTGTACCAGGAATCTAATCCCTCATCCTATCGTACTCCAGAAGAGGCCAGACCTGTCACAACGGCCCTACCGCCTCTCCCTGCCCAGCACACAAACACAATCTGTCTTCAACTTAGACCAGCTATCTTTAATTAAAACCATCTTTCATAAGACCATCCATCTTTAATCAATACCATCCATCTTTAACTTTGACAATCTTTCTTTAAGTTAATCTTTAAATAAAACCACCTTTACGTAAGAACACCTATCAGAAGGTAAGACCATCCACTCCATCTTAAGGTAAGACTATCTTTAAGTTAGACCGTCTGTCCTTAAGTAAGACCAGCTATCTTCCTCTGGCAGTGCCTTTAAAGGTTTGCATTCTTTCTTTCCAACACACCAACGTAACGAAGGACAGCTGAACATTTTTCAAGGAGCAGGGAGCGTCCTCCGGTCTGCAGCTCCATCAGACGCGGGGCTTTGATAAACGGGGAGAGGATGGCAGGATGGGGGGGGGTGAGGGGGTCGAGGTCCCGGGGCTGGTGACTGAACGGAGGTTTCAGACGGACAACATTTTCTTCCCAGAGAGGAAACACTGGCCTCCCGTCGCCGTGGGAAAATTTGACCCATGAGGGGACGGAGACAAAGCTGAGCTGTTTATGGATAATGAATTTATAGTCTGGAAAAACTGGAATACGACCAGATTAAGGAAGTTAGTTTGACACATTTTTCCATCGGAATAGTTTTAGTGTGACATTATTTTGGTATTTCATAAAATAATGTTTTGGAGAACTGGGTGAAATCCAACTTTAGGTCACCATTATGGCCCAATCCCATTTCTTTGCTCACTGTCTCAACCCTACATCTCAACCCTAACCCTACCCTTACCCTCATTGCTCATGCTCATTGCTACCCCTAACCGATCCCCTACCAAATGGGACAACCCTACCCTGTGACGTCATCAAACCTGGGAAGATCTGGATATCATATGACATGAGCCCGGCAGCTCCCCGACCGCGGGCCGCCCGGCCGTGGACCGGGGTCGGGCGGCCAGAGTCCGTTCTACAGCCCTAACACATTACCCCATAAACATGCAATGAAATGGGCGAAATGGGACATGAAAATAGGGCAAGTGTTGACATGGAACTATCCATGTTGCGGAGATCGCGAGCTAATTCGCTAACTAGCGATTAGTGCATGACAATTCAACCCGCGGTGGTTATGTATCTGGTTATAACGAATGTCTTATAATGCATTGAAAACTTACATTTCGATAAATATTAACATTACTTATATAACATTACTAATATAATATAATATATATTAGTATATTTTTCACCTGGAGTCACTAGAACATGGAAGATCTGGATATCATACGACATGAGCCCGGGGCAGCTCCCCGACCGCGGGCCGCCCGGTCCACGGCCGGGCTGCAGAGCCCTATCACGGGCTCTGCAGCCCGGCCGTGGACCGGGGTCGGGGAGCAGCCCCGGGCTCATGTCGTATGATATCCAGATCTTCCGAGAGTCCGCGGCCGGGCTGCAAAGTATAATTAATAAAATAATTAATAGTTTATTACAGAGAAAACACTTAAATTTGTGTTTTTCAAAATCCGTCGCATCTTTTCGCCCTCCCATCTTGGTCTAGGATATTTTCTTGATTTTCAGTTTTCTCGCGCAAGGGTATTGTGGGAACAAGTCACAACTGTGAAGCGCTTTGAGGGAGCCCATCGAAAATCTCAATTTTGAGGGGATGTTAGCCCTCCCCCTTACCCCTTAAGCTACCTTTAAACTGGTATTGGGACATGGCTCCACGGCGCGTGAACGCGCAACAGTGAGGGCTAGGGCTGAGATTTTCCTTTGAGCAAAGAAATGGGATTCAGCCATATGTCCGCCTATTTGCTTAAGAATTGTTTACCAGCCCAGTGGGATGGGTGTTGGCAAGGTGTAAA
>OLKM01000378.1:305997-335997 GCA_900291075.1 Melanogrammus aeglefinus | reverse complement strand
TTGTGTCTTGTGACTGTAAATCCAGTGAATGCAATGTGAGGAACGCAATATGCGATAAACAGTTGGAGGTCTGAATTCATTGAAAATGAATCTTAGCTTGGCTATTTTGAATAGTGAGTGCTTGAATCTCTATCCAACACTTTTCTAAAGCTATGGCCTACTAAATTAATAACCTTTTAATTTTTTGATCGTATGTATGAGCCCTGTCATAGTTTTCTGGGGCATGTGAATAATATTTGCGTTTTTATCAAACTATTTTGAGAAAACTATACGCCTATCCTCACTAATAGCACAAATATTCCAACCAACACGGTGCCATTTTTCCATTAAGTCCCTTTTACTAACTGTTGGTCAGTTGTGATAATAACCATTCATAATGATTCATCATTTCATTTAAAATTAAAAGACACCTTAACGATGAATGTGGCCATCAAGGACACTTACAAGAATGAGAACGTGATTTAGCTTTGATAACACTTTTATTACTATGGAAATTGTCGCTGCAGGTGTTCCGCAGTCAGTGTATCAATCCATCACCATGCTTATTATCTCAACATTTAACTATGATTCAGCACTAATAATGTTGAAGGCTTTTATATTAAACCATGAATAATGCCTTCAAAGTGGTACATTTTAATTGGACCTTGATACTAGTTTGTGACTGGAGAAGGGGGCTGTAAGAGGGGCGACAGGTGTGTCATCCCGGCATCAGACCCAGCTGCCGATGGTGAGCTTGATTATACAAAGGATTTATAAAGACAGTGTAGTCATTGTGGGCTCTCTCTTTTGGTAAGGCTGGGGACTGAACTCTTTTACAATACCGCCAGCTCCTTAAAGGGGAAAAAAGCTGATCATTCTTTGGTTTGAAAACCTGGCGGCTTCCCGGTAAAAACTTTAGCCTTTCCCCCAAGGCACCTGGACCAAAGTAGTGAATAGTACAACTACAATTGTTAAACTAGTATGTTGGAAAAAAACTGAACGATTTTTTCTTTTCTTTTTTTTTCCTTTTTCAGTTATTTTGTGTTATCTTTGAAACATGAAGGATGACATCCTCGAAAAGGGAAAGGAAAGACTTTGTTGATGCTATTGCATGATAAGAAGAAGGAGGTCAAGTCTCTGGAAGAGGCTGCCCAGAATCTTGGATCCCGTCTGGCAGAGGAGAGACTTAGGTGTGTATTATGATAAAGAGCTCGATGACATGGAGGAGCCATGGAAAGCCTTCCAGAAAGAGACGGAACAGTTCTAGCAGGAGATGGACGTCAGCCAGAAGGAGAGGTCTGGGCACAAGATGCACTTGAAAAACCGAAAAGGAAATTATATCCGATGAGAGAGCGAGAGAGTCCTTTCAGATATAAGTGTCAGTGATGAGCCATTTTGGCAAAGATTTTCTTGAAGGAGGAAAAGAAAAGGCCTTCCTACAGCCATACAGCTAGACAAAAAGACTGACCATGGTCCAGAAATAGAATTTGTCAGCATAAACAATAAATGTGGTAAAGATGGCCTGCAACCTTTGGCTTTCACTCTATTTGGCTTTGCCGAGAGATGAATGAGTACTGCACATGGTCCAGCAAGGTGCCCTACGGATACAGAATTGGTGACAATTAGGGAATTTTTGTTGGAAGTCTGAGCCCCTGATTGGCCAGATATGACCTGGGTCTGGGAAGATGCAGGCATGGGGCTATTGCGGCTGCAATATTAGTAGAGCGCTCTGCACCAGGGGAACTGTCTCTGCGTTTCCTCTCCTCCCTCCTTCATTGAAGCTAGCCTGCATTGTTACATTTTGTCAATGTTAGACTGTGCAGTCTCTGGTTTCGTTTGTCTAGTCACTGCAGTGTTACTATGGTTACTGTTTTTTTCCAATATTAGGTTTCTATCTGTTTAATATTTGAAATAGAAAATCTACAGTTACCAAAATGTACTGGTAAAGTAATTATCCTTAAAGTGCACAAATCGCATATTTCCAGATGCAATTTTGACAAATAAGGAATGCAATAAGCAGCAGTATTACAGACAAAATGGCCTACTACTGAAATGGAATACTACAATATACAAGGGTAAAGTACATCAAATAAATTATTTAATTTTTAAGCATTAGGCAAAACCAATATCAGTTGGCCACATTCTTCAACTTTAGATCTCATCAGAGATCTAAATTAATAACTTTTTAGCTATAGGAGTCAAACACAGTGTTACATGTGCATCGCAATGTTAATGATTGTATCTGCACATGTCATATGATCCTTGACAATAAAAACATTTCAGTGTTACCAAACAACAACACTTATTCTAAGGCTGAGGCTAACTACAGAGCATCCTTGGAATAGGCGTGCCTTTTGAGTGTATTTGTATGGCTGTTTATGTGCTTCACCAATTAAATCCAACCAATCAAGCTTCCCATGTATATATCTTCTTTCATGTAAACATGAGGGGAGCACTTGTACGCTCACAAAGAGTATTAAAGTGGACCTATTTCCACAAAAGTGTATTCTCAGGGTCTGTATAAAAAGTTGAATAAGCAGGTATTAAGATGTGTTTTTTGTGTTGCTTGTTTGTTTTTCACATGAGCCAGGCTATGTTTTTTTTCTCCCCCGTTCTGCACATCACCCACATAAAGGATGAAGGTCTTCTGACAAAAATTCACCTTAAGGCCCCAGAAGTAGTCATTTCACCGGAGAGCGGCTCTGAGCCCAGGTGCTCATCTCCCTCCCTGGCCCCTCTTCTTGATGCGCGATACTGGAGCCCACTGATAGTTATTTTACAAGAACCTTCAAGGTGGAGGGGGTGGCTACGGGGGGGGTGGCAGACTTGTCCTTTCCTGGTCCATCTTGCTCACACAGAGCTCTGAGCCAAATGAGGCATCGAGAGCTCTGGCAAAATAAGGAGCTGAAGGCGAGAGGGGGCGAGTGGGCGTCGAGGCAACATGTGTATGTGCGGAGCAAACAGAGTGCGCACAGGGCAATCTGACGCCACACAACAAGGCTGTGATGTGACTTCGATGGACTTCAAATGGCGGAATGGTGGATCAAAGCCTCTCAGGGGGGATGGAACAAGGACATCTTCTAATGTCGTCTAGGACTTTATTGAATGGACGAGGCAGGGTCAAAGTGTGGTGATTTAAACAGGATGGCAAGAACAACCTAATTGTGATTCTACGTTATGGAGACGCTATATTAACTGAACGGAATATGATGCTTCACGAGCGGCTGCCTGCAGTCAGAAACGCTCCTTCCGTCACCATCTTTAAATCTAGGCTCAATACACACCTTTTCTCCCTGGCTTTTGTGATATGTCGTTTATTTTATGTTTTCATCTATGTCTATGTATGTGGTACGTGTTCCTCTTTGCACCATGTACGGCACTTTGGCCAGTGAAAACTGTTTTTAAATGTGCCTTTACTAAAGTCATATTGTGTGATTATTGCACACAGGTGAGCCTTGCTGTGTGGAGAGATAAACACACCGGAGCTTAGCTACAAATTCCATTATCCCATAATAGTTTCCCATCCGCTGCCCCTGCAGGGCAGAGCGTACAGTGGCATATGCTTCGATTCTAGGAACTGAAGCGCTCCCTAATACCTGGTAATATGGGAAACATTACGGGCCCGGCCCCCATCATTCGTCCCACACAATCTTTATACGTTATTTCCTCTTTTTTATCTGCTTTCACATTCTGAGAAATATCCACGTGCATTGTTCCTGCTGTTCCAACTGCGTATTCTTCTCAACTCACATGAATTGCACGAATCTTACAGCCCAGAATATTTTGGTTTCATCTTTGTAGTCCTTCTTTTTTCATCAGCGTGGCGCACAGTGTCAGTTTCATGATTTATTCCCTTGAAGCGACAGAATCCTCCAGGGAGCGACATAAATAACTAAAAGCTCTCTTGATCTCTATTGCGTTTAATTACATCGCCGTTGTTATTTACAGTTTGAAAAGCACATTAATTAAAATACCCAAGGGGGCCTGAAGAAATTAGATTATGATAACCTCGCTTTGGCGGGAGTCTTGGGTGAGGCCTTTTCATTTTGTGCAGTCCATAACTTGCATGATACCTTAATGTCACCAGGAAAGCTCTCTAATTGCGTTTCTACTTTTTCTTTTAACAACTCACAGAACATAGTGCAATCATGATGTAAAGTACAGCTTTTGTTTGCAGCGTTTTCTCCCTCTTTCATTGGTACTTTTCTTTCTTTTAATTTCATAAATTATGTGGCAAACTGGGATACTCGTGCTCATGCAATTAAAACAAACTGCGAGGACAAACTCAGCCTCCCCCCCTGTTGATGGAGCTGTCTACTTCCACATGTCCTTGCGCCGCTCACAATGCAAAGTGGGCCATACTCGCACGAGAAGTTTTCCCGGCTTTTTTTTTTCTTTCTTTTTTGCAAGAAAACTAAAATAAGCTAGAGCTTGTCGCAGAAAATTTCTGACTTTGCTTTCATCTAGCATAGCCGTCTTCACAACATGCAAAAATAGAAGTGGAACATGGAGATGGGACACTGACAAAGCTCTGCATAAGAGCCTAAAGTATAGCCTCAGAGGGTAGGAAGAAGAAACATAAAAAGAAACCAGGAAGTGGCAGCCACGTCTCACTGCTTTATGCCGTGCCTTCCATTCGCCTTCCTTAGGAGTCCACAGATCATAACCCAGTATATCCCTCCAATGTATCTATGTATAGGCCTATGCACTCATACATACAGTATATACTGTTTAAATATCTTCACTGTGCTTACATATGCACCGCGTAACCCTCTTGGTTCAGGCAGCGTGCCACATTTCTAAATAGAAACAGCTTTCATGCAGACACACACACACACACACACACACACACACACACGCGCACAAACTCACACACACACACACACACACACACACACACACACACACAGACGCACACGAACCAAAACCTCACCGCTGCCACCCTCAGCCCCTGTCCACGCCACGTTCAGCTTAGCTCACTTCACTCAGTACACAGCCCAGCTAATGCACATCAATCGTAGCAGAGAAACCACTCAATCTGCACCTAAACCAATACATAAGCGGAGACATGACCCAAGATCCATACTTAGGCATGTCACTTTGGTTTTATTTATTACATTTGTTTTGCCAATGTCATTTACATATCTCACCAGCCCCATCCTGGCATGAAATCAGGATTCTCTAAATGCATATTTTTATACCCGCTGTAATGGCTATGATTTGCATATAATTTGCCCTCATCTGCACAATACTTGAAAATGATTTAATGTCCCTGGCATGTTTGCTCTTCTAGGATTATTGATTACTCATTATTAATCTCCCGTTTTAGCAGAAAGTGGTGGTCCAATCAACGGGGCACAGCCTGGTGGCCTTGCAGCTTCTGTAATCAACCATTTCTTCCCACTGCTCACATAGATTGTCCGTTGAGTGAAGGCACATAAGATAATGCTTAACTTAGTTCAACTCTTCCATCATTGTCTAAAAAAGAACAGTAAAACCGCACCAACAGCATGTTTTCTTTGTTTATCAGAATGAAGCCCTTTAAGGCACAACAGGAGTAACGGCACAGTGGTTCAGAAAAAGTGGTTACAAAAATATGTTTCTTTCTATTTTATAATATTAAACAGAAAGTTTCTCAGTTGTTTTGGGACCATAACATAATAGAATGGATTCAACCGAAAAAAGGTGCCACCTCAGACAGACTTTCAGAATAAATTACTAGCATAATATT
This sequence comes from Melanogrammus aeglefinus, assembly GCA_900291075.1. Classification (NCBI taxonomy): domain Eukaryota; kingdom Metazoa; phylum Chordata; class Actinopteri; order Gadiformes; family Gadidae; genus Melanogrammus; species Melanogrammus aeglefinus. Next base: position 330,287 of record OLKM01000378.1, on the reverse strand, counting down.
GGTTTGGTGTTATCCAAATGTTAAGAAGAAATAATACATTAAGACCTTAGCACAAAGGACGCCTTCGCTTTTTAATCCATCTCACATGGTGATGATATCTTTCATCACAAAGGAAATGGCTCATTACCAAACCTCACACATGTATTACAGTTTTGAGTACATTTCTCAGATCAGAATGGAAATTCTCAAAACTACCTGTTCAATCCTCACATCATTGTGTCACTTACGCACATCAAAAAAGCAGTTTCTCTCATTTCTTTGAACAAGTTGAAAATGCTGTGGTACATTCATGCAAATGATTATGTACAATTCTCTGCTCTTTCCTACATTATCAATTGCTTATGTCATGTTGATCAAAATGTATTGTAATGGGTCTCTATTGAATAGTCTCACCCCCACAACATTTAGGCATTAGTTCACTGTATAAGTCTTTATATTTCTATACATTTCCATTAGACATTTTTTCTAAATCTGTCATGAATTCATAAATTGCTACCGGGTGAATTTTGACTTTCTCTAAAGAAGGGAAATGTGTTAAGTGTTAGATCAACCAACGATCAACCGTTTACTGAAATAGCTCAAAGATGTATCTCCTGAACCATGAACTGGCAAATATATATATAGCTGGAGCAATGTCTGACAATGGAATTTGTGGCCCAACAGACAGGAATGTCAGGAGGTGTAGGAAGACTGCACTGTAATTCATACAGCAACGCATGTACAGTTTACCCTAAGGAGATTTTGAGCGAGAGACTGACTTTTGCATGAAATCCATGGTGCTTTGCTATTTGTACGAATTGTTTTGCGAAATGCACTTACTGTTTTGCAAATTTCAATTCTGATCTGAGAAATGTACCAAAGCGAACTGAGAAAAACTGCATTAAAGTAGAGCTGAAGCGTGCCAAGGCCAGTATAGGTCACAGCCTTCTTTTAGACACCTGTTTATGGCCTCATGTTGAATAGCTGCTGAAAGGCTGCCCTCCATTTTATTTCTAACCCTAGCCCTTTAGGAAAAACTAATTGAAGAGAAAGAGAGAGGCAGGGGGGTTGAACAGCCTTTCTGTTACCTGGCCTCATTGAGTCATTTACTCAAAACAGGGACCTTGTATTAATAAAGCACCTCAAGTTCCACAAACTGAGTCTGACATTTAAGTCCCTCGTCTAATGAGTTTTTATGCAGGTGTATATATATATATATATATATATATATATATATATATATACATATATATATATATATATATACGTACACATATATATATGGCACATGATGTGGCAGCAAAAAAACGCTGTATTTAACCATACTGTATGTAAGAATCAGTGTTTCAGGTGATAGAGATGATGTATCTACCTTGATGTATCGACCTTGACGTATGTTGAAGGAGGTAAACCAAAAAATGCACATGCCCTACCTCTACAGTGCTTATTCACACATGTTCTATATGTAATATATTATAAGCTTTTTTTATACATGCACATTAACGTGCACTATAACCCTTACCCTTTGAAGACATAGCAGACTAACTGAAACTAACTGTGTTAAAGTGTTAAACGGGCCCGGTTTGCTAAAAGCATTTTGCCTGACTCAGGGGCTGGTGTTGAACCTTGAATGAATTACTGGTAAACATCAGTCATTAATAAATGGGATGCAGTCTATATCATTTCTTCATCATATTTTATCACCTGGCCCCAACATTCTTGTACCCATCCAGGGATCCCACTTCGATACTTCCCAACATATCCTCAAATAACATCTTCCTTGCAGGATGGCTTTTTCACATGTCCTGTTTTTATTTTTTGTGTGAATAAAATGCAGGCAGCCATATTTTGACATGCTGATGTTGATGGCTAGAGGTATTTGCACTGTTGACTCCATGACATTTCGATATCAGCCTATTTATGTAATATATAGCCTTCTTCTATTCATGCCACGTGTTCCTTTGTAGATCCTTTTGCGTTTTCAACCCAAAGCAAGGGAGCTCCTTTTGAAAAAGTAGGGATCCAAGAGAGATATATATAACGTATGTGCAGGGTTATTTTATTTTCCTTAAGAGGACGTGGTAAACCGATACAGCATTAAAGATGTAATAGCAATTTTAGCACCTCCATACGTACAGTATGGATGCCAATAAATTTTAATATGGTCCATCTAAAAATATGAACTATGCTATGGTTTAATCTTCAATAGCTTCTGTCCAATTTTGTTCTAACAGTTCACAGTAATAACTAATGAACATTCAAACATAAGGATATAAATACATTTCATACTCAGTTTTAATGTTCTGCTAAAAAAGTTGTCCTTCTACCAGATACTACGTGTTTGAAATACCAATGAGATATTGGTTTCAAAGTAACTCTATAATGATATTCTTTCTATACTTTCGAATAAACATGCCACTCAAGCAATTATTATTGCCATGCCTTACGTTGAACCCTACTTTGTATTTAACTTATTACAAACATGGGAGCTACAGAGTGTGAGCCTAGACGGGCCCACCCAGCTGAGCTGAACATTTTCTATTTTTTTCCTGCAATTAACAGAGTTAACTAGTAGGTGGCGATGCGTCTCTTCATTACAATATCCATGCATTTCACTCATTTCACCTATTTACCTGTTTATTCATGAACGTTTTCAGACTCACTACCTCTGGAACTACCAGTTAGCTCATTAGCATCACCTTTATCGGCATTCAAGTTCAAAAATGGAAGCTATTTAAACGGCAAGCCTTCAGAAACGGCCGTTCGTTTTCGCAAATGTTTTTCGCCATTCAAATCGTTCTCTCTGGTTCACGTTTTTTCAGTAACAAGGTTTTCCGGGAGGATCTATTGGAACATTCATCCGAGAGATCGGCTGCGGAAGGCTTTATGCCACCATTACCAGACTAGTAGGTGTATAATGAGCCACGTCAAGATGGAGCTAGCTTGTTAGCGAAATGAGCAGCATCGGTCTAGCATGAATACCTCTGCCTGTGTAACCTCAAGAGCCTTCAGGTGACATTAGCGGAAGCGCTTCATTTACCGCTATGCCGATGTTATCCCCGCTGTCATGACATCAGCGCTTGGTAGATCATGGCGATTAAGGTTATATCCAAGGCTATGATCTACGTAGGCGAGAAGGGCATTTCACTTCACAATTCTTTCCATTATGATCTCGCTCTTTCGCCAGCTGCAGTACCCTTTTTTTAACAAAAAACGTGTGTGGGGGTTTTCAATTGCGTTAGACAAAAGCAATTCCTGATTTAGCCCTTGATCCAATTTGCTAGGCCGTTGTAGTTCGAGCTCCGGCAGAACACGAGCAACGCGCTTCGCTATCCCCTCCTCACTCAGCCCCTTGTTCTTTGATGTGACGCAAGCACCCAGTCCATTGTATCTCTCCATGGCAGATGCCAGAGTCCATTTGTGGCATGCATTGCTTCTCTGCCACGGCAACACCGAGCTTACAGATTCCTCCCGGGCTCAACTAACTCACAATTAAATTCCCATATACACGCGTGCCTAACGTAGGCATTGTCAACAGCTTGGGGAGGGGGGGTTGAGGGGGGGAAGGGTTTGGGGGGGGGGGGGGGCCGTGAGGACCCCCCCCCCCCCCTCCCCCCAACAGTCATCTTTTTCTGGAGGATATCTATGGCCACAGCTGCTCCACAGCCGGGGACATTCCATGGAAGTGGATGAGTGTAAACAACAGCAGCCCGACTCCCTGGTGCTGTAATGAGTAGTCTAGAATCAGCCTGCTGGCTCCACACAGTGAGACAGGGCCCCCACCGGGCACCACCAGCACACTGCCTCTCCGGACCAGCCCTGAGAATTGAGTCACTGCTAGAGAACCACGAAGAACCACCGACCAACTGAGTGCGATAGAATGACACACTGCAAAAGGACAGGGCCCAGGAAAGATAAGCAGACAAATCACAGGAAATGGTAGAGAAGAAGTGAAAGCTGTACTGTATACAATAGATGCCACACACACAGCACATCTTTTTTTAGGTGCAAAACATGAGAAGATATGCATTAGCAAGTCTCAAGTATCTCTAACAGACGTAATTAAATGTAATATCAGTGCTACAGCCTGGAGAACATGAAAAGGGTCATTCAAAATGTTCCAAATTGTGTATCCTGAAGCAACCGTAGATCTTTCTTTCTTCCTTTCATCTGTCTGTCTGTCTGTCTGTCTGCGTGCCTGCGAGTCTGTCTTGTTCGGTAGCAGTAGCAGAGTGGAGAGCTAGGTGTGTAACTAGATTCACCCTCTGAGTCCCCCAAAGTGCATCAACCTTTTGTATCCCATTCTCCCCAGGAGACCGGCCCTAACCTCTACACAGGTTGAGTAACTGCGAACAATTGGCTTTAAAATCTGGTGTGTGTCTTTTCTGCTCCCCTGAGGTCTTTCGCCTCACCTCGTCCGATGCCGCGACAGGATGCGTTGCCACGGCAAAAAGGTCGCTCAATTAACCTGGTGCCTTTCAACTTGACCAGATAAAAAGAAAAAAAAATGAAATTGGAGTTTGGAAGTGGACTTGTTTCATCCGTTTTTTGTTGTTTGATGTCCTTAATTTTCTGAGGGAGAGTGGCTGGTTGCTGCACCAGAATCCACATTTTGCAAGAAACTAATTATATACCAAAAGAAAATATGTTCGCCTTAATCTATGGTGGACGGGTTCCGATGGATTTTCAGTCAACCCAATATCCCACATAATCTATAGTCTATTTAGTGTGCATTGGATTAGTGAAGTCGTTTTAAGCCCAGCCTGGGGATAGATGCATGCATATAGTAGCATTCTATGCATGATAAAAGCCTCTTTTCACTATGCAGTGTAAAGAGCAAATAATGGTTTGCTGGTAGCCAGGTCCTGGGCTGAACCCCCATTGCAGCACGGATGACCTTGTTTTCCTCATCAACTCTCTAAATTGGTTCATTATACGAACTGCAACCATCCACATAAAGAGGTTTTGTGAAGCCGGGCCCGTATATATTATGCTACCGAACATCTAGTACTCCTATGCCAAATGAAAGGATAAGATACAAAGAAAGATTAAAGTAAAAATCCAATGCATGCCATATTTATGGGCATGTGTGTGATTACAGGGGTTGTTTTGTGGTTTTGTTTACACAAGAAGGTCACCATGGTAACCTATTTACGACGCACATTAACCAAAGCAAAACAATCACTCACATAACAATTAAATCCGATGGCAGTTTTGTTTCTTTACTGTTGACTTTGCCATTAATTCAAATTATATGAGTTTTGTCCTGTCCCAATTTGATTAACAATTTGTTATATTTGTCTTGATGAACGGCCCCATGAAGTGACTGAGTGGCCTTTTGTGCAGTGTCACTGTGGTTGAAAGTCCAACCAAAGTGCACCGGGATGAGATAGGAAGAAATAGTCTGGTTGTTAGTGGCACTAACAACCAGATTCCAATGTAGATTTTAACGTCACATGAGTGTATAATTAAGTTGTCTGCGGAAAATGTCTGATGCTCACTTGATGAAGATATAATGTAATTCACTATAGAAATCACAGGGAGAATTGACCACAACAACATTATGTAAGTTTCTATTGGGTATGATGATGCTTTGCATATGTCTATGAATCTGGATCAACAAATCTTGAGACTACAATCCTATCGTTCAATGTTCACTCGAGTCTCCAAATTAAACTGCAGATTAACACAAAGCCTAGATAAGAGATCTGATCCTATACCATTTAATTGGATTGTTCCAAAGTGACAAAACACCCGTGTTTGTCCATTGCCAGCTTTTATTCAGGACTTTTATTGAGGGCCGGCTTTTATTTACAAGCGGTTGCAAGGCATATATTGACATTGCTAGTTGAAATGTTAAGCCAAAGAAAATTTGTTATGGATGTGGAAAATAACTCATAAGGGAGATTTGGGCTTTTCAAAACTGCGTGGGCCGCGTTGAATAGATAAGATATTGAAGTTTTTTTTTTTTTTCTGGTGCTTATAACAGTGCAGGATCTAAATCTCCAGTAGCTTGCCATGTAGCGACGCTAGGCTCCGTTTTCCAAAGGCACGGGGGTCTCCAGTTGTCTCCTATAGCGGGAGCAGAGAACACAGTGTGACGGTATGGTGCCGCCTTCTCCCTTGCTTATTGGCAGCGCCCATACCCTTCACAGCGGCTGAGCAGTGACAGATGTGCCAGGTGGTGCAGTCCATCCTCCGGGTATGCACACACACTATTTCGCAGCTTCATCACTCTCCTTCGACCTTGTCTTACATAATGATGCCGCGAGCCTATTCCGAGTCCAAGTCGGGAAAAGTCCATCGCCCGCGCCCACGTCTGGATCCTAAACAACAGAGAAACCCACACTTTAAAAAAAAAAAGAGATGGAACTACTTTGGAGCCGCCAGACTACTGAAAGACCTGACTGCTGGCAGGATTGTTTGAAGTGGCATGAAGTCATGAGCTCGCTGTCCCCAGGGGGAGGTGAGCGAACGGAGGGGGGCCGATGCAGAACAAAAACACACAGCAGCACTTAGGATGGTTTTCTGCCCAGTAAGGGGGCTGGGGGTGGGGGGGGGGGGGGGGAGCTCAGACGGAGAGGTGAGAGCATGCCAATGTGTCAGCTAATGCTGCTGGCGCTACGCCTACCTAAGTTCTGCCTTGCTGCTTGAAAAACAATAATATATATGTGTATCATGTACGTGTATATATACTCATAAATATATATATATATATATATATATATATATATATATATATATATATATATATATATATATATATATATATATATATATATATATATATATACAGTATATATATATGTAATTTTATTATAAGGTATTATCATATATCTTTGTGTATACAGTATATATATAAATGTAGCTATTAAATAAATACATGTAGACACATTTATACACAAATATATATATAATTAATAACTACATTTATTTAACAAATAAATAATATCTAAAAAAATATAATACATATAAATTCCAGAAAAACAAGAATATATTTAGAAAACCTTATTACAACGGGCCCATGTTTTCGACCGAAACCACTTAGTATGCCATAGCACTCTAATCAAGCTAAGCCCACATTCACCAGTCCTACGGGTCACTCACGATAGGCCCCGCGTTGCATTATTGACCCAATGCCAATTGAACAGAACAGGACAAGCTAAGTGGGTGTGTGATAGATCCCGCTGTTACCCAGGGGCTGTGACAAATGGCTTCCAGGGAGGTGTGTGTCTCATACCAATCCCCCTCCGTGTATAATCACTCATGGAGTGCTCACGGGGGCTGGACACCAGATTTCCATGTCGCCAAGTCAAGGATCACAGATCCAAGATCAGAATTGTTTCCTGCCGGCCCTGGCAAACACACCGCCACCGCCGTTTAGGAGGAACAGGTGGATACAACCTGGATGTCAGGCTGGAGTGGGTGGTTTTATGTTCTTCCTCTTCGAATTCACCCTGCCTCTTTTCCACTCATTCCTTGTCTTCCTCGTCCTCGTTTACGTGCCGTTCTCCTCCAGCCTCATCCTTTTCTGCTCATTCCTTTTCGTCTTCGTCCTCATCTACTTCCTCTTCTCCTCCCGCCTCATCCTTTTCTGCTCCTTCCTTTTCTTCTTCTTTTTCTTCTTCTTCTTCTGTGTCCGATGAGTTATCGATCACACGGCTGCCGTCCTCTAAATCGTTAAAAGTCAACCTCCCCCCTCCCCCCTCCATGTCTGAGGAGGCCGGTGAGTAACTGTGAAGGCAAACCTTCCTCCCCCTGTGATTGAACTTTTGTGGTTGCAGGCAGATGGCTGCAGACAGAGCTTGAGGGATCGCTCGCGTACCAGAGGAAAGGATAACTCTGGGAAACAGAACCCAAAATAAAAAGCTTAAGGGGATTGTACACATTGCAGGAGCCGCTAAACACACACTCTGAAACGCAGAGCTTAGTTTTAACATAAAAAAATGATTTAACGCAAAAGTTTTGGCCTCCATTGTCATCTGGTTATGCAAACACAACCCCATTATGGTATCTTACATTACCCTCATTTATTTTCATTTTTCCTGGCTTTGGTAAATATTCTTCCACTTATATTCCACTACTTTGTGAAAGGGAATTACTATTCCACTGTTCCTTCCCATAACACCTTCTATGAACAACAGATAGGATAAAGCAAGCAGAAAGCAAAGAAATATGTCAAACTTAGAAGATTATTCAGTGTTTAATTAACTGAGACACTGAAATGTTTTTCATTGCATTTCCCTTCAATTCCGAAATAACCAAAATTGGGGTTAACCAAAAAAGTGAGAGTAGGCCTATGACTTCTACGGGATGCTAATTTATTGACATCCTAAGCCGGTTGTACCAAGTTCCGCTTGTATGTGTGTATGTTTTATTTCATCATTACGTATTGAACCTCTTTACGTAAGCACCAAACTAAGAGCTGTCGCAGACAGCTGCATGCTTCCTTTCGGGTGGTTAACATTTGAACAGAAGTCACGTCAAACCCTGAATTCTTGACATGTTGTGTTCGCCTGACAGGACGTACTGCTTGTTTAATCACAACTCTCATCTCTTGACTGAGGTTGGTTGGGGAGAGGTGTGTGTGTGTGTGTGTGTGGGGGGGGGGGGGGGGGGGGGATCCAGGAGGGAACGGCATACGTCAGTCCACATGTCACAACATATTTTTTATTTTGGCAATCACGCAAGCAGGGAAGAGACATGAATGATGACGCCTACTGGCACGCTATCTCCGAGGGACAGAGGATTAACAAATCACAACTGAACACTTCCGTGTCCCAAACGAGCATCCGTCGCTTCTCCCTCCATTGAACTGAATCTCGTACATGGTGTTTTCTCTGTGACTATTTGGCGTTTATTTTTATGGATCTCGTTTTATTCCTTTCATGAGCCATTTACATGACAAACGGGAGCGTTTGGTGATTCTGGGCCTGCCCGTCAGGGCGCTACGTGCCATCGCAGACGTCCCACTGTTCTTGACTTGACTGTTTATTTCCCTAACTATTGTCATCCATTCAAACTATTTCCCTCGCAGAACTGGCGCCACGTGTCGGACTAAATCGCCTCCTCTCATGGCACTCATTAGGGCGTCGCCGATAATAGAGTCAAGAGGCTGAAACGGCGGAGAGATTAAACACACATTAGGGGCACAATCCCCAAATATTTCACCCGTTTACGGACACAATGAGGTAAATGAATACGGATTCAAAGTAATGGCTTTGTCACTCGCCGCGGCTCTCCAGCCGACTCTGGGACAGATCTGCAGAGGAGAGCGATGGCAGTGGAAGAAACCCAGGCCCCTGGCTACCTCCTTAATCCGAGTGGGGGGTCACAGTTAGCAGTAGGCATTAAGAGTCCCCTGATACGCACTAATGAGTAATGCGTGTGCCAGAACCAGGGAGGTGATCGCCTCATCACGTTCCTGCGCGGTGGGACTGTCTGAAGACCCGCCCGCGTTGTTTTCATTCAAGTTGGGTTTTAAGGGCAAATGTATTTGTGTATTCATGTGTTTTACCTTTTGTTTTGGGGGGTACAGTAGAGTATCTAGCATTATTTTCATGTGACTTTAAATGACTGTTTCGGTGTGTTGGTGCGGTCGGTGTGCAATATTGGTTATTATGTAACACTTTGGTGGGGTCACAATTTTGTCACAATTTGTCGCACATTTTATTTCTACTTGGAAAAAAAGCTGGCACTAAGTAGACACACACATATCCATCCCAGTGCATTAACGGTCATTCATTTTAATTCAGACTGAATTTGATTTAAATACCCCTTGTCAAGGGGCATAAAACCCTCCTCCAAAAGAGACACAAAAAACCCATTGTGAATTATATGGACTCATTACAAATCAAGTCATTAAAAGAATCGATAAATTAGGGGGGTGGCGACGGGGAGACGGCGCGCGGGGGGTGGGGTGGGGGGGGGCATTCTGGGCAGTGCACTCGCAATAGAACGGCCAAAAGTGTATTGACATTTAATTACACCCCAAATTGAACATGAAGCCCTGCACTTGAGGACAGCCTAAAGTCAGAAGTAGCGGGGAAGGTACCCAAAAGCGCTGAGCTCAGCCTTAAAAGCTCTAGTGCTGCTTTCCAGTCTAATAGAGAACTGTTACCTTAGTGTCCTCTGTCGTCCCCCGGGTGATAGCTCCGGCTGCCTTTTGGCCCTCGATTTACCGTGGACTTCTGGACTACCTTGGAGCGTTCAATAGATAGACTTTGCTGGCCGCTCCGAGAGACCTTTCATTTTCTCTATATTAACCTTCTTTGGGTTTCCGCACTACCCACCAAACACCAGAGCCAGCCGAGCGTTTTACTCTTGGCTGTAGTTTTTTGGCCCGTTTCGCAGTCGACGCCTGTCAACGAAGGCCCTGGTCCGCACCAAATCCTAGTACCTCCATGCCCCTATTGATCCAGCAGCCTATGGAACAGGATGCTCTTTCTTTCTGCTCTTTTCAACGTTATCACTGTTAAAAGTGTTATGTTTTTCTTCTTGTACATGCTTGGGTTTTTATTTAATTTTTTATTTAAGTTTCCTTTGGTGTTCAACCCTTTGTAAAGGTTTCAACGTGGAGACATCCTGTAGTTGTTGAAACGTGTTAAAAATGTGTTTCTCGAGAAGAGATTGATAAATCTCTGTGTTGGTGCTTCGTACCTGGAGGTCTTTTATGGGGCTACTGTTATGCTCATGTTTGCTGCAACGACATTTTGGCAGGGCATTTTTGTTAAAAATAAACAGATCTTGCCCAGGGCACCAGAGAGCTGTCGGCATGTCCTGCCCGGAGCCAAACCTAGGTAACAGTATTGATACCAGAAGATAACCAAACTCCAATTAGGGCGTGTTTTTTTTTTTTGTGTTAGCGAAGCTATCAGTATAATTAGTCAATGAATAAGAAGGTGGGTTATATGTATTACAAACATTTCCCCCACTGGATTCAGTTTAGTAGTTAAAGTGACATTTTAATTAAAGAAGGCTGTAACAAAGATAAGGGGAAGAAAAGTAGTTGGGAAAAAAGAATGAGTCGCATCACAGCAGAGAAAAGAGGAAACCGTAGAATAACTGTTGCCAGGAGAAAAACTCATAAGATGTTGTTATGCAGGTTATATTTTAGTGATTGAATACGTTGCAGGATTTCCAACACCTCCTAAGTGTAGTTGGAGATTAAATCCTTGCATAAAGGGTGGATTCATTAGTCACCGAATTTTCATCAAGCAACCACAAATTGCTAAAAGAAACAGACAGCGGTGTGACTCAGCGACCCCCATCATCATTTAACACCATCCCCTCTCATCTCACTCTAGGCACAAACTAACAACATCAACAACAACGGCAACAACAATACAGGTACGACATCTCTAGCAAACAACTTTCAAGGGGAGGAAAAACAAAAACGTGGCTGTATCATCACGACCTTGGCATCATCGGACGCAGCAGGGGGGAAAACGATCAAGTCACACGCTACTAATGTGAACTAATGTCTTTATTTATCTCTGGACACAAAGGTCAGGCCCCTCATCCGCTCAGAGCGACGCTAGCCCCACCAGGGCCCCGCCATGTTGACTCATAACTCCTCCTCTCTACCTATTTATTATGGATCTTTTTCCAACTGCATGCTACGCCCGGAAAATAATTGCACATTTCCAGTTGGCTCTCTGCTGAAATATTAAGAGGGGGAAGATGTAGCGCTCGTACACTAATGGTTTGTCACAAATGTGGAGACGTATATTTAGACAATGACCTCTGCAGAGGCACTGCAGGGAAAAAGCGATTCCCTTAATCTTGCGACCCGCTGTGCCCCTGCATGTCCTCTCTTTTCTCCCCCTAATGGGCAGCGCTGGGGAAAGTAGTTCCTCTGCATGGATGTTTTAGTTTCAGCATTCGAGAAAATCGTAAAGATAATGTTTTTAGTATAATACATCTGCAGGGAGGTCTGTTTCCGGTGTTAATATCAGAAGGAAGTGACTGGGGAGACACTGAAGAAGAAAGTAAACTTTATTGTTGGTGTAATTAAGAGTCTGTGGGCCTGCAAAGCATATGCCGTGCTGGCTATAGAGTACGTTTCAAAGTGAGTTTTGCAGGTGTACAACATTAGCCTTCGTGCACACTCCAACAGCAGCTGTCCAATACAGCTGTCGCCGGTGAGGGGACCAGATGTTGACCCTTCCCTCTTCATCCTAATTTTCAAAGCGAATATGTGGGAAGCAGTGGCACATTTTCATTTATGCCCCGAAGACAAGGACCGAGGAAAAGAGGGGGGTAGGGAGGGAACGTACCGTGTTGTTCTGCCACCAAGATGCTCATCTCTCATGTCGCCGCACCTTTCCCCCTTTGGACAAGAATGGCTGGGGGCAATACCTCTCTTTTTCTTCGGCAACCCCCCCCTCCTTCTCTCTTCTCTCTTTCGCTTTCCTTCACTCTCATCCTACCCCCGTTGCTGGCTTCTCTCTCTCTCTCTCTCTCTCTCTCTCTCTCTCTCTCTCTCTCTCTCTCTCTCTCTCTCTCTCTCTCTTCTCTGTCTCTCTCTCTCTCTCTCTCTCTCTTGTCTCTGTCTCTGTCTCGTCTCTCTGTCTCTCGTCTCTCTCTCTCTTCTCTCTCTCTCTCTGCTCTCTCTCTCCTCTCTCTCTCTCTCTCTCTCTCTCTCTCTCCTCTCTCTCTCTCTCTCTCTCTCTCTCTCTCTTCTCTCTCTCTTCTCTTCTCTTCTCTGTCTCTCTCTCTCTCTCTCTCTCTCTCTCTCTCTCTCTCTCTCTCTCTCTCTCTCTCTCTCTCTCGCTCCCATCGCTTGCCCCTCCCTCTTGGTCATCCCTCGCCCTCTTCCCCCTCCCCCTTCCTTCCCGCTATACTCTATCATCGGAGAGGCAAACACCTCAGCACTCATCAGGAACAAATGGAACATTAAGCTAATGGAAGTGAGCGGCAGCCGAAGCACGTGTTCTCCGGCTGTGCTTTCCGACCCAGGAACACATGGGACTTTATTACTGTTTACTGCATAAAGGGTCCTCGTACGTTACCTCTTGCCTGAGCTGAGCACAGTTAGCAACATAACAGCGCCTTTCTGGGCTCTCTCTGTCAGCATCTTTAGCACTGAATTATTGACCTCATGTTTGTTGCCCCTAATCCGGCAGGTTTGAGGGATGATCTAACAAACAGAAATAATTGTCTGGAATTGCTTCATGTTTAAATAGGAATGAATCGCAAGGCCATGGTTATTTCAGAAAACAATGATTAATAATGGTACGAATATTCAAGGCCACCACCGCTGAGAATTGTGTACCCTAATGAAAGAACATTATTGAAAAACGGTAGCTTTTCAGTGAAAGCGATGAACTCAGGACCACAAAGTGTAGGAGGTGGAATAAGGTGTGCTTATTAGTGTGTGTGCGTGTGTATGTGACGCAGAATATTCTCAACCTACCAAAACACATTGGGTATGATGCATGTATGTATGTGATGGTGTGTGTGTTTGTGTGTGTGTGTGTGTGTGTGTGTGTGTGTGTGTGTGTGTGTGTGTGTGTGTGTGTGTGTGTGTGTGTGTGTGTGTGTGTGTGTGTGTGTGTGTGTGTGTGTGTGTGTGTGTGTGTGTGTGTGTCGGTGGTGTGTGTGTGTGTGTGTGGTGTGTGTGTGTGTGTGTGTGTGTGTGTGTTGTGTGTGTGTGTGTGTGTGTGTGTGTGTCTGTGTGTATATGTGTTTGTGAGAGCTATATAAATAAAAAGTGAGAGAGAGAAAGATTGTACACGTCATTACAGTAACAGGTAAAGAAAGCAGATTGAAGTGACAGTCCTGATAGAGCCATAGGCGTTATCCAACAATAACTTTAGGCAGGACGAATATTGGACGAATGTTGAAGAATTATTATTGCTATCAAGAAGGGACAGGCCAACTCAGCGGTCCAACCCTGGATCTAACGTATTAAGGACTGGACCTTGACTTGGAAGTGCCCCTTCTTCCTTTTCTGGAGATGCTTTAGCCACCATAGGGCCTGTGTGTTTTGATCTTGAAATGCCCGAGTCCTGCCATGCAATTTCATCAAGATGTTGCACAGGGTTCAACCCACCTCATTTGCAGTCCACTCCCATGCGATGGAATCCGTGTGTCCCCCGGAAACCTTTAGGCTACATCGAAGCTCTGCCCTAACCGAGTCAGAGTCAGACCGAGGTGTGGATCTGAAACCCCCTGTTTTGCTTCTTTTTTTTTTTTCTTACAAATCCTAATTCTTCTATGTTGTTAAAATAACACATTTGTTTCACCGAATTGAACCACTTTGGAAAAGAAAAGGAAAAACCTATCAGTGATAAAAATGTGATTCTGTAGCAGTGGTCTCCCCAGGCCAGAGTACGATTCAGAAAGGCAAAAGATACCAACTATTCATTTCCTGGTTCTCAGAAGAACATCCACCAGTGTGAAATCGTCCACACCGTGTCAACTCTTTGGCGCATCAACCTATAAATTAAACCGTAAGCGCTGTCTTCAGTGGCCCACATATTACCTTCGGTACGTGCTGGTGTTTTTAATATGTCGGTCTCTCTCCATATCGAGCATAAAATAAGCCCACATCTCCTTGTGAATCATTAGTTCTCTGGTTACCATAATTTTCTCTATTCCATGATTAATATTTTATGGTATTCCTGTACATTAAGCGTCTATATCATGTCATATTCGGTTATTATAATATAGTTCAACCCTCTGATTGTTCGACTGAGGATTAGGGTCGACTCAGGGCTCTCTGAATGACGATTCAACCAATCTACTATACAGTTCTAGAAAGTATTCATTTAAGTGTGGGAGAGAGAGAGAGAGAGAGAGAGAGAGAGAGAGAGAGAGAGAGAGAGAGAGAGAGAGAGAGAGAGAGAGAGAGAGAGAGAGAGAGAGAGAGAGAGAGAGAGAGAGAGAGAGAGAGAGAGAGAGAGAGAGACAGAGACAGAGAGAGAGAGAGAGAGAGAGAGAGAGAGAGAGAGAGAGAGAGAGAGAGAGAGAGAGAGAGAGAGAGAGAGAGAGAGAGAGAGAGAGAGAGAGACAGAGACCAGAGAGGAGAGAGGGGGGAGGGAGAGAGAGAGGAGAGGGGGGAGAGGGAGGGAGAGAGGAGGGAGGAGGGAGGAGAGAGAGAGAGAGAGAGAGGGAAGAGAGAGAGAGGAGAGAGAGAGAGAGAGAGGAGAGAGAGAGAGAGAGAGAGAGGGGGAGAGGAGGAGAGAGAGGGAAGAGGGGGGGGGGGAGGGGAGAGGAAGGGAGGGGAGGAGAGAGAGAGGAGGGGGGAGAGAGAGGAAGAGAGAGGATGAGAGAGAGAGAGAGAGAGAGAGAGAGAGAGAGAGAGGAGAGGAGAGAGAGGAGAGAGAGAGCGGAGAGGAGGAGAGGGAGAGGAGGAGAGAGGGAGGGAGAGAGAGAGAGGGGGGAGGGGGAGCGAGCGAGGGGGAGGGGGAAGAGAGAGGGAGAGAGAGAGTGAGAGAGAGAGGGGGGAGGGGGAGAGAGAGTTGGGGGAGGGGGAGAGAGAGGGGGGGAAGGGGGAGAGGGAGGGAGAGAGAGATAAATAAAGCGAGCGAGAGGGAGAATATATGTGAGTGTGTGTGTGTCACAGATATAGGAAGAGGGACTGGGTACGTATATGTGCGAGACAGAACAGGCATGTCCATACATCTGTGTGGGTGTTTGTGTTTGTGTGTGTGCGCATGCATAAACTATGTAAAATACGTGTGTCCTCAAGGAGAAATGCAGCCAGCCAAGGTGGCCCACTGCTCCCCGTCCATCCCTCTTTAGACGGACAGGTCGGGGTGATGAACAGCCCTGGTCCCCCCCCTACCCCCCTCCCCCCCTGCCCGACAATCCACACTCAGGTACAATTCTTTGATTTTGATTGAATCTTTTAACAATTCTCGCAACAATCGGTCCTTCTGAGGCGCCCGTCCGTAACGGTGGAAACACTGCTGGCGTTCTGTAGAGCACCACCATCTCAGCCTTATTAGCCCCCTGAAGGAGCGGCCGCCAGAATGGATGTGCAATTGCTTAATGGACGATGAAAAGAGATGAGACGGACTCAATCACTGGGAGTCACCTGGGATCCCACAGGTGGAGTTAGATGGCACGGCGTTCCGGTGGTGGAAGGGGTGTGGATGGTTAACATGTATGTGAGAGGGATGGAGGATTTTGGTATCGGCATGGTGGAGTTTTTTATTTTTATTTATTTTTTTTGATCGTCGCATTACAAGCGTGCAGGCGTTTCGGGCCCATTATGTTTTAAAAAGAAACGGGTTGGATTTAAATGCTTCATGTGCTAACGTGAAACGCTTAACTCCATCATCGCTATGTTCTCTCTACCATTATCAAGCCTGGCCATTTAACCATGCACAAAGCAAGTATACGAGGTTTGTCTGTCTATTTCGTTGTTTTTTCTTCCCACCATGGATTTTGATTGCTTTTTTGGAGTGAATGAAATGTTTTTGGGTTGTGCTGAATAGCTCATTTGAGCCTATCTTACATTTGCCTTGGCTGCCCATGTGTGATGTGTCATCCCGCAATTCCTGTCGCATCTCCAACATACCATATGGCCTATCTGATGGCCAGATTTTGCAGCTTCTCGGCATAATTAGATATTCCAAGGAGCTCTAAAGTGCATAAATGTGCCGTTAGCACAATGCCAGCATGGTTTCATCTGACAGTGCCTTCACTTTGACCCATTAAAGGGTTTTCTTTATCAGGTATCAATCAGTAATAAACAAACCAGCGAGGCAAATGATGCCGTGGTGGTGACTGATACGACACTGTAAGAAAGATACAAATATACACATAAAAGGGATCTTGACGGCTTGCACGTCAATCGTTGAAATTGTCTACGTCGAGGGTACCTCCCCCTCTTCCGTTGTCGCTGTGTTTAAAAATAAGGGCAGAAGTTGATGATCCCTTGACATTTATTCTATTTCAAATTAGATCCATTAGCTGTATCTTTGTTATGTCCAAAGCAGGTTAAAGCATGTGAAGGTTGTTTTCTCCAATCGTCCCACCAAAGAGGAAATTCAGCATGTTCCGTTTCAGTTTGTACATGCCACGCCTGGTCATGAATTCAGGGAATTAGAGGCCATGCAGTTAGAATGCAGGGCAGGATAGTGGCTGGATGCAAGGCTACCAACTGAACACTGCAGTAGGAACTCAGCAATCCCCAAATTTCACAATGTAAGTCACAACTGAATCAGAAACAGATAAAGAGGATCCTTTGGTCGACCCATTGCACCGTACTTGTACAATCTGAAGCACTCTGCAAAAGAAATTGAAATCAGGAGGGCCGATAGGGGAAGATTGAGTGGCACACGGACACAACAGAAATCGATTTGCCCGGGATAATCCGAAAATAAAAAAGTAAGGGGCTAAGCTCTAAGGGGTGCACGTCCCTTAGTGCCCCTTAGTGTGTTTGCACATTGGCGTGTTAGCACAGAATCTAAACTTGATTTGTTCGTTGCTGGCACTATTAGAGACAACAACCTAGCCAGGTCGGTTCGTATTTGTTTACCTGTGTTGGACAAAACAAAAACACAGCTATAGCAGTTGCTACACCCTTGTTTGGAATATAATGGATGTCAATGGCTCGCCCACTGCCCAATTCCGGAACACGCGTACACCGCAAGAGGAAGTGAGTTGAACAACAATCATGGCTGATTTACATCTCGATAGGAAAAACACAATCTGCGCTATATAACAGGACGAAGATATGAGCCTGGGATTTTAATACAAGGCGCATAAACATTTTAATGATGGGAGCTTTTCTGGTCTCTATGTTTAGCATCCGACTCTGCCCTCCAGGTCACAGAGGCAGTCATGAGTTTGATTTGATTGTTTTTTTTTTGTTTTCCTTTTCTACACATAACATTAATGCTACTGCTGCATAATATTTTTGATCCATATATGTATAGCTTATCAGAACGCGATGATCTCGGGGCACCATGATGGATGGTACTTCCACTTCAACCTTGTGACACAGCACTATATACTCACACTGATGGTGCTGTTCCAGGGACGGTGCTGCTTGATGTAGTGTCGGGGCATTGGGGGTTGAGGGGACGTGGAGGTGGAGGATGTGACTGGGGTGAGGCTGGGACACATGGGGGAGGACGAAGAGACGCATAGGTTGGGTTGTACGTGTGTGCGCATGTATGTTTGTGTGTGTGTGTGTGTGTGTGCATATTTGTGGCTGAAAGAGTGTATTGTAGTGTCGTGTCGTGTGTGTTTCAATGCTAGGCCCCAGACACACCCACCTAAATCCCGCTCCTTACAACTACACACACATACACACGTACACACACACACACACACACACACACACACACACACACACACACACACACACACACACACACACACACACACACACACACACACACACACACACACACACACACACACACACACACACACACACACACACACACACACACACCACACATCAATTTACCCAGAAGCCATGGGTGCAATGAGCGGGAGAATTGAGAGCATGGAGAATAGAATGCACGGGCATGTTCGCCATGACAACCACGGATGTCATGACTGGGATGCTGGTCTCAGGATAACAGATTAGGTTTGGAACCATCAGTCGCAAGTGTGCCACGGTTTGTGAATGAACCCATCACCTAACCTGCACACAGAATACCTGTCCAACATTACACATAATATTTTGGGGTTTGTGTGCGTGCTTGTGTGTCTATATGTGTGTGTGTGTGTGTGTGTGTGTGTGTGTGTGTGTGTGTGTGTGTGTGTGTGTGTGTGTGTGTGTGTGTGTGTGTGTGTGTGTGTGTGTGTGTGTGTGTGTGTGTGTGTGTGTGTGTGTGTGTGTGTGTGTGTGTGTGTGTGTGTTTGTGTCTGAGTGAGTGAGTGTGCATGTGCATATCTATGTCCATTTGTGGGCATGCCTGTGTGTGTGTTTATGCTTGTGATTAAGTGTGTAATGTAATGTTGTGTTTGTTTCAAGGCTTCTAAATGCAGTATTCCCCAGACACAATGAAGACACTCTTATTATTCACAAGTGCAAAAACAGCCCTACAGAATGCAGTAGGCTCTGCGCTATATTTAACTTGATGTGACGTGCACATCAGATTCCATGTTTACTCCACTCTTCACATGGCAATTTCTGTCCAGCCATCCTCTGGTTAACAATGTAGCTCAGGGCATTTACATACCTGCTGTCAGTAAGAATCGACTTAAGGGAGTTCACCATCACTACTGTGTGACATTGTTGATGTCAAATAGTATGACTGTTCATTTAAATGTCATACTTTACAATGGCTGCTTGAAACATTCTAAATGGCTCATATGCATGAAGAGAAAGTTTTACATTTTTTTATGTTTTGTTAACCGTTGGCGAAGGCAAAATTAGTGCATTAAATAATGCTAAAAACGAAACCTGATTATTCTGTATGCCATGTGAATCCAAGGAGGAACATTAGCAACAGAGTAAATGTCCTCTGGTCGAACACAAGAGTTTGTCGACGCAGGCTTGTGTGCATCGCAGTACTTACTGTGTGCAGCCGCATCATAAACAATTAGAAGCACCAACAGTGTGCACAGAAGCCCTCATGGAATATGCGTGCGATTAGAATGTAGTGTTTTCTAAATATTTATCACAGCCTGTAGATGAATATCCCATAATGCATCACTGTATTCCTGCTGCAGTCCAAAACAGGACGACAGCATAAAGTGAAAAAAGGCAGTCGAGGATATAGATACCGCAACGGTTAGGGATCAATAATACCCAAAGATACTTAGAAAAAAAGTATGCTGGTTGGCTCAATGCCGTAGAGGCAGTGTTTCGAGAAGGAGTGTGTTTTGTTGATGGCTAATTTAAGGGGCCTCAACTGGCCTTAGTCAGGCAGATTAGACTCTGGGGCTGGGTGGGGCTGCAAACCTGTGATGCCTTGGAAAATCAATGTGCACAGGTTAAACCAGCCATCAACGCACACACCGAAGGAGAGAGATCTGACAGGTTGGGAGGCAACATCTGCTCTTCCTACTAATCTTCACAAACTCTGCAATAAACCGGTTTAAACATCAACAACGTTTGTCCTGTGACGGAAGGGCCTAGTGCCACAGCCACCTTGGTGGCATGTGGCAAGGGAGAGCTGTTGCAGAGCCTACAGTAAATACAACTCCTTCTTCTTACAGCTCCATTCCTTCAAGTGAAATAAAATTTAAAAAATGTTTCACCCTCATAATGTATACAATTCAAATCATGCCAAATTCTTGTAAGAGGTTTAAATCGTGAGGGTACTCACTAATTCATTACTAAAACATTAATTTTGTTTCATTTTTGTACTACTTCAAGTCCTTTCCAATTTAGTGGTGGTTTGGTCCTGGGTATTAACCGTTTGAAGGGAGCCATGTCTGATTGCACTTAATTTAGTCTCTCTTTGCCATTGATAAGTAGCTTATATATATTGCAATGTGAAAATGTGTTTGCTGTCTTTGCATTTTACATGGGTTAGGGTTTACTCTGTTATAACTATGTTCAGTTATAATTTATTTAAAGGGGACATATTATGAAAACAACACTTTTCTTGGTATTTGGGGTGTTGTTTTGGGTCTCTGGTGCTCCCACACGCATACAAACTTTGAAAAAGGCTGTACATGATTTTTTGAGTGAGATATGCATTTTTGAAAGTACCCCGCCTACAGTTACCAAACGACCGACTCATTTTCGGCGCCCCCTCTCACGTAGGAAGGGGGCACAGTTGAACATTACCTCCCACTTCCCAACTCCCCTCCAATCAGAGCATAGCAAAGATTTTGTGGTCCAGTGGACGAGCAGCACCGGCGGGGGGATCTCAGCGGGAGCTCGGCTCCGGGAGTACAATCCCTTTCTCTGCCGGACTGTCGCCGAGCTCCACCCGCCGGAGCTGAGGGATTGCCGCCAAAGCTTCAGCAGCAGTCCGGAGGAGGAGACATGGAGGAGAAAGGGATTGTACTCCCGGAGCTGAGCTGCCAAACTGCCGCCGATCTACCCCCGCCAAACTTTTCAGCTCCCGGAGGACACCCGCCGGAGCAGCAGGAAATCTTTGGCGGCAGTTCAGCTCCCGGAGTACGGCAACCCGGCGCGGGTAGCTCGGCGGCAGTTCGGCAGCTCAGCTCCCGGAATGCAACCCCTTTCTCTTCCATGTCGCGGTTCATGGAATTCAGAGAGTCAAGGCCTAAGTTCCTTTCTCCCAATTCTTCTCAACCATGGCCGAGATATCCCCCACTACGAGTCTTTACTTATTGTGAAAGTGCCAGAGACGTCAGACGCAGTATTTGTGATTCATAATATCATCCGAGGCGCACATAGCTTTTGGCCGTTATATTAGATATAATATTATATAAATACCCATATATAATATTATTATTATATATTATATTATATAGATAGAGCTCAAGGAGTCCACAAATGGCAACAATCCCTTCTCCATGCTGTGGTTCAGTCTGACAGCTCATTGGTCAATGGACAGCAGCTCATTTGCATTAAAGCTACAGACACCAGAAACAGCGCATTCTGAAGGGACTGAAACAGAGGGGAATAGCAGTAGGAGAGATTTTTTTCCTAAAAGCTATTTCCAGCAAACAGCTTCAAAAACGTGTTTCTGGAACTCAAATACTATGTTTAGTTTTTGTGAAAACGCCATAATATGTCTCCTTTAACAAAACAGCAAATGTTCCATAGTGCGCCTTTCAATTCTAAACGTATAAATGCATGAAGTCACACGATTATAAACCATTATTTCTCATTGATGCAGTTACCTTGATTTCAAAAGAAAAAGGCCTATATGATACAATACATCAAATTGATTTCTAAAACCTATGTTCTGTCCTTTTATAATGAGTTTATCAATATGTTATATAATTAGTACATAAAAAAACACATTTTAAACATTGTGGCAAAGCACATGAAAATGACAGATTCCCAGGTCAGTTGTTGACCTATCCAGTGTATATTCTCATGGATTAAGTCGATTATATCTAGCTCTCATTCATCATAATATTTCTTTTCTTGCTAGCCATTTCTGTATTCCATTGCTGCACATGGGCCGGGGGAATGGTGCAGGGGTGTGGACCCGCCTGAGAGAGAGAATAAAACTGATAACTGGCATGCAACTGAAGTAGAGAGGGTATCTTTCAAAGCTGAATGTCCTAGAAATGATTGCTGCTAATTGTGCTAGCACGAGATGTATAATTAACATGAAAGCTATCATGATTCACATTAAGGTTTGGCACATATCTCATACCTGTATCCAGTATGGTTTGGTTTCCGGTATAAAGCATGTGCTCTGAGAGCTTACAACGACATTAGCGATGAAATGAGGCCAGTGCTGAATTCATCTGGCACTTTCACATCGTACATTTTTTAAATATTGATGCCTTTTTCCCTGACTACAAAGACAAAAAGAATGCTTTGCTGCAGCAAAATGGTTTAGTACATTGAGACCTCTTGCGCAAGGGTAAAAGCAGTATATAATATCAATTCAATTGTTCCTATGCTTTTCTATACCTTAGAGGGAAAGAGAGAGAAATAGTCAATAGCAAAATACTTCATGCACCGCTTAATTTGTGCTGTTCTGTTTTGTGGTTCATTTTGGGGTAAGAGGCATACTGCAAATGAAAAATAAAGTTTACCGCTGTTTCTGGTTTGAAGGCTCGGTATATTACATGTATTGTGCAATAATAATAATTATCATTTGCATTACATTATCCACTAAATATGAGGGGCAACTCTGCAGATTCACAAGATGCTTATGGATTGCTGGTAGGGTGTCACAGCCCTTAGATTTAAGAACTTTGCAGGAAGGATGTGTTAATTCGTAATTATGAATCAGCATTAAATTGAGTTGTATTAAACAGGAGTGTTTGTTTGTGTGCCTGTTTGTGTGTGTGTGTGTGTGTGTGTGTGTGTGTGTGTGTGTGTGTGTGTGTGTGTGTGTGTGTGTGTGTGTGTGTGTGTGTGTGTGTGTGTGTGTGTGTGTGTGTGTGTGTGTGTGTGTGTGTGTGTGTGTGTGTGTGTGTGTGTGTGTGTGTGTGTGTGTGTGTGTGTGTGTGTGTGTGTAGTGGTGTGTGTGTTTATGTGTGTGGCTGTGTGTTTGTATTTGTGTGTGTGCGAGAGAGCTTGTGCACACACCTGTGGTGTTATCTGTAGGCTGACATGCAAAAATGCATATACCCTGCATCAATGTGTTTTAATGTGTTTGTGTGCATGTGCAGTTGCATAAGTATGTGTGTGTGTGTGTGTGTGTGTGTGTGTGTGTGTGTGTGTGTGTGTGTGGTGTGTGTGTGTGTGTGTGTGTGTGTGTTGTGTGTGTGTGTGTGTGTGTGTGTGTTGTGTGTGTGTTGTGTGTGTGTGTGTGTGTGTGTGTGTGTTGCTCTCATGGCACCTTATGAGGCCACAAAGGGGCTGGCGATACCCTGTACCCCTGCGACCGGTTGGGGGGAGGGAGGGGGGGGGCATGTCCCCCGCCGTGGCTGCGGATGAATATTCATCATATTTACCCCGTGGAAGGGGACGCAGGACAGAATGTGATCCCTGGTTGCCTCCTTTCAGCTAGCCCCATCCATCAGCCCCATCCATCACTGAGCGACTCACCGTCTAGCCCCCCGCTCCTACTCCTCCTCTGCAACCCCACGGCCCCTCTCCACTAGGGAGCTGCTGAATGCAGTGAGTGGCCCGCGCACTGCGATTGTGTTTGGGTACTCCGATTCGAAATAAATGTGGAGAGCAGTCCACGGACGGACACACTGACCAGAGTCCCTCCGGACCCCTCGCTCAACAACTCTGACTTATTATGCCACTAGCCTCGCTGCCTCCGCCTCCACCCCCGCACCCTGTACTCCACCCGAGTGGAAGTCAAGGACCCCCTTCTTTCTTTTCATTTTTGAGAGCGAGAGCGAGAGAGAGCGAGAGAGAGAGAGAGAGAGAGAGAGAGAGAGAGAGAGAGAGAGAGAGAGAGAGAGAGAGAGAGAGAGAGAGAGAGAGAGAGAGAGAGAGAGAGAGAGAGAGAGAGAGAGAGAGAGAGAGAGAGAGAGAGAGAGAGAGAGAGAGAATACATACACTCCCAGCTTAACACAGCACCTGCTGGGCCTGCGCGAACAGCCGAGCCCATTTGGTTGAGAAACTCCCCCCAATCTGTTTCCACTTGAGGGGAAACTTCAGAGAGTTTTTACCCTACATGGTTGTTTCACCTAATCAACGGGGCCGACTTGGCTGTAACAATACCTATCTGCTGCATTAGGATCCTCAGGCTTCTGGCTCCTTGCAGGAGCACTGCCAATTTAGGAGCCCTCAGGATTCAGAGTGCCCCTGTAATTACAAAGGGAAAATT
>OLKM01000378.1:295997-300997 GCA_900291075.1 Melanogrammus aeglefinus | reverse complement strand
ATCGCGGCGGTAAGACATATAATTGAGATGGAAGGGTATGGCAAGGTGTGGTGAAAAAAAAAAAGAAAAGCAAAAAAAAGAAAACGTCAGAAGTGAAGAAGAAAGGGAGGAAACGGCTTCAAGGTGCACGAGAGAGCACTCCTAATTCCCCCGATCCCCTTGTGGAACACAACCCGCCACAGCACTCTGTGTAATGACCGGGGGAACCGAGGGCCGGACCCGGGGAGCTCAAAGGGAACACCGTGCCGAGGGGGGGTTTGGCGTCTATATTTTGTTTCAAACGTTTCTATATATTTTTTTTGTTACTTTGACCAACAAAAAAAAATAAAAAGGTAAAGCGTCACAGGGGTCATCCATCATGGGAGGGAAAAGTGATACTCAGCAATGTCTCTCGTCTTCCTCACAGTGAAGTGTTCCACAGTGGCTGCGTTTAGCCTGGCGCTTTCGCCCGGGAGTTATGGCGTCAAATGGGGAGTAATGGGGCCCATCTGCAAGAAGAAAAAAAAAAAGAAACCCGGGCGCTGGTACGGATAACGGATCTGCTGATTCCGCCGGCAACCCCAAAACACGGCCAGATATGATGGAAAGAGTTTTTTTTTCTTTCTCTTTTCCGTCACTCCTGTTTATTATGCAATGCACTGGAGCAGGGTGTGTTTTATATTCTGAGCTGTCCATTTCGTAGTCTCTCAGAAAGAAAGGATGGGGTCCTAATTCTGGACAGGGAATCAATCGATGGCACCGCAACGCCCTGAGAGATTCGATGTTGACAATAGCATAACTCCTGTTCTCACGTTTTGTTGTGGACGTTTCATTTAAATGCATAGCCCAGGGGTCTGGGGATGGCTATGAAATGGACAACACCGGTGTGATCAAACCAGGGTTACCGTCTCTCCTGTCTACACTGAAACATCCGTTAAAAGTATAATTGCTATTGCCATTGCCTATTCCACCGCGGAGCTGCTGCCATGCCCGTTTTGTGTTTTAAACCGTGTGCACAGCATGTTTCACGTGGTGTGTTTAATGGTTTGTCTGTGTGTGTGTGTGTGTGTGTGTGTGTGTGTGTGTGTGTGTGTTGTGTGTGTGTGTGTGTGTGTGTGTGTGTGGTGTGTGTCTGTGTGTGTGTGTGTGTGTGTGTGTGTAGTGTGTGTGTGTGTGTGTGTGTGTGTGTGTGTGTGTGTGTGTGTCTGTGTGTGTGTGTGTATGTGTGTTGTGTCTGTGTGTGTGTGTGTGTGTGTGTGTGTGTGTGTGTGTGTGTGTGTGTGTGTGTGTGTGTGTGTGTGTGTGTGTGTGTGTGTGTGTGTGTGTGTGTGTGTGTGTGTGTGTGTGTCAGTTTGGTTGTTTGAGTCTGTGTCAGTGTGTGTCGGTCTGTCTGTGTGTGGGGCCGTCTGTCTGTATGGTGTGTGGCAGGGGGTCTGGCATTGAATAATCAATAGTTTTTTTTTCAGGAATTCAACTTATGTGGCTTTGTTTTAAATAGAAACATAGTCTCTAGATGTAAAATAATCCACCACTGAGAGGATTGGAGAAGAGTCTCGCCTAGAAATATGAGGAAAATCCATTATCAAACAACAACAAATGCTCAATTATTGATACAGAGTAATATTTCAGCAGTTTTGTTTCTGTTTTATCTGCAATTTTTCTCTTTATCTTTCCGCTCATGAAAAATTCAATACATTTTTTCTGTCTATATTTTCATTATCATTTCATCAAGTGAAGCCATTACTGAAGTTTAACATTACACATATTAAGTCTGTTGTCATTCAAACACGAGTCAGTTGTTCCCTCTACTATTAATAAACATATAATCTCAATAAGTTTTTGTTCAATATTTGCTTTGAGTCTATTTCATGCTCAAGGGGTCGAGTAATTTCCTAATGTTATCAAACTGAAAACCTTGTTAGATGTTCATTTGCTTATGTCATCCAAGAATACACTAAAAACATACTATACGATATAAGCTAACATAATCATTGAGCTCCAGCCATGATCTGTGCGACATGCGACCCCCTCAGCCCATTCAGTCCCAAGTAATACAGTACGGCCCCTGTTGCAGAACCCTTTAATGTTGTATGAGTGCACTTTGTTGCCCTGCTTGGACGCCTGGCTGTCACTCCACTTGGCTCTCCATACTCAGTTTATGGACGGTGTTTGGTGTTTGGGAAAAAAAAAGAAGAAAAGCCTCCATCACCCTCCGACCGAACCCCACCACCCACACCCCCCACCCCCCCCCCCACCACCCCTCCCCCCAAAGGACAGGTGGGGGAGCAGATGTTCTCACCAGGTACAGAGACATCACCACCTACACGTGGGCAGATGGAGCCTGCACTTCCAAAACAGAGCGGGCCCCGGAATGAGAAACAACTTTATTAATAGGAGACTGTTGTTGCTACCGACGACGGCGCCGACGAGCCCGATGAAATTATATCACACTCGTCGCCAAGACATCTGATTGGACGGCTCGCGCCTCCGGTGTTGTTTTCCTTGTTGTTGTCTCAAGTTGAGCTGTTTGTTTGTTCATCGCCGCCGCCGGTCGTCGGTTTGTTCTGTGAGCTCTGAAAAGTATCCCATCCCGGATTCATAAAAAAAATAAAGGATTCTTTTTAATTAATCATTTAGTGTCATGCTCGCGGTTGGTCACTTCACAATGACCTCATTAAGAGAACGACATATGTTATTATGCGTCATTATTTTCCACATTAGTCTCTGCTTATTATTCATGTTAGTATTAGTGTACATATTAGTGCCCGTATTAGTGGTAACTAAGCATTAGTCGTAGTAGCTGGTAACTAGGTAGAATTATGAGTAGTAGCAGTAGTAGCTAGTCAGTTGTAGTAGTAGTAGCAGTAGTAGTAGTAGCAGTAGTAGCAGGAGTAGGAGTAGAACCCAGTCAGTATAAGTAGCAGTAGAAGTCTTAATAGAAGTAGTAGTATCAGCAGCCAGTAAGTATAAGATGTTGTCGCAGTTGTAGTAGTTGTAGCATTAGCAGTTGTTTTAATAGTATATCATTTATCAAAATATCCATTTGCATCAAGTCTTTTCAACTACGGCACACTCGTCTCAATAAGGCCTGTCGGTGAAATAGGTGTCAAACACGGTGCCATGATTTAACAGCACTTTATGGCCTGACACCTGACAGCAACCAAGGATTATATGATGTCTCGTGTGGTCGTATAGGTGTTGGATGAGCGCCGCATATAGCCATGCTATTAGGGAATCACCTGGCTGACTGATTGAAGTGCCAGGCTGCGGGGTAGGTGAAGGGGACGAGAGGGTTATGCAGGTGATGATTCTCAATCAAAAAAAAACTCATCAAAAAATCAATACAATTCCAAATTGAAAAAACACATACACAAACCGATGTCAGTCAAAGGTGCATGCTCTACGCTGGTTTGGGGATATGGGAGTTGAGATTGGGATTAAAGCGATATATGCTTTGAATTTGGGCGAGCGTGACCTTTGTAATGGAAAGTAAATGTTTATTTACGTTCAGTTACTGGGTTATCTCCTTCTGCCCCCTTTTTGAGGAAGTATACCTTGAGGCAATCTCCTGTTTAATGTAGGCAGTAGTACAATCCATCTAGGACAGTGAAAACAGAATCAATACCTTCTCTTCTGAGAGGCATTCACTCGGCAGGTGCAGCAGGAGAGTTGTTGCTAGACGTGCATGTGAATGTACGTCAAGAAGTGGCACATACTGATCTGTGTACATCTCGTTGACTATTTGCATTACGGAAAACATAAACGAAAAAGGATACATACACACACACACACTTACACACATGCAGGCACACACATCTACACACCTTAACATAAGCTCACGTACACTCACACACACAGACACACACTCCTATGAACACACCTAATCGTCCTCTGTCTCTCTCTCACACACACACACACACTCTTAGATGCACATAACACACAGACACACACACAATCACACACTATGTACACACACCTGCACACACACAGACTCACACACACACTCAGATGCACAGAAGCACACACACACACACACACACACACACACACACACACACACACACACACACACACACACACACACACACACACACACACACACACACACACACACACACACTTCAAGGAGGCTGGAAACTAGAAAATCACCTTTATGCAGTGACTAACTTTCAAATATGTTAGAATTTAGGGTACCCTCACATGACAAATGGAAAGAAATTGGCAAAAATAAGTTTGATTAGGAGGGCTTAAATATACGAGAAAGCCCAACGACAAGCTAGAACGTACGAGTGTAGTAAACAGGGACCACGGTGCTGTCCGCCGTCACGGTGCTGAAATATCGACACGAGAGCGCTCGGAGAGTACGCTTATCCAGCGGCGCTGGGAGAAAAAAAAACTCCGCAGCTGTTGTGAATGTGGCTGGCGATTTGGCAATTTCCATCAGAAATGTGTGAATGAATGAGAGAAGAGAGAGAGAGAGAACTGTAGAGAGCGAGGTGAAGGTACGATTGGTAGAGAGATTCGGATAACAGGAAAGAGAAGAGGGAAGGAGACGTAGAGGGAGAGAAGTGAAGAGAGCGACATAGAGTGAAGGCGGGAGGGAGAAGGGACCGAGAAGAAGAGGCGGAAGGATAGAGCCTACACCGAGTGCATGCTGCCAGTGTTTGCGCTCGATGCTCGTGTCGAGGTGAGTGTGGTCGAGCCAGGTGGAATAACACGGCGGCGCTGGAGGGAAAACTAGTTTTTTTTTCTTTTCCCCAAATCCACAAGAGTATAGACTCTTAAGGATCTATCGCGACCGGGATCTCGTCAGTGGCGAGCAGGGTGGACATGTCATCTCTTTCTAGCGCGATCTGCCTCCTCGTCCTCGGCGTCTACAGGGCTGCGCTATCGGCCAGTCATTGTGAGTAATATAGTTCATTTTTTTTCCATTTATCCCCTGAGCTCTATTTTGTTGTAACTCTGTATGGTTTCCACGGCCAACTTCGTTGACCTGCATGATTGCATGTGAAAATGTGATA
>OLKM01000378.1:253712-293712 GCA_900291075.1 Melanogrammus aeglefinus | reverse complement strand
TTAGACATCCCCGGCGCGCGGCCGCCGCCACGTTGATTCCTCTTGAAAAGATATTATTACGAAGAAGGAAGACGGGAGAGAGAGGGAGAGAGGGAGATAAAGAGAGAGAGATGGGGAGACGGGGAGATCGCAAATGAGTTCACCCAGTGTGGCAGCGGAAAGGGGGTGGGTGGTAGGAAGTTAGTGCGTGTGTGCGTGTGTGTGTGTGTGTGTGTGTGTGTGTGTGTGTGTGTGTGTGTGTGTGTGTGTGTGTGTGTGTGTGTGTGTGTGTGTGTGTGTGTGTGTGTGTGTGTGTGTGTGTGTGTGTGTGTGTGTGTGTGTGCGTGCGTGTGTGTTTGTGTGTGTGTGTGTGTGTGTGTGTGTGTGTGTGTGTGTGTGTGTGTGTGTGTGTGTGTGTGTGTGTGTGTGTGTGTGTGTGTGTGTGTGTGTGTGTGTGTGTGTGTGTGAGAAAGTAGTATTTGGGATTTGGGGGG
The DNA here is from genome assembly GCA_900291075.1 of Melanogrammus aeglefinus. Taxonomy (NCBI): domain Eukaryota; kingdom Metazoa; phylum Chordata; class Actinopteri; order Gadiformes; family Gadidae; genus Melanogrammus; species Melanogrammus aeglefinus. The sequence continues at coordinate 293,239 of OLKM01000378.1, read as the reverse complement.
GGGTGTAGACATTCTCATTAGAGTAAATCCACTTTCCTTGGTGGTGGATGCTAACCAGTTTCACACGCACATAGGGGTACACGTAACGATAATTAGTTATTCCAAGGGGTTACTGGCGTAATCTCGTGCATCGCTTTTTTTCTCCTCTTTGTGTTAAACAAACAAAATAAAAATGTGCATTAAGGTTTCACAGATATCCATGCATCCGTTCGGAGCCTAATTCCAGTGGTGTAGGATCCCCGGTCGTAGCGTGCTGTGCAGGTTTGGCAGACGAAAAGCCTGCGCCGTGGAATCTCCACACCCACCTCCGGCGCTAGCTTAGCTTATTGCCTTTGTTAAGGTATTACTTTGAACAAAAAAGAAGAGGGGGCCCCAAGCTAATATGAAAAAGGCTAATGGAGACATGATTAAATGGCAACCCCCCCCCCCTCCCCTTTCATCATACACACTCTCACACTCCTCCTCTGAGCACCCTTGTGTCTTAGCACTATCGAAGCGCAGAACTGGACATATTGCTTTCATATCAGTGCAAATACATCTAAAGACATTGAAAGAAAAGGTTGTTTTCTCTGGGTTCTTCTTTCTTCTTTCTTTGGCGTGGGCAGAGCTAGTAGAACCCTCTCTCTCTTTTAATATTTATTTTCTCACTCGCCCAGGCTTGTCGTCTCAGATCTCTACCTCGTACCCGATATTATGGATCGCGGCCGGTAAGACATATAATTGAGATGGAAGGTATGGCAAGGTGTGGTGAAAAAAAAAAAGAAAAGCAAAAAAAAGAAAACGTCAGAAGTGAAGAAGAAAGGGAGGAAACGGCTTCAAGGTGCACGAGAGAGCACTCCTAATTCCCCCGATCCCCTTGTGGAACACAACCCGCCACAGCACTCTGTGTAATGACCGGGGGAACCGAGGGCCGGACCCGGGGAGCTCAAAGGGAACACCGTGCCGAGGGGGGGTTTGGCGTCTATATTTTGTTTCAAACGTTTTTATATATTTTTTTTGTTACTTTGACCAACAAAAAAAAATAAAAAGGTAAAGCGTCACAGGGGTCATCCATCATGGGAGGGAAAAGTGATACTCAGCAATGTCTCTCGTCTTCCTCACAGTGAAGTGTTCCACAGTGGCTGCGTTTAGCCTGGCGCTTTCGCCCGGGAGTTATGGCGTCAAATGGGGAGTAATGGGGCCCATCTGCAAGAAGAAAAAAATAAAAGAAACCCGGGCGCTGGTACGGATAACGGATCTGCTGATTCCGCCGGCAACCCCAAAACACGGCCAGATATGATGGAAAGAGTTTTTTTTTCTTTCTCTTTTCCGTCACTCCTGTTTATTATGCAATGCACTGGAGCAGGGTGTGTTTTATATTCTGAGCTGTCCATTTCGTAGTCTCTCAGAAAGAAAGGATGGGGTCCTAATTCTGGACAGGGAATCAATCGATGGCACCGCAACGCCCTGAGAGATTCGATGTTGACAATAGCATAACTCCTGTTCTCACGTTTTGTTGTGGACGTTTCATTTAAATGCATAGCCCAGGGGTCTGGGGATGGCTATGAAATGGACAACACCGGTGTGATCAAACCAGGGTTACCGGTCTCTCCTGTCTACACTGAAACATCCGTTTAAAAGTATATAATTGCTAATTGCCATTGCCTATTCCACCGCGGAGCTGCTGCCGATGCCCGTATTTTGTGTTTTTAAACCGTGTGCACAGCATGTTTCACGTGGTGTGTTTATGGTTGTTATGTGTGTGTGTGGTGTGTGTGTGTGTGTGTGTGTGTGTGTGTGTGTGTGTGTGTGTGTGTGTGTGTGTGTGTGTGTGTGTGTGTGTGTGTGTGTGTGTATGTGTGTGTGTGTGTGTGTGTGTGTGTGTGTGTGTGTGAGTGTGTGTGTGTCAGTTTGGTTGTTTGAGTCTGTGTCAGTGTGTGTCGGTCTGTGCGTGTGTCTATGTGTGTGGCATGTGTGTGTATATGTGTGTGTGTGTGTGTGTGTGTGTGTGTGTGTAGTGTGTGTGAGTGTGTGTGTGTCAGTGTCTGTGTGTGTACGTGTGTGTGCAGTCTGTGACGTGTCAGGTGTGTGTGTCGGTCTGTCTGTGTGTGGGGCCGTCTGTCTGTATGGTGTGTGGCAGGGAGGTCTGGCATTGAATAATCAATAGTTGTTTTTTCAGGGAAATTCAACTTATGTGCTTTGTTTTAAATAGAAAACATAGTCTCTAGATGTAAATAATCCACCACTGAGAGGATTGGAGAAGAGTCTCGCCTAGAAATATGAGGAAAATCATTATCAAACAACAACAATGCTCAATTATTGATACAGAGTAATATTTCAGCAGTTTTGGTTTCTGTTTTATCTGCAATTTTTCTCTTTATCTTTCCGCTCATGAAAATTCAATACATTTTTTTCTGTCTATATTTCATTATCATTTCATCAAGTGAAGCCATTACTGAAGTTTAACATTACAACATATTAAGTCTGTTGTCATCATTTCACAACAGCGAGTCAGTTGTTCCCTCTACTATTTAATAAACTATAATCTCAATAAGTTTTTGTTCAATATTTGCTTTGAGTCTATTTCATGCTCAAGGGGTCGAGTAATTTCCTAATGTTATCAAACTGAAAACCTTGTTAGATGTTCATTTGCTTATGTCATCCAAGAATACACTAAAAACATACTATACGATATAAGCTAACATAATCATTGAGCTCCAGCCATGATCTGTGCGACATGCGACCCCCTCAGCCCATTCAGTCCCAAGTAATACAGTACGGCCCCTGTTGCAGAACCCTTTAATGTTGTATGAGTGCACTTTGTGCCCTGCTTGGACGCCTGGCTGTCACTCCACTTGGCTCTCCATACTCAGTTTATGGACGGTGTTTGGTGTTTGGGAAAAAAAAAGAAGAAAAGCCTCCATCACCCTCCGACCGAACACCACCACCACACACCCCACCACCCCCCCACCCTCCCCCCAAAGGACAGGTGGGGGAGCAGATGTTCTCACCAGGTACAGAGACATCACCACCTACACGTGGGCAGATGGAGCCTGCACTTCCAAAACAGAGCGGGCCCCGGAATGAGAAACAACTTTATTAATAGGAGACTGTTGTTGCTACCCGACGACGGCGCCGACGAGCCCGATGAAATTATATCACACTCGTCGCAAGACCATCTGATTGGACGGCTCGCGCCTCCGGTGTTGTTTTCCTTGTTGTTGTCTCAAGTTGAGCTGTTTGTTTGGTCATCGGCCGCGCCGGTCGTCGGTTTGTTCTGTGAGCTCTGAAAAGTATCCCATCCCGGATTCATAAAAAAAATAAAGGATTCTTTTTAATTAATCATTTAGTGTAATGCTCGCGGTTGGTCACTTCACAATGACCTCATTAAGAGAACGACATATGTTATTATGCGTCATTATTTTCCACATTAGTCTCTGCTTATTATTCATGTTAGTATTAGTGTACATATTAGTGCCCGTATTAGTGGTAACTAAGCATTAGTCGTAGTAGCTGGTAACTAGGTAGAATTATGAGTAGTAGCAGTAGTAGCTAGTCAGTTGTAGTAGTAGTAGCAGTAGTAGTAGTAGCAGTAGTAGCAGGAGTAGGAGTAGAACCCAGTCAGTATAAGTAGCAGTAGAAGTCTTAATAGAAGTAGTAGTATCAGCAGCCAGTAAGTATAAGATGTTGTCGCAGTTGTAGTAGTTGTAGCATTAGCAGTTGTTTTAATAGTATATCATTTATCAAAATATCCATTTGCATCAAGTCTTTTCAACTACGGCACACTCGTCTCAATAAGGCCTGTCGGTGAAATAGGTGTCAAACACGGTGCCATGATTTAACAGCACTTTATGGCCTGACACCTGACAGCAACCAAGGATTATATGATGTCTCGTGTGGTCGTATAGGTGTTGGATGAGCGCCGCATATAGCCATGCTATTAGGGAATCACCTGGCTGACTGATTGAAGTGCCAGGCTGCGGGGTAGGTGAAGGGGACGAGAGGGTTATGCAGGTGATGATTCTCAATCAAAAAAAAACTCATCAAAAAATCAATACAATTCCAAATTGAAAAAACACATACACAAACCGATGTCAGTCAAAGGTGCATACTCTACGCTGGTTTGGGGATATGGGAGTTGAGATTGGGATTAAAGCGATATATGCTTTGAATTTGGGCGAGCGTGACCTTTGTAATGGAAAGTAAATGTTTATTTACGTTCAGTTACTGGGTTATCTCCTTCTGCCCCCTTTTTGAGGAAGTATACCTTGAGGGCAATCTCCTGTTTAATGTAGGCAGTAGTACAATCCATCTAGGACAGTGAAAACAGAATCAATACCTTCTCTTCTGAGAGGCATATCACTCGGCAGGTTGCAGCAGGGAGAGTTGTTGGCTAGACGTGCATGTGAATGTACGTCAAGAAGTGGCACATACTGATCTGTGTACATCTCGTTTGACTATTTGCATTACGGAAAACATAAACGAAAAAGGATACATACACACACACACACACTTACACACATGCAGGCACACACATCTACACACCTTAACATAAGCTCACGTACACTCACACACACAGACACACACTCCTATGAACACACCTAATCGTCCTCTGTCTCTCTCTCACACACACACACACACTCTTAGATGCACATAACACACAGACACACACACAATCACACACTATGTACACACACCTGCACACACACAGACTCACACACACACTCAGATGCACAGAAGCACACACACACACACACACACACACACACACACACACACACACACACACACACACACACACACACACACACACACACCACACACACACACACACACACCACACACACACACACACTTCAAGGAGGCTGGAAACTAGAAAATCCACCTTTATGCAGTGACTAACTTTCAAATATGTTAGAATTTAGGGTACCCTCACATGACAAATGGAAAGAAATTGGCAAAAATAAGTTTGATTAGGAGGGCTTAAATATACGAGAAAGCCCAACGACAAGCTAGAACGTACGAGTGTAGTAAACAGGGACCACGGTGCTGTCCGCCGTCACGGTGCTGAAATATCGACACGAGAGCGCTCGGAGAGTACGCTTATCCAGCGGCGCTGGGAGAAAAAAAAACTCCGCAGCTGTTGTGAATGTGGCTGGCGATTTGCAATTTCCATTCGAAATGTGTGAATGAGAGAAGAGAGAGAGAGAACTGTAGAGAACGAGGTGAAGGGTACGATTGGTAGAGAGATTCGGATAAACAGAAAGAGAGAGGGAAGGAGACGTAGAGGGAGAGAGTGAAGAGAGAGCGACATAGAGTGAAAGCGGGAGGGAGAGGGACCGAGAAGAAGAGGCGAAGGAGAGAGCCTACACCGAGTGCATGCTGCCAGTGTTTGCGCTCGATGCTCATGTCGAGGTGAGTGTGGTCGAGCCAGGTGGAATAACACGGCGGCGCTGGAGGGAAAACTAGTTTTTTTTTCTTTTCCCCAAATCCACAAGAGTATAGACTCTTAAGGATCTATCGCGACCGGGATCTCGTCAGTGGCGAGCAGGGTGGACATGTCATCTCTTTCTAGCGCGATCTGCCTCCTCGTCCTCGGCGTCTACAGGGCTGCGCTATCGGCCAGTCATTGTGAGTAATATAGTTCATTTTTTTTCCATTTATCCCCTGAGCTCTATTTTGTTGTAACTCTGTATGGTTTCCACGGCCAACTTCGTTGACCTGCATGATTGCATGTGAAAATGTGATATTTGCAAACTGAAATTATTTTAGCCTACATTTAATTCAGCTATATGCTGTCAGTGCTCAGGAGATGATCACCCAACAGAGAAATGAGACCACAATACAAACACATATCAGTTAGGTATATGTTTCAGGGTAATACCTCAGCATCCCACTGCCTAATTTCGGAGTAAAATACCAGATCACATTTAGTTGCAAACAGATCATTCCCTCAGGCTCGCCTAAAGCTGACAAAACGCGCAGTGCGTAGTGAATGGACGAGAAAGGGCCATGCGAATTCACACGGCATGTCAGTGAGGTTAGCGTACGGATAGGGTTTAGCACACACATGTTTAGTGTTTTGAGTGTAAAAGTACTGTTGGTATTCTAGTGCTCGTGTGTGTGTGCGTGTGTGTGTATGTCTTCGCGTGTGCATGAAGCTGGCACTGGTGGTTGCTATTAATCGACAAAAAACACATCAGTTGTTCAAAGTAATACAATGTCTTTGTAGTTGAAACGTATTGAAAAAAGACCAACAAAGTATGTAGCAGGGAATTCTGTGATGCATCTAATGTGTTTCACTGCACATTTTATGTCAACTTTTTAGGTAATAGCCTCTCTTCAGCTGTGCGTAATTTCAATAACGGTGTCAGTTACTGCTCTGCTGTCCAACGTTGTAATTTGGGTGGTGGCATTCAAATATCCCCCATTTGGACAACACAGTAATTGTTTTGCGTCCGCCTGCAATGGGTTTGGACGGCAGCCGCACCAGGGTAGCACAGTGAGTCACTGTGTGTGTGTGTGTGTGTGTGTGTGTGTGTGTGTGTGTGTGTGTGTGTGTGTGTGTGTGTGTGTGTGTGTGTGTGTGTGTGTGTGTGCTTGTGTTGGAGTTGTGTGTTTGTGTGTGTGCCATTCTTATAGTTTAGATCACAGTCGTATTGTACAATCCCTCCCTCTGAATTCAAACACACTATGGAAAGCTCAGCCATCTTTTGCCCTGCTCACAAATGGGTTGTCACAGCATGTGTTGGCCTGAAGTCACCAGAGATGTGTTGCAGATGATGTTGCCATTACTGTTCCTTTATGGTGGTGCTTCGTCACTAACGTTGCCTTTACAGAAGTGTTTGATACTCAAACATTATACCGATGTTACTGGATTTATCCCTGTCTCTCATGAACTGTGTAAATAGCAAACAGTGACTAATATTTGCGGCTAGTTCAACTATGTCAAGGACAGTGGCAACTATAGTAGTTAACCAGTGACACTTAATTTTCATGGCAATGACATTGTTGTCCACAAAAACAAACATTTAGTTCAACATAAGTAAGCATTTCAATGAAAGGGACTGACTAACATTTAACTAATTGATGGTCAGGTATGTGAGAGTAGAGAATGGACTACGCAAGTCTTCTACCTCCATGTTGCTTAGAACATATGTTCTAAGAAAGGAACTGATTGGACTCAGTACCATGGATTCATTATGTTGACTTAAACAACCACAACAGGCTCACGTGTGACTGGACAGCAATGGATGCCACGCCACTGAGGATAAGAAATATAAAAGAAATGAACAATTTATCATTCTTTTTGCCAGGCATATTATCTTGATTATTTGGCAATACTTCAAAGAAAAACAGATATCCCCTTTGATATCCTTTAGTTCTCTCAATGGTACAGTTTCTCTGACAGATTTTGTCTCTTTGTTATATTTTTTATTTCCTGACCTCTTCATGCCTATCAATATTAACGTCCCAAGATGCATCACTCTGCGCTGACAGATGCTGTGACGTCTTTCTGTAAATGTGGAGGTTATTTGGAGATATGCGGTGAGCCATAAGTGCTCTGAGGATCTCATTCCTCTTTGTTCGTTCTTCTCCTCTCTCGATACGGTAGGTAGCATCAGCGGGATGATACATTGCGTGTATCGTGTACCGAAATTATCATTCCATGCATAGAATTAAAGCCCTCGCTTCCCCCCGGTGTTAATAGAAAAACAAAGAAATGGCTTGGCATTAAAAACAACTTAATAGGCAGGGCAACAAAAACGATATTCATAACTTGTGAAATCTTCTATCAAACCTATTTGTGAGATTGTAAGACATTCCAGATTCTTTGTTTTGTGACTCACACACGGTGTCTGGGAGTAGCTTGAAGCACAGGGTTTGTTTTGGCAGCCCTGACCATCAGTAAACACGTACGAGACAAAGATACCCATGACACATTGAAAGTACAGGGCTATGGGTACACAGCATAAATCTAACAGTTGCATTACTCCCTGCGGTTGCCATATCGGTGGCCCGCTTTTACTGCGAGTCGAGACCCGATCAAAGGATGCAATCAGTCATTCCATTTGGCTGCATGTCAATGTATCCAGTGATCTGAATTGACATTCTCCTCTGAGATGAAAGGGCGAGATATTCCTAGAGGACACGGCAAAAGACTGGCTCTCATATTTACCATCGAGAAACTAAAGAAGTGAGTGTGGCATCTGTCATGGCTGCTTTGTGTGTGTGTCCCCCCCCCCCCCCCCCGTGTGTGTCAGGTGACAGAGATAATGGTAGCCACATCCTCTCCGCAAAGAGTGTCCTTGTCCACCCCAAAGAGAAGAAAGAAGGACCTTTTTTTTGCCCTCTGTTATTCGGTTTGGGTGACTGGCCTTTCCCTCAAAATAAGCTTGTTTTGTTGCTTTAATGCTGGAAAAATGACTGGTGTTATCTACTTGCAGGATAAATGTAAGAAGATTATGAATACTGATGAGGATCAATATGAAATGTTGTTATTCCTAATGATCCACGCTATAGATGATTATTGAGTGGTTTAATACAAGGGTTCAAACGGTTCCTTTGGCTAATCTTGACAATTAAAAGATTCAATGTTCTTTTTTCTCCGGAGCGATATTTGAAACCTTCGATTGATTTCTCTAGATATAAACCTTGGGTGTGACTCTAGAATTGCGTCTTTTCATTTCCCCATGGACTACCGGCTCCACCACTCTGAAAGAGACTCAAGTCTGGTGTCGATCTATGCTCACCACTGGCATAAACATTTACTCAGCCACTAGATCCTGGTGAGGTGATAAATCAATGGTGTTGTGAACAGAATGTACAAAGTTTGCCCACTCAATACCTCGGTAGCCTCCGTCGAGGGGAGCGGATTCTGGTAGCTGTGAAGATCTTCACCGGGGGCACAACCTTAAAAAAAAAAAAAAAAGGGAAAGGCTAAGTGTTTAAGTAGTTTTAGCAACGGGATTATTTATCGTATCCACGTACTTTGAATAGGGCACTAGATCATGATGCTAGGACCAGTGTCATGCCCCTGATCTCCATAAACCAAAGTCAGGTGCGTACGCATCTCGGACCTTCGGGTGCTCGGGCTCATGTCGCCCGCAGACTCAGCAGGCGGCTCCCAGAGAGAAAGCCCGCCTCATTCTGTATTCCTTCTTAGTACGGCCCCGTGGTACTCCGCAGGGGCCCCGGGCCTCCTGACCACAGCATTAGTGTGATAAAGTCTTTACTTCAACTCCTTTTTTTTTGATGAGGTCATGCGCTGGATGCGTTTCAAATGGAGACCCCCTTCCGCGTACAGAGCAAATTAATTTGAAAGGTTTTGCCGTAGGCGGAAGACAGCAGGGGGGCTTCATTACAAACGCTTACCGAGACGGCTCCACCCGTGACACAGGACTCCCTCGGGACGGGCCCGCGCATGTTGCTCCAGATCCTCGTCTGTTCTGGGAAGGAGGGTGGAACCTACACAATGTCAAAGGAGACTTAAAACGAACACAGTGTGGGGCGTCGATATGTGATCGAAAGAAAACACATGACTGGTGATACGCGTTATCATTGACATGCACACACACACACAGACACACACACACACACACACACACACACACACACACACACACACACACACACACACACACACACACACACACACACACACACACACACACACACACACACACACACACACACACACACACACACACACACACACACACACACACACACACACACACACACTAAGACACACACACAGACGCACACACAGACACACACACACACACACACAGACACACACACACACACACACACACACTAAGACACACACACAGACGCACACACACACACACACACACACACACACACACACACACACACACACACACACACACACACACACACACACACACACACACACACACACACACACACACACACACACACACACACACACACACACACACACACTAAGACACAAACACACACACATACACACGCACACGTGCACAAAGGAACGCACACAAACAAACGTGCACATCAAAACGTCCCTTCAGGAACACAAAGCGAGCAGTCCTTTCCAAATACTATGAAAGGTAAATGCCCGCTTTGAGGGGGGAGGATCAGACATGTGGCAGATTGCGAGGGTTCCCTTATGTGCAGCGAGCGCTGGATGGGGGCCACCGACCTTGGGAGGGTGAACAGAAGACAATGGTCGGGTGGCCGCGCCTCTATTTGCCCCCACGCCAATATAGATCGGGACTGCTTCCACAGGAGTAATTCAGACCGCAGACTGATGGATTCAACCCAGGAGATAAATGAAGCAAGTTTAAGGGAGAACTTTGGAATTTGGCTCGCGTGAAAGTAACAGTCGTTTGCCTCCGCCTGCCTCTCACGACCCTCCAAGACTGATGAGATCAATTAAGCCAAAGGAGAGGGGAGGGTGCGGGCGAGGAGGACAAAATGTCACCGCGATTTATTTTGAGAGCAGGAGAGAGAGAGAGAGAGAGAGAGAGAGAGAGAGAGAGAGAGAGAGAGAGAGAGAGAGAGAGAGAGAGAGGAGAGAGAGAGAGAGAGAGAGAGAGAGAGAGAGAGAGAGAGAGAGAGAGAGAGAGAGAGAGAGAGAGAGAGAGAGACAGTGATTGAGAGGGAGAGGTAAGAAGGGGTAGATATGTGGAGAGACAGAGAGACAAGCATTGATTGAGAGTGAGAGAGAGCGAGGGACTGAGATGCAGTGAGAGTAGAGAGACAGCGAGAGAGAGAGTGAAAGGGAGAAAGAGAGAGAGAGGGGTAAACAGTGCAGGTTTTTATTAATTACAATGGCACTCCTTATCAGTCACACATGAAAATAAGCTTTTCTATGCTGGAGAGGACATTGTGATAAAAGGCTTATCGTTGGCTGGATCACTGCGAGGTCTGCATGAACCCCCCCACCTCTTTCCCCACCAACCCCCCCCCCCCACCCACACACACAACACACACACACACACCACACACACACACACCACACACACACACACACACACACACACACACACACACACACACACACACACACACACACACACACACACACACACACACACACACACACACACACACAACACACACACACACACACACACACACACACACACACACACACACACACACACACACACACACACACACACACACACTGCGCCCTGGAGCAAAGAGATAATGTAGATTAGGATACTCCCCAGCAGCACTCTGGGGGCATCAAAATGTTTGCGTTGGCAGGAAAGCTTAGGATAGGGCAGTGATATGTGTTGGCAGTGAGAATCTAAACCTTCTGGCCTTTGAGACCAAAATGTGCTTTGTCTAATCCCTGTACAAATACAACTGTTTTGGATAGATCCTCGCCTGGGATCTCAGTGCACACACACTCTCACATTCTTGAACCTTCACAAACACTAACGCATTTGCACAGGCAGCCGCATGGGCACACAATGGCACCCACACACACACACACACACACACACGCACAGGATTCTCTTTCAATGGTTTCCTTGTCAAAGGTAGCGTGGTCGGTCATGACAGAAATAGCGGCAGCATGAAGTCTAACAATGAAACGACTCGTCATATACCTGAAGTTCCTTTAACCGTAGTATCTATTGTAAGTAAGCAGAAAACAGACCAATGTTTTGACATATTTCCTGGAGCTAAGCTGAATATTTAAGAGCTACAAATCACGAAGAAAATGTAATTTCATTTTTCGCTGCATTGAAAAATATGCAAACGTACATATTGATCACAGAAAAGGCACACTTATTTTATGAACAATAAGCGTTCATGAACATAAAATTGTTATTTGTTTTTTTGTGTGTAAAAGGTATATGCACTATAGCAAATGTGTATCCGCCTTATAATAATGCCATTATTATTCTTGCAACACTCTCTTCTGCTTTGGAAAAGTCATGGATCTATATTAAAACCACTTTGTCTGTCTTGTTGCTTTTACCGAGTAGTTTTGGTCATCTAACACAGGATGGATATGATCTTGGTCTTTATTCTTTCAGCTTTTTATTCAATTAGAGACCCAAGCCTTGCTGTAGAGTTCGCGTAACCTAAGAACTTGATTACCGTGTAGCAACGCATGTCAGATGATTCCTCGCCTAAGTTATCCAATCCCCATCTTATCACATCCGTGGAGAAACAGGACACGACTTTCCGGCATCTTACATGTTTGTTGATCTGTGTTAACTGAGTTTTTTTGAGCACTAAACAGCTATTTCCTCTGGTCAATGGGTAACAAACACTCTGAAAAAGGTCAATCTATGATCATATGAGGAATTTATAAAGGCCCACACACATACGGTGTGAGCTCAATCGCAACAAACAATACTTCCTGCTGTGTGGCAGAACCCCATTTAGAACTTGCAATTTGCAAGCTTGGTTTTAAATGTCAGCTGCAATAAGTGTCAGCATTTTTATGAGTTTATTGGGTCCTCAGACGCCACTTAGGCAAGTTGCGTTGTAGTAAAAATGGGAGTTGAAGTAGAAGCGGCACGACTCATGTCACCCTTATGATTGTGTCATGAGTTGTTCTTTATTTGGTATTTTGTATTTCTGCATTCTGCTCATGTATTCTTCTCACAAAACGGTTTTCAATAACAACGCTGGATCAAATATGAAGGCCTGAGGTAAAAAATAGTCCCCATTACTACCAATATGCACAGCCGACATTGTAGTATCGTGGTTGAAGGCATCCAGAGTCCCATAATCTGGGACTTCTGCAGACACACATATCACAAGGTCTTTGTTCCACTCGTGCAGGCTACCAATATTTGCACTGTATTTTTTGTTAACTGCTGTTACAGAGAACATTTTTCAAATGGGGATGTTTACCATCAACGAGGCCAGTTGAAAATTACCCAATCCCCAGTAATGCCCAACTCATTCTCATTCAGGTTTGTCGACATGAGCACAACCTCTTATACCCTGCGATATTAGCCAAGCATTTAGTGCATGAAGTGTAGCCAGACACGGGTGTTACAGCCAATACTAGATATTAGAGCTTAAACATTTATCTGGGTGGACAGAGCAGTCAGCCGAAGACCTTCAGAATCCTCGCAATCTAAATTCCCTTTGATCACCGGCATAATGAATATTAATGCTATATGAATTTATAACGAGAAAACACATATGGATTTTAGGCTGGTGTATTCGCAGAGAATCACAATCATGGAGGTACGACTCTAAGCTTCAGGGGTTGTTGCTCTCACAACACGCAGGCGTCCAACAACGCATTTGCCTTCTGCCCCTTACAACATTACAGGGCTGTTATTTGGCTGTTGTGGCCCTTTTAGGGGACATTAACACAATTTTTGGCCAGGTAATGACAGAGCCATCTTGGCGAGCCAGGGTCATTGAACTGACTAGGCGATGATTTTGACCTGCCACTTTGACCAGTACTTACTGTGCATCCATGATCCGGATGCTTTTTTTTCCACTGGTAATATAGATCGTATATTACCAGTGAAAAAAAAAGTAGAACTCATGGAACGCATAATCAAACATGTACCATGTTTCAAAACTTCCCAGCTGCCTGCATCAACTACAATCGATGTAATAAAAATTCATCAAACTTTACATATGAATCTTTATATATTTTTCATTTCCAGGTGGTGATAATTTATTCATAATCTTAAACCTATACTTCCCTGAACATCTGTGACAGCAAATGCTGTAGAAAGGGAGATTACTTCATTATTCAGAATTCTCATATGAATCATTGCATAGAGCTATAGACTGGTTCGATTGATAATGAAGAATAGGTGAAAATAATTAGGAGCCATACATGTAGGGTGACTATGCTCTGGCACTGGAGTGACAATCATCGTACTGAATGGACCTTTATCTTGCTTGGAAATCTTTTTTGCGTCCGATTTTTCACAAAAATCAGCTTTTCTCACCGTTTTCCATGATATTCCTTTTAGAAAATGTGAAATTGGCTCCCTGCAAGTGAACCATCTATCTATTGCTCTGTATGTCTGTCTGTCTGTCTCTCTGTCTATCTGTGTCCCTCTCTCTCTCTCTCTCTCTCTCTCTCTCTCTCTCTCTCTCTCTCTCTCTCTCTCTCTCTCTCTCTCTCTCTCTCTCTCTCTCTCTCTCTCTCTCTCTCTCTCTCTCTCTCTCTCGCTCTCTCTCTCTCTGTCCATCTGTGTCTCTTTCTCTCTCTCTTTGTCCATCTGTGTCTCTGTCTGTCTGTCTGTCTGTCTGTCTGTCTGTCTGTCTGTCTCTCTGTCTCTGTCTGTCTGTCTGTCTGTCTGTCTGTCTGTCTGTCTGTCTGTCTGTCTGTCTGTCTGTCTGTCTGTCTGTCTGTCTGTTGTACTGTCTGTCTGTCTCTCTGTCGTTCTGTCTGTCTGTCTACTATCCATCCACCCCTCTCTCTATTTCTTTATCTCTCTATCCAACGTCTTTTCAGCACATTGTTAACAAGCGGAGGGCGAGTGCAGTTTTGAGTAGGTCTTATATGGCCATCGTGCTCCAGCTGATTAGGCCTGTATAAAACACCATGTCCATCTGCATGTTCCTTTCATGCATTTTGTCTTACGTTACATGAAATAGGGAACGCCGAGGGCCCGGCCCAAATCCTCCGGCAGTTTAACGTTTGGGAGATTTAAGGGTTTATTCCTGCGATTTATGGAGCCATTGCTGACTGGGTTTCCATTATAGATTCAGCTCACATGGCCGCCTGCAGCCGGCGTGCCCTTCACTATTTCCGGATTTGCTTCATTAACGGAGGCTGTAGCAAAGGTGTCCTGGGAAGAGGGTAGTATCTGAACTTCCTGCGAGTGCTGAAAAGTTTGGGTTCAATTCCAAACCGACGCTGTGTGTGTTTCTTATTTTTTTGGGTGACATTTGCAGGGTTATTTTTAGTTTTCTGTGAAGACTCCCAAGGGCATTAAGTGTGCCAAACCCCTAAAGGGTATTTTTATAGTCTTGTACAAAAAGTGTATGAACGGCAGATGATTTGACGAACATGACGTTATTTCTCCTGCAGCCTTCAAGTGAACTTCTTTCCTTGGGACAGGGTTTGTTTTAAAGTTTTGCCTGTGACATGAGGCTGCATGTTACCACCTCGGATATGGTTGTTTTGTCACTTGTTGCTTTTACTTCTCTTGCTTATCTCTTTGACATGAAGCAGAAAAGATTTGGATACCTGAAAATGACAGTAACACCTCAGTTGTCTGTCATTCATTATTTGAAGACTGCTCTGACACGTTCTTCTCTAACCTTAACGCTCCTTTTTTGCGAATATTCAAAGTGTATTTCATCAATGATGTGCGGCACTCGTATTTCCGATTCGTATTGCTGCATCTATCAGTGAAACTATAAATGGGAGGCTATAAACGTCTATATGGCACCTGTGGATCCAGGTTACATAAGGCAGGATACAGTGGAGGTGTACACTGAGGCAGTGGCAGGAGCTTTAAGTGCTGTTGACTGTCAGAGATGATAATTACAGCAGGCTAGCACTGGCCTGTTATGGCTGAGTCATTGCTGCTGTTTCGGCCGCTTCTACACAGAGGCACACACACACACACACACACACACACACACACACACACACACACACACACACACACACACACACACACACACACACACACACACACACACACACACACACACACACACACACACACACACACGCACATGTACTCACACACACAGACACACACTCACACGCACTCACGCACACACATGCCCACACAAATACGGAAGCACACACACACATGCACAAATACACACACGCGCGCACTCACTCATTCATGCATGCATGCAATTCAGGGCACATATTCATGAGCTCATCTTTTGTAATGTAAACTGAAATCCTAATCTGCTGAATCAATTAAAATAACACAATGTGACAAATGCATTGTGGGGAGGAACAAAACAAAAACAACGACCGCATCAAAGACAGGACAAAGAAGGAGGAAAAGCAGATGAGCTGGAGCATTGTGCAGTAAAAACCAGAGCCACCATGCATAAAACTAACAGGAGAGCATCAGGATCAGAACTCCAACGCACGTACGGACGGACGCCCTCCTGCTGAGGTCTAATGTTCATTGGCAGACATTTCACTTCCACTTAGTATGACGTTTTGCAAGCCTATGTTTCATTGTGTGTGTGTGTGTGTGTGTGCGTGTGCGTGTGCGTGTGCGTGTGCGTGTGCGTGTGTGTGTGTGTGTGAGATGCGCGTGTGCATGTGTGTATGTGTGTGCAGCGTTTGGTTGCTCAACAATTTAACCTCACTGGGTTTAAGGAGAATCGTGTGTTACCTATAGGCTTACCTGTGTGTGTGTGTGTGTGTGTGTGTGTGTGTGTGTGTGTGTGTGTGTGTGTGTGTGTGTGTGTGTGTGTGTGTGTGTGTGTGTGTGTGTGTGTGTGTGTGTGTGTGTGTGTGTGTGTGTGTGTGTGCGCAAGCACGTGTGTATGAACTCATTGGCAGACGGGTGATCCAACTGCAGTCCATATGAAAATCTGAAGTTACTAGATGAAGACACACACACTTTGCTTTATACACCCAGCGGTACTATAAAACCAACTCTTGAAGGACAGGAAGGTGGAAGGCATCACGAACAAAACGTTTCTCCTGCGCCCGAGAGAAATGTGCAGCGGTGCTGATGAAGAGAGCGCCGGCATAATTGTAATCAAGCCAGTGCCAGTTTTCATTATGAAGTGGGGGGAGAGAGGCTTCGGAGCGGAGCACTCCCTCATGCAGTAGGTGGTGTGTCTTGCGGAGGCTAACAGGGGGAAAGTTGTGGAGGGAGGACTGAGGGTGAAGTCCACCCTGAAACCACTGCGCTTGTTGTGGGCCGGTTTGGCCGGGATCAGGGGGGAGATGAGGGCGAGGACGACAGGCTGAGATCACTGGCCTCTTAATCTCCTCATGCGTGCTGGAAGTGCTTTAATCTCAGAACCGCTGGATTGGGTGTGTTGTGTTTATTTATTTTCCCATGTGTTACTATGTGTTTCGGCCTATGGTGCGTATGTTGTTGCATCTTTACTGGCATTTTGAAAGACTTAAACTAAACCGATGCAAGTGAAGTGGCTTCAGATGAGACCAACTGCTTGTGATGCAAAGTAGAGCGATCATCCCAGCGCAAACTGTCATTTGGAGCAGAAACGTTTTTCAAAGCAATGTTTATAAAGGCAACGGTACTGAGAGGCGACACTGTGACACTGTGAATGTGTGAATTCTAGGCCTGCAAGGTTGCATGTGTGTGAGTGTATCCCATATATATATACACACATATGGTATACACTCATACACATGCAACCTTGCACATATATATATATACCTTGCATATATACATATATATATATATATATATATAATATATATATAATATATATTATATATATATATTATATATATATATATATATATATATATATTATATATTATATATAATAATATATATATATATGTATAGAGAAATGAATGTTGTTGCAGATAATATCCAGGACTTTTTGTAGGGCATGTTTCCTATAGATAGTATTAATGGTATTTTGTATTTTGTATTGAACACTAGCAAGTAGCCATCCATTAACTTTATTCAATGTGGAGTCAATGTGGAGTCAGTGTCAGTCTGGGCTCATTAGTAAAGCATAACTGACACAAAATCCATGCTCTACCATTAGAGCCCGGAGCCACGCCTGTTTGTAAAAAAATAAAAACATAATACAAATCTCAAGTGACCTTTTCCTTAATAATCATGTGTTTGTATTAGTTGATCAACCCTACAACACTGTTGCTGTTCTATGGATTGTCCAAATGACTGCTGTAGTGTTCTGTTAGACTACATTGATGCTGCTTCATTAACTTTTGCTGTATAAGGAATTGCAGATCTTTTATCAATGTCTGATATTAGTACTAAAAACGTTGAATAGCAGTGTGCCATGTGGTTTTCTACCGCTTCTATCGCGTCTCAAGGTGGTGACCAAAAAGTTCAGTTACTTGTTCCGATGTAGTCTGGTAAAATGCAGTATCGCTAAGTTATCAAGTAGTTTAGTTTAGTTTAGTTTAGTTTAGATAGTTTATTTCGAACATGTGCGGGTAACACAACAAAGTGAACTGAAAAGAAAAAGTAAAAAAAAAATAATAATAATAAAAATCCAATGAGAATAGTGAAAACAACAATAACAATAGTCAGTATAAAAAGTAATAATGTGAACCCAACATGTCCGAAAAGGAGTAGGATGTAGCATATGCTTATTTAAACCTACCCCTTCTCCACTACTCAAGTAATAATCTAACTCCCCAAATATACATATCTAATAATACATATTTACAAACAAAGAAAATAGAAAAAAATAGAAAATAAATAGATAAAATGAACAACTACATAAGTCATTTATAATTCATGAAAACACCCGTTGTTAAAGCCCTTCTTCCTCCCTGTATCTTGTGAAAACCATATGTTTGAACCGCTTTTTAAACTGGATCATGCTTGGACATTGCTTGAGTCCCACACCCAATCTGTTCCACAACCTCACTCCACAAACTGAAAGACAAAAACTTTTTAATGTTGTTCGTGCCCGCTGATGTTTTAAATTGAACTCCCCCCTCAGATTATAACCCCCAACTCAAAAAACTATTTTTGAATGTTGCTAGGAAGTAGATTGTTTTTTGCTTTGTACATCATTTGTGCTGTTTGGAAATGAACCAGATCAGTAAATTTTAATGTTTTTGATTTTAAGAATAGTGAATTTGTGTGGTCTCTATACCCAGTATTATGAATTATTCTTATGGCTCTTTTCTGTAGTATGGATAGAGATTGTATTGTACATTTATAAGTATTGCCCCAAACCTCTGCACAGTATTGTAGATATGGTGAAATCAGTGAACAGTAGAGAATGTGGAGTGATTTGTGGTCCAGAATTTGTTTAGCTTTGCTCAGAACTGAAATGCTTCTTGACAGTTTGCTTTGTACATGTTTTATATGAGACTTCCAGTTTATTTTATCATCAATTGTTACCCCAAGAAACTTGATTTCATAAACCCTTTCAACGTCCACCCCAATCTATTTGTAACTTGTACTTGTGTATTCCTTATTGTAATTGCCAAATAACATGAATTTTGTTTTACTTAAGTTTAACGATAATTTGTTTCTGTCAAACCACATTTTCAGTTTGCACATTTCAGTGTTGATCCTCCCCAGTAGTTCATTTAAATCCCCCCCAGAACAAAAAATACTAGTGTCATCTGCAAATAATACTAATTTTAATGTTTCTGAAACTTTGCATATGTCATTTATGTAAAGTATAAATAGTTTTGGACCTAATACTGACCCCTGTGGGACACCACAAGCAATGTCCAAGCACGAAGATGAATGTTCCCCCAACTTCACAAATTGTTTTCTGTTACTTAAATAACTTCTCACCCAGTGCAAATACTAACCCCCTGATCCCGTATCGTTCAAGTTTATTGATTAATATGTTATTGATTTAATTGTATCAAAAGCTTTTTTGAGATCTATGAATATTCCAACTGAATGCAGTTTGTGATCTATAGCGTTTGTGATCTCCTCAATTGATTCTGTTAATGCCAGTGATGTAGAGCTGTTTGCTCTAAATCCGTATTGACTGTCAGAAAGTAATTTATGTTTGTTTATGAATTTGTCTAATCTGTTATTGAATAGTTTTTCTAGAATTTTGGAGAATTGTGGAAGTAAAGAAACTGGCCTGTAATTTGTGAAGTGGTGTCTATCCCCAGTTTTATACAGCGGCACAACTTTAGCTATTTTCATGTTGTTAGGAAATTTTAGGATTAAGCAATGCTGGATTTTATTATACAAAACAGTAAATGATTGGTTTACAGAATGTTTTCTAATAACTTTGAAATCTAAGCAGATAAATAACGAGCCGGATTATCTCAGGGCCTGTTTATTGTCTCTCTCTCTCTGTCTATTTTTAATTACACATCACGGCTTATGAAAGTGAGGTAAATGTTTCAAAGAAAGAACTTCAAAGGAATTAATTATGTGCAAATGCACATGAATAAATAAATATCAATGTTTGAGTGACCCAAAAGAGCCTAATATATCAGTATGAGGAGAATTTAAAGACTTTTTTTCTAATTCCAAAAGCGTTGTAGCCCAAACACCATAGCTCATTGCATCCAATATGTTTAATAGCTATGCGTCAGCTATTATGCCCGCGCTAGGTTGCAGGAATAGTCTTATCAGAAAGTGCATCAGGAAAATGTTCTGTGTTATTAGCAAGCGGTACAATGCAAGGCTAGTGCATTTTCTGAATGGGTGCCTGCTTTATGGAGAGACATTACATGACCTTGGGGCCTTGGAGAACACAGAGTGGCTATTTAAGTCGCCAGAGCTGCTGGTTATTGTGTTGTCGCTGATTTATATGATGCATTCAGAATCGGTCCGGGTATGATATACTGTTGGTTGGTGTACTAGGACAGACTCCTATGCAGTCTCATGCTAATGCTGCTGCTGACACATACTCACAAATTGTAGGTGATATATATTTTGACTCTTGTGGCTCTACAACATGTGGCACATATATTTAAACACGGTATGAACAATAAATAAAGTATGGATGGTTCAGCTCTCAGGCCTTCTATGCCCAACTGGTCTCTGGTGAGATCTTGTGTTTTATTTTGGCCTCATGCAAAGTTTTGATTTTGCTTTATGAAGACTTTTGGGTGTTGGAGATTTTCCTACCGAAGATACAGAGTTATTTTAGCATTTTATGGACCAGTGGATCCTAACCTTATTTCAGTACATAATCTTTAAAAACTTTAAGTCATGAGACAGAAATGATGCCTAATAATCATGAACCACCTTCTCTCAGGTGTGTGAATGATTAACACCAAATAGAATCCTATGGGAGCAATGTCGCCTCACACGAGAGATTAAAGGAAATTGTGCAAAGTAACTGCAGTCTACGCCTCAGTTAAAACACTTTTTTTATGCCTTTTAATCATCGTTTTACAATTCCAATTCAACATAATTCTCCTACATGTCATATCTCAGTATGCTAATTCTTCACTATCATTTACCCCTGGGTATGAATCACTTATGTACTTTAAACTATATACTCTATAAACTATTATTCAACTATACTATACTTGTTGTTTGTCATTCAGGATTTCCCACACAAATAACTACACTCACACACACCCATAGACACGCACACACACACACACACGCACAAACACACAACCGCACACATACAAACAGCCTTGTATTAAATGGAAAACAAGCATGCACATCTCACATTTAACCATAGCAGTGTGTGTGTGTGTGTGTGTGTGTGTGTGTGTGTGTGTGTGTGTGTGTGTGTGTGTGTGTGTGTGTGTGTGTGTGTGTGTGTGTGTGTGTGTGTGTGTGTGTGTGTGTGTGTGTGTTTTCTTTAAAGGGCTTGCCTACTGCCCTGACACCATGTTACTGGAGGTTTAAAGGGAAGAGATCTAACACCCTGTAGGTGTCGGAACAGATTCCCCCCCCATCCCTTAGGTATTTAAGTCACGGCTGTAAGATTAACACTGTGTTATCGTATAATTCCACCAGCACAACTCATGCTTCACAGCTTAAGTCTCCAACTAACGCCTTTTGAACCCGTCGCTAGACTTTTAAATTCTCGACTTGAATGAAATATAAACCCTGAATTTGGGGAGGGCCCTGGTGTTGCGGCTCAGCGTCTCTGTAGTGTGTGCACTCTGATGTTTGGAAGGGGCCACGCATGGGATTAGATAAACGGGTGGGAGGCCCCCGCTGATGTCCTGCAGTTTGCAATGGGCGTCCACTCATCTTCTGCCCTTTCCCTCCCCTTGCCCGAGCAGGGGGTCCTAGCCCCGGCTGTCACTCCCATACAGTGTGTGCAAATCGATTCAAAAAAACCTCCAGCCATATTCTCTTTCGTTTTTTTCCCTTTTCCTTTTTTTCTTCTGACACCGAGCGCAACGAGCAGATTCCTAAAGGTTAATTGGCCGAATAATTTGCCTGGGGGACTGTTAACTTAAACGAGCTAAAGGCACAAGACCGTCCGGGACACACAGCCCCTTCTTTTTGCTTTTGCATTTATTTCATTTTTATTGTTTTTGGCTGAACCCAGGAGTGAGTGTGGAGAGGTCTGGGCCAACGGCCGACAACAATGCGGGGGGATTGGCTTCAGGGACTCCGTCTGGGAGCAATTCCAGTCAGAAGCTGTTGCCCGTCAAAGTAATGCATGCACCGTTGAGGACGCTGAAGTGGATGCAGGGAGGAGACCCCCACTCGGTTCTTACCTGCCAGTTCCCCCCGGGAGAGAGACATTGAGACACAGAGAGAAAGAGTTATAGGGTCAGTGACAGTGTGCACACCAGATGCTCGCATTGAGGCAGGGGGATGGCCTGAACTCAGGAGAGAAAAGCTGTCCCAAACACATCCTGGGGAGCTCGGGGAGATGAGACGCAGACACTGCTAATGAGGCAGGGAGACGGTGGTGTTGCCGACTGACAAGATGGAGAAAGGGCAAGAGAGGAGCTAAAGAGCAAGAAATTGCACCGGGTGCCAGCCGTGGCGGGTGTCAAGTCTCTGGCTGTGTAGGCCAATCAGATTTAATCAAGGCAACTATCAAGAGGCCTTCCTGCCAGAGGAATCTGCCAGCCTTCACAACAACGCTTTCAAGAAGCGTAAGATATAGAGAAGCACAATCTCGCACAGCTTTTACTACAACAAAGAGGTATGGAAGGAATGCATATTAGTACCATCCAGGATCAAATTTCACTACTGATGTTAATTGTCCATGGCTGCTGTTGACCTGTGAAAGTGCAATGTACCGGTTAATTAAGGAATTTGCCCCAAGATACAGACGCTAGTGTGGACTAGATACCGTGTACTATAGACACTGCAGCCCAGTCTCACAAGGTTCCCCCTCTTTTTCATGTTTACAACTGAAATATTTAAATGCATCGTTGACAGATTCCTTCTTCTCTGGATATCTTTAGCACGGCTGTGAATCCCTCATCAACACCTTTGGGATCACTTATGAGACATGCTATAATAGTGTTTAACAGGCTGGGCAAACGGTCTCCTTATTCTTTGCTTCCAGTAAGTTTAAACATGATTAGACCTACTGGTTTCCTGCCATCACAGTATTGGGTTGGCTTTGTCTCTGCCCGAAAAAACATTTATCATTGCTTGTCCAGTTGCCCACTATGTGTAAGTTGGTTAGCCCACCCCCAGTCCTAAAATTGCACTGCTAGTAATTTCAAGGAACCTGGGGTTTCTATTTGCAGTGTATTGAACACAAGCATATATTGAAACAAAAAGCTCCTGCATAAAAGATGTGGGGGTTGCTGAAATGTACTAAAGGTGGGTTCTGCGAGTGAAGTGCTGCATGTTGCTTTGGTAACCACACTGAATGGGTCTACTTCTATATTATAATCACATTTTGATTGTTTTCTGTCAACGGGGAGTACTTCCAATTATTTTAATACTTGACAGGTTTGTGTGTTTTGTGTTAGGGTTACTCTGGAAGTTACAAAGTCCATTCATGTACTTTCCGGGCAAGTTCCGCGGCTAAACTGTGATGTAATCATTGAGGCAAGTCCTCTGATTGAAGTGCAAAACAAATCTTATTTTTTTGATTGTGTCTTTTTCTACCAAGCAGGGAGGGAGGGAGGGGGCGCCACAAGAACAAGCATTTCAACAACTAAAGTCCATAATTCAGCTCCCATCATGGATAGAAAGAAAAGTAACGAACGATCATGCAATCTTCACAGTGGAGACGTGGACCTGTGCTGACCCGTAATTGCCCCCCATGTACACACTTGGTGTGCTCTGTATGTAATTGCATCTATGACCATGGGGAATTGAAAGCCACCTCTTGAAGCTACTTCTAAGCCGGCAGCGAGACACTCAGGGATGCCATCGGGGGCATAAACTATCCCGACTGAAAATTACCTTTTGAAAATGAATTGAGTGCAGATGTTTCCGAAACCCTCTTGCTGGGTCTAATGCAGATGTGAAGCCATCACATGCCGGTTAATGCATATGTCTTTCGGAGACGGAGCGTTGTTTAAAATGACACTAGTAGTTGTGTAGTCAAGGGTAAGGAAAATTGTATAGTATAGATAAGGTATTGTTTCAACATTGGTCTTCTCTTGTCAATGTGTGCGTGGTGTGAAGCGTAGTAGCCCTGGAGAATGGAGTCGAGCACACAGTTTTCACAAGTCAATCACTTTTGTTTGCAGTGTGGTTGTACGTCGGTATAATATTGCTGAAATGGAGGTGTGATGGAGTGAGTGATGTCATGGGGTTGTGCTCTGTGTTTGCTGGCAAAGAGGAACTGGTAAACACAACGCATGTATTCTCTGGTTGAGTGTGTTGAATTGGGGCGTCAGCCCTGACCGTCTGTTTTTGTTAGCCTCATGCGGAAGAGGCTAACATGTAGTTCCTCTCACAGCCTGTAGGTGGTTGGAGAAGGTGGTAGCCACCGTTCTAAGACATCAGGAAGAAAAATCCTTTTAGGCTTGTATTACAAAGCCAATCATTTATTTCTATATATTGAGTCTGTATAAAGACCATCTTCATATTATGAATGATGGGTGATCCTGTTGGACAATTATATTTCAATAAAAAGTTATTTATGATTAAATATGTTCTTCCCGTAGACTATTGTCGGCCAGTCACGTCAAACCCTCGTATCCCAAAATACTGATCCCTTAAGGTGCTGGTGGTCAAAAAAATAATTCAATAACTTCATTGAAGGTAAATCTAAAGCCCAAAACGGTTGTGTGAAAACCAAACATAAGATTTTTGACGTATCAAAAATGTTTTTAGCCTAATTTACAGTCTAACCCTAACCCTATTCTGCTATTCATTGGGAGCGGGACTGATAGGCTTATGAATTAACCTGTTCTGTATTAGAACATCGAACATGTCATTAGATGACGCAGACTCCATTTCAGACACACAACCCTAGATGAGGTTATTGCATTCACAGTTTGGTGAGGCAAAGGTTATTCTATGAGTGTGTACTTCACAATGTCCAGAGAGTCAGGCTCACATTTAAATACAATAGCACAGGATTCAACCCAAAACAATACTGGCTCGGCCAAAGTGTTTTTCACCCTCCACATTAGCTACCTGGGATTGCCTATCGCTTTATGTTTTCCAAACATTTAGAGAGCAGATCTGAACAAGAGCAGATCTATGCTCTGGTCAAGAGGTTGTTTTGGATGTGGTATATATTACTAAAAGTCGATGTTTTAGCAACTCCAGTTGTGTGGGTGTAATTTTAATTTAAAACGGTATGTTTCTGTACATTGTCAGCATTTTTACTATCTCAAATGGACTCTCTTGAAGAAAATGTTGGACTAGGCAGAATTTAGGAACCCTAGCTATACATTTTGAAAGCGTATGGAGGTGTGATACATAATATAAAATATACAAATTGTTCATGAACTGAGCATCATCTAAGCCTTCACTGATAGATATGTGTGTGTATTTGTTTGGGTGTGTGATCTATAGAACACATGCACAAGGGAGGGGAGAGACGCATCTTTGGTTACGAGATAACCAAAGATGGACTCTCACATAAAAAAGAATACCAATGCATGCGCCACATATGGATGGCTACTATACTTGACTGCGGGGGGGGGGGAGGGAATACTGTGATGAAATGGAATGCAGTGTGCAGCGATGTGTGGGAGCTTTCACTGTTGGGTTATGAACCTCCAGGGGCTGTGATAATCCACCGCGCCCCGGCCCCCACGAAGACAATGAGCTGAGGCGTTCATGGCCAGTACATCTTGATAGGCTCCGGGAAAGTGGCAAATGAACGCCCTTGTCTTTCTTGTACTGTAGCAACAAGCTGTGCGTTGTACGAAAGACACACTAAAGACACGTTGTCATCCGTTTGTGTCGCACAACGTAATCAGATCGCGTGGTGCAGACGTTTCTAACAGCAGGGG
Organism: Melanogrammus aeglefinus; assembly: GCA_900291075.1. Taxonomy (NCBI): domain Eukaryota; kingdom Metazoa; phylum Chordata; class Actinopteri; order Gadiformes; family Gadidae; genus Melanogrammus; species Melanogrammus aeglefinus. The sequence continues at coordinate 267,303 of OLKM01000378.1, read as the reverse complement.
GCCCCTTGTACTTAATGATCGACTCTTGTGTGGATCCTGTGTGTGTTCGGCACATGTTTGTCCTGATTCGGATGGGACTGACTGACATTGCATTGGCGGCTCCGGTCATTCATAGCCAAAGATACAATCCACAATAGTGCAACGGTAAAATGGTGCAGAGGCGATTTATCCTATGGTACTGCACCAGATGTCATCCAGATTAGACCATACAGTACTGTAATACACCTTACCGCAACGTCTTATGATACCACACTGTACCATTGCATTTTGAATACGATTAACACACAATAAAGAAAGGTGAAGAAAAACATTAAAAATGTATAATGTTTTCAAACCGGTTTTTGTCTGAAGAGGTAGTATGGACAGAAAGATTTCTTTTGGTTTTTGGCCTCTGGTTCTGTGTGCTATAGCTGCGGCTCAAAGGGAGGGACAGTCCGCCAGGAATTCAAGTGAAACCTTGCAGTAGAAGTTGTGATGCCATTGAACATGGCAACCTCAAATGGATTGCCCTATGGGCTTTTTCTGACATCACTCTGAATATATTAATGTGTTGAATTTAGAAAAGGGGACTAGAGACAAACAAAACAAACCAGAAATAACGGGAAAGCGGGAAAGAAGAAAAACAACTTCTGGTCTTTTATCAGAACAGGGAGGTGATGTTTGTTGATTTCCTATCAACTTTAAAATGACTCTTTTCCAGCATTGGCAGATTAAAGTGACTTCTATCTGCTTGGCAGAGCCAGGTCCCTTCTTGCTATTCTCATTCTGTTTGCTGATGGTCAGTTGAAGAGCTCTTGTTTTTGCATAAACAATACAAAACCCTATAAGGACAGACCCTCCAGATAACCTCCAGCTGGGCCGCGGCAATCAAATGAGAGAGACTATGGCAGAACTTGCTGATAATTTCCAATTTAAAATCCATCGTTGATCTTCAATGTGAACCGTGGTTGATGCGTGTTTCCAATGGGTAACCCCTTTCCTGTGATTATATAGATGTCCGCAGAAGCCCAACATTAGACATGGATCATGTTGAGATTTGTGGCATTCCGACGTGATCCATTTCCCATTATCTGGTTGTTGTTGTTGTTGTTGTTGTTGTTGTTGTTGTTGTTACACATTTCATTTTCGAGGCATCACTATCCACAGTTTAGTTGAACAGGAGAGCACAAAGTGGTATATCTGATATATATCTGAGATGTGTTGAGTTGAGAACAAGTCCAAATAGCTCTGATCTAACCCGTCTGTTTCCTTGTTGCATTTAATCCCCCAGATAACTGCGATGGCCCACTGGTGTCCACGTTGCCTGACGTCTCTTTCCACAGCTCTTCCCAGTCCTCTGTGGGTAATGCGCCCAAGTTTGCAAAGCTGAACAGGCGAGAGGGTGAGTAACAGAGGGTGGGTGGTGGGTGGTGTGCCTCCTGTTTCCACACTCTTTTCATCCGGTATAAAGGGTATAAAATAATTCCATTTGTGAGGTCAATCAGATACAAATTGTTTGCCCGCTGTATTGAAAATAAAATTTGTTGTTTCACAAAGTAAGTTTTATCAAAAACAATGCAATGTCTGCTTTCAGGCTTTGTTGCTGAATAACATTTGCACTTGGAAGATAGTTGCAAGACGAAGCCAGTGTGATTGTACTTTTTGCTTGGTGCTTTTCCAACAAATCGGCACAAAGTACAACTATTGAGTGTGCCTGTCTATTACGCACACACAACTCAATCTGTTTAAAAAAATAACGTAATTGGTATTTGCCAATAACAATTACTTTTATACAGCTATCCACAGTTTTCCCTTCCTGAATCTATAAGTAAGTAATAAGTACTACATTTATAATCTTTAAATATATTCAATAAACCCATTCATTGATTCAAATCATCATCCAATAGTTTTGTGCTTTGACTAATCCGCGGATTGGATTTCATTGAAGTCGGCTGGTGTAAAATGTTATTTATAGGAGGAAAAAAATAACAAATATGTTAATAAAAACCGTGAGAGCCATTTGGATTGGAGAAAATGAACAAAGCATGCCACCCAGCCAAGTCCATTATCAAAGCTAATGTGTACCTTAATCTAAACAGCAAAAGTCACATTGTGTTTGTGCGCTAATTTTGACAGCTCCGGCAGTAATTCAAGGACAGAGGGGAGGTCAATGCTTGCTCTGGCTCTCAGCAAGTCATCAGTAGCAACAACACACAGCCCCTGACAGCCCCTCAGAAGGAGAAAATGTATACTCTGGGTTACAGTGTGTGACATGCTGTCACGATAGGAGTTATAGAACAAGCACATTGTAGATACAGCAGATAAAGCCCGTATTTTAAGGCACGCGTTGGTGTGCATACCGTGTGTACAGCAACCAGACAACCGTCTGGCTGTTAAACTGATAAACTGGATCTGTGTCCCACATAGATCATGGCTTCTCATGAATTTCCAAGGAATGGCAAAACTCTTTGTCCTTCAAAAGCTCCACCAAAGCCACCACCACCACCTTGAGCATGTGTAGTTTCTCTCCCGAATGACTCTCATAAATACTAAATAAGCCAAATGGATTTCAGAATATTAACAGCTATCTATATGAAGGCCGAATGGCATTCCTGTCCCTCGGGTGTCATTCTAAAATGGATAGATGGATCCCCAAACTAAGTAAACACCTTTGTGACTTCTTGGAAGTAAAACATTATTAGATTCCTCTCAGCTGGCCTGCTTTTCTGCACCAATGCCAGAATAAGAGCAACAGATCCCGGACAAAAATACCTAGAGATCTTTGGAGTCACGAGACTCCGGGAGAAAATGCCCCAGTAATACAAAGATTAGCCCTTAAAGGCGGCTGATCCCAGAGATGCAATAATTCATCTTCTGTGAAAACAGTGGCTGAAAAAAAAATCTAGGTTAGGGAAAAATGGCCATCCCCCTTGGAACACGGCCAACCCTGTATGCAGCCAAAGAAGAGAAAAGACTCTGGGCATGGTTTGTGATGCAAGAAAACCCCTGCATGTTTAACAGGAACATCATAAGCTAGTCAGGTCCACCCCTCCTGTTTCATGGACACGTTTCCCTCCGCCCGAATCCTCAACCTTCACCACAGCGACAGGAAGGCTTTTGGAGAAAGGGGCGGGGTTATTGAGTGGTCGGTTGGTAAACGCTGCATCCTCCGTGACCGAGACTCCGGCTTGATATTCCGCACTCATCTGCTCCCATGCTGGTGTCCTCCCCCCACCGCCACATCCCCAGCTCCCCATAGCCGCTGAGTAATGAACCTCCCTGGCTGAGTTGACCTGTTTCTTCAACCTGATAGCGGAGGAGACCCCCAGGGACAACACATCTTCATGAAACTCACGATGCCTCCCGTTATCCAACACACACTTTAATCACGACCCTGAATTTCCACCACATCATAACGGACCTGGCAGGCACAGAGGACAAGCCAAGACTGCGTGTCAGTGTCAGAGACTTAATAAAAAACACACAAAATAAAAAAAACTCTGCCGGACATAAATGTGGGAAAGAATTATTATTTTAACTACCGCCTTAAACCCGTGTTTTGCAGTGGACACCAACTGCCCCATTCTCCAAATTAAACCCATCATCTTTGGCCACATCGTTGGTGTTGTTAATTGATCTGGTGTTACTCTTAGACCCTCGTATTTTTCGGCTATCACCCATTTTATTTGTTCAAATAGGTTTTCCTTTTTAAATTGTATTCACACCATCTTCGGATGATGTTTAAAACGTTTTATTTTTGGACAACATGTGATATGTAGCTTTCATGTCTCCATAAATTATGCACTGTGTGATATTCTCATCATCTGGAGAAAACAGAATTGCTGACTATAAGCTAACACCTAAATGACAAAATGCATAATAGGAATTAATAGCAAGCTGTGTGTTTCACGATTCAATTAAAATAAGTCACAGTAATCTACAAAGCCATACCTCTTGTAAAGTCTTGTAAAACAATAGGATCAGGTCAGAATGAGCAAATATCATTTGTACACATTGTTGGCACAACAAACATAATTGGCTTGTTAGCTAAAAAAGATATAAACAAATATTTTCTCATATATAACTCACAAACATGATTTATATGTTATATATCTTTGTCTGTTAATAGGATATCTACGATGTTATCACGCCCTGAAGGGGGATGGAACATTTATATTAGTTTCCTTATGAAATGCCAGCGCATATTTTTTCCCAAACATGACGGAAATTATAATTAATCATTTTTACATTTACATTCAGGGCATTTAACAGACGCTTTTATCCAAAGCGACTTACATCGTTTAATACACACATTGACACTCCGACGGCAGATTCAACCCACCATGCAAGGCGACAGCCAGCTCGTCAGGAGCAGTTAGGGTTAAGTGTCATGCTCAGGCACACATCAACACTCAGCTAGGAGGAGCTGGGGATCGAACTAGCAACCTTTCGGTTACAAGACAACTGCTCTACCTCCTGAGCTCTCACATTTTCTACTGTCTAGTTACCGTGGTCATATCAATAACCTACATCCCTCCCGAGGGAGGCATGGGACATATTTCCCGTAATTTGCCATGTAATTGATTTGGGAAAAATTACTAATTGATGGCATCAAATAAATAATTTGTTTAACCAGCAAAAAAAAAATAGCTAGCCTTAAAACCTTTATCTCACGTCAATTGTTCCTTGCTGTTGCAATCAAGACACTTTAAAAACACTTTTGTGTGTGTGTGATATGACCCCTAGTATGTTATTAAATCCTCCTATAACGTGAATAAATAGCTACTATTGATCCATCTGAGTGGCTAGTTGAAAGTCCATTATCAAGTGTCATTTGCACTATGAGCAAACATTCAATCAATGCATTCAAAACAATTTCAACCTTGCATTTTTTCTACAGTCAGACATGCTCTCTATCCGTACGCAAGTGTGCATTTGTCATCTCAAAAGATTACACAATAGCTTAAATTCCCTACAATGGTTTTAATCAACATTCCTAGATGGCACAAAGGCACAGTTTCATTCAATATCGACAGGAGGAAAAACCTCAGGAGTCACTAGAAATCCAAATGTAAAGAAAGGAACACAGTTTGTTTTGGCACGGAATTAATGAATAAATGCGTGGGCATTCTGCGTCAATGTGTTTGACTGTATGTGTTCATTGCATTCCAATCTGTCAGACTGACTTTTCCATAGTGCGAACAGAGGATATTGAAAACGCAATCAAGAATAAAATAACAAGAACACTATTTTGAATGCAGAAACGTTTAGAACTCTTTTCACTTAGACATGATTGCCGTTGAAGTATGTTTATAACCATTCCTCAATCTCAAAAAGAAAGGTCAATTTCCCAATTTCTATTTAGCTCTGTTTCTCTGAAGATAAAGTTTGAAAGCAGTCCAATAAATCAATGGATCATGGCCGAGGTGTCCAATGGGTTTGCCACGGCTGCGGCTGTGATTGGAGAAGGAATAGACACTATAGAGTAACCTACAAAATTACTTTTCACTGTCAGTGTCTCTTCCACAGAGGGCTACAAATGCGGGCCTCCGCAAAGAGGTTTTCTGAACTAGTCCACAGTAACTGTTAATTTTGCCAGTTTAGACACAAGGGCTTGCCAATATTTGTCTTTAATTTATCGATTTAATAATCCACAATAGACAGCATAAATTCAAGTCTAATCAAATTTCCCATTGACACTCGGGGAGGAGAAACAAATATTGGGACTCTCTATTCCTCATTTTTATGTTGTGTGTTTGTGTTTTGTTTGTCAGCGCCAATGTATAAACGGTTCTTTCATCTCCGGCAGATCAACACGACACTACACTGAGAAAAACACAACACCACATGCAGCATTGCACTGATCCATATTCATCTGCTCTCTGCTAGCCATTCATCTCTCTCTCTCTCTCTCTCTCTCTCTCTCTCTCTCTCTCTCTCTCTCTCTCGCTCTCTACTCTCTCATCTCTCTCTCTCTCTCTCTCTCTCTCTCTCTCTCTCTCTCTCTCTCTCTCTCTCTCTCCTCTCTCTCTCTCTCTCTCTCTCTCTCTCTCTCTCTCTCTCTCTCTCTCTCTCCTCTCTCTCACTCTCTCTCACACTCACACACACACACACTGCTCACAACACTCACAATAGACAGCACACACACACACACACACATGTATACACACATGCACAAACACATACATTTACAAATCTACATAGACAAGCGCACACACACACATATCCCACCCACACATGCCGACACACTAGCACTTAAAATATTTCAGGTACACACACACACACACACACACACACACACACACACACACACACACACACACACACACACACACACACACACACACACACACACACACACACACACACACACACACACACACACACACGATCAAGCCGACCCATATATGCAGGTAAAATGGTGTGGCCGTCTACCATCTGTTCAAGGTCAAGCTCCCAGCCATATGGATATGTTCATGTCGGCTTGAAGCGGGCGAGCTCAGCCCATCTCCGTGAACCCTACCCTCCCATAACGATGACGCCGTCGTCGTTGTGTTCTCTGTTTCCTTTGTGTCTGGGTTCCGATAGCGGGGGGAGGCTGGTCTCCGATGCCGACAGAGAAGGAACCCTGGTTCCAGCTGGACCTCAGGGACAGGATGGAGGTGACGGCGGTGGCCACACAGGGGCGCTACGACAGCTCGGACTGGGTCAGCAGCTACATGCTCCTCTACAGCGACACAGGCCGGGCCTGGAAACAGTACCGGCAGGAGGACGGCGTCGGGGTGAGTCCTGCCTCAGTGCGGAGAGGGGGGCTTCGATCGCTCAGTGCTGCCAGGCGCTACTACTGCTGCTGCAGTCTTTTTGGGTCAATAAAGCTGGGTTTCTCTCGAGGTGCAGTGCAGACGAAGAGCAAGCATAGCGAGAGGTGTGTACAGTCTTTGGAGAACATGGGAAAATCAGGTCCCATGAGATGTAATGTTCTCCAAACAAGTGCATTGCTTTCTTCAATCTAGGTAAAACAAACAGAAAAAAGATGGACATAAACAAATAAATATGTGCTTTGCTATTGATGGGAGATTGACCTGAAGACATAGAGGGAAAGTCTATTGGGTTGGCGTCAAGAATCAATGTTAGATATTCACATTGATCATTTTATGATTTTATCTTTATATTTTTGCCATGGAAAAATACAAAATTGCAGCTATCCATGTACACCTATATGACTAGGGTGGGAAAAGAACACTACATTGTGACGTATTGCACTATAGCTAACATCAGAATCATAACCGAAAACCATTCAGACATTAAAAGCTATGCTCTGGTTATTAAACCGGTATCAATTGAAGAGAATATTCTTCCTTCCTTTATATTTTCACCTTGTTTGATTGAAAGTGAACAAATCCTACTGCCTCAAACCTATCTTTTATAACACTTCACATCGAGACTGCCGACATCCACTGCACCCTTCTCTTCCACAATAGCGGCATGTCACTGTACTGTGTCCACCATTCTTATCTTGCCACTGGCTTGTCACTCAGTGGCAGTTAAACTTTGAATACTCTCAGTACAAAGTGCTGCACTCTATTACTCTCTTCCTACTTCGCTCAGATGCCTTGAGCATCCGTCACGTTCAAGGACGTTGTGTTGCCATGCTGCCCAGATAAACTGCTTCTCTCGATTTGTATTTTGCGTTTGCATATTGGTTTTTAAGCTTTCTTTAGAGAGCAGTGTTTTTAAAATGTGATTCAAGGAATAGATATGCATACAGCAACATTTACATCTATACAAATACACATACAGTATATACACATGTACAAATATATACCCACACTAGTACATACATACACACATACATGTAAAATGCTGCATTTCTATATATGAAATATGATCCATGTTAGCTAAATGTCAAACATAGAAAGCTATTACACAGCTGACATATGGCCATGGTGGAATTATATAAGACACTGGACAAATCTTGGTCTTGGTACCAAGAAAGACCAAGTATCTTTATTAAAGTTATTTAAAACTCCTCTGGAGATGTCCCCTGTCCTTCATCAGAAGCGGGGAATGCTATTCCGATTCAATCTATCGTGCCATGCTGGTTTCAGAGGGTGCGTCCCAGCGTCATTCTCATTGAAAGCAGTAAGTGAGTCTTTTGAAGTCGGCATGAGATACTTTTTCCTTCATTTTTTTTCTTCATCTTCGAAGTCAAAAGCAAGGGAAATAGAGAGAGAGGAGAGAAGGGAAAGAATATATTCATTGTCCATTGACATGCCGCTGGTAATTTTAAAGTGCCTGGATCAAAGAATGGGACAGGGCAGAGCAGCTGTGGTCAGGGTTTCACCTGCATACCAATGGGGCAGTGACAGGTCCTCAAAGAAAACACTTTCATTCCACTATTCTGCATTGTAGTTGGCTTTTCTTGTTTGTTGTGTATCATACAGCATGCAATAAGCCTCTTATATTTGCAAGGGGATGAAGGGAGTCTCGGGTGGAGGCGGAGGGGGGAGATGGGGTGAGTTCTGATGGAGCAGATGTCACATGCAGATCATTTTACCTCCTGCTGACCTCGTGACCGGTAGACATCCCATTCTTCCTATCTTCTTCTGCGGTGGCGATATTACAGAGGGGCTGGGGCGGGCCCACCGCTGATCAATATGGAGTCTATTTCAATTGAAAGACGGCCAAAGGCTTTGAGGATTGCTTTCTCCGTCAGACACCGACAGACAATCGGAACCTCAAACTGATTTGAAAAATAAAACAAAAGAAGAATAGTGGATCTTTAATTGGAGGTTAATCGTCTATTTAGATTCATCAATTTCTGCTCTGTGTCCTAGCATCAGAGCCCTATTACTTTGAAGAACATGTTGAGGTATTGAGAGTGGAAAAAAGCTTCCGTTCTCTATATATTCCAGCCTTTTAATCTACTTTGAACAACAAAACAGTCTGAACACAGCAAAGTAAACCTTTCTTGTAGACCATGTTACGGTCGGAATCCTATGAATTCTAAATTGGCAAGGGCCCATTTGTACAAGATCTATTGTTTGATCCCTTGGCTGTTTGGGCTAAATTAAAAGTACCTTGTTGGGATATAGGAAGATGTGTGACACGAATATCAAGGGACATTTGCATTTACTGGGGAATTAGATTAAAGGTCAAATACATTTAGCATACATTTCTTTCCTTTGAAAACCATCTCGGTGTGAGATGCTGCTCCAGATAAATGAACGAGATCCCTGAATGTTTCTTGTCCCAGGTGCTATTCTGTCTTTTCCCCCTCATTGGACAGAGTAAATAATATATCCTCCCCCCCCTCTGATGTGCAACTGTAGCGGAATGGAAACAAGCAGTAGAAGAAAGAAGCGCTTATATTGCCCCATGGGAGAGCTTTTTCCATCCTTGCCTCTGCGCTAGGCCCCGTCGGTTGCCATGGCACTCAGGTGCGTTCGATCTTTGACACATTACGAGCCCGCCTCAGCCCAGGGGGTCCATCTGGCCCGAGGGGACCACGCCAGAGCAACATCAAATATCAAAAAAGAAAAAAAAATATATTTTTTTAGATTTATCCAGCAGAACCCTCCACCCACTACCTCCCTTCTGCTTAAGCTTGTCTTGGTATATCAACGATGGGTATGATTTCTTCTCATATATGGTGATAATCATCCTCCTCTGTCCACCTTCAGGTATTCTTTGAAAATAGCTTTGACTCATGCGCTTGACTGTATTTGTGTTTGTGCTTTAACCCCAAATTGGGTCTATGTTGTGCATTATGTGAGGGTAGGATCCACAAACCCCAGGGCTCTTAGATTTCCATGACACACACACACACACACACACACACACACACACACACACACACACACACACACACACACACACACACACACACACACACACACACACACACACACACACACACACACACACACACACACACACACACACACACACACACACACACACACACACACACACACACACTCTAAGTATCCACATGCGAGCGCGTTCTAACGCACACGTTTACAAGTACGCGGTGAGCCGACTGAAGTCACAGGAGTATACTGCTCATCCCAGAAGCGTCATCCAAAGAACGTCATTCAGTAATACACAGGGAAGGCAGTCCCTCAGCCCCTAGACCCTCAACGCTGCATGCAGGAACGGAAACAACATCCGCGCTGTGGGATCAGGGGCTGTTTACAGGCCTGATGACCCCCCCCCCCTCCCCCCCGCCAAGCCGGCCCATGGGGAGGTCTCTGCTTTGAATCCGGCGGTAATTGGGAGGGTCTTTTGAGGAACATCCCCCCCCCGCCCCAACCCCCCGATAACAAGGCTGACTTTGGGAGAGGACTCGTCTCTTCTTTGATTTTCAAATAGAGTAAGCGTATTATACAAAAAAACATATGGTTTTCAAGGTGTAAATTGTGTGTCCCTTTGATATTTATGTATGTAGTATGTATGTCATGTAAATCATATGGGACGACATTGACATAATTGCATGATTTACAGCAGTGTGCAGTGTAACTCTTTATGTACATCTCCAGAGGATTTTAAAACAAGATACTAATGACTATGGGCGAATTAAAAATATAATTTGCTTTTCCACACCAGGCAAGCGGAAATGAAGTAAATGAAAGAAATATGAGGATATTTCACTATGAAAGGCTACCGCACCGCACAATTTAAAATGTGTGGTGTGTGTGTGTGTGTGTGTGTGTGTGTGTGTGTGTGTGTGTGTGTGTGTGTGTGTGTGTGTGTGTGTGTGTGTGTGTGTGTGTGTGTGTCTGTGTGTGTGTGTGTGTCTGTGTGTGTGTGTGTGTTTTAGGCAATCAACAGTCTCTCTAAAGGGATACATCATTCATGCAGTGGAAGGAGATTTGGCATTGCTTATCACACTGAAGTTATGGAAATCCAAGCACACATTTCGATCTATCACACTCGATTATCATCAGTTATATGAGGCAACGTTATCGACATCAAAGTTGCATTGCACTTTGCCTCAGCCACCTTTCAAGGTGCACTTAAGATATGTGAAGATAGCAAATGCATTAGGGAAGGTTTTTAATACACCTTTACCATAGATATCCGCCTTTCCCTCTGCCGTTCTGAATCTCTCTCTCTCTCTCTCTCTCTCTCTCTCTCTCTCTCTCTCTCTCTCTCTCTCTCTCTCTCTCTCTCTCTCTCTCTCTCTCTCTCTCTCTCTGTCTCTCTCTCTCTCTCTCTCTCTCTCTCTCTCTCTCTCTCTCTCTCTCTCTCTCTTCCTGTCGCTCCATCAGCAACGCAACACAATGCAGTTTACAAAGTGAAATAGTCCATTTAGGTAAGAAAGTTGGCTGTTCTTTAAGTTTATATCAACGACGGCAACATCGATGTTGTCAGAAAGATTGCTCTGTCTGAAGTGTGTCTGATGCAGGAAATTGATTCAGTTTAAGCACTTCAAAGACTTTGAAGGTGTTTGATCAAACTTGCTGGTCGACAAGATTACAGATATAGCAAAAGTTTAGTTCATGAAAGCCATGTCTAACTGTGTGCAGCTGGACATTTCAAATGCACACATTCTTGGTAATTTGGGCTTGAGTATTGCTTTAATATGGTTGATAGGTTATTCAATTCTAAAATCAGAAGGTATCACAGCTGCAAATATCGAAAACAACGTGAAGCCTGACTGTAACAACCCTGAAGAGATTTTGATAATGTGTTTTTGAACCAAGGAAGCAATCATTGGGCGAAAATAGGTGGGGAGAGACCTGCCTCCGACAATTGCGCATTTTTCCTGCGGCTTGTAGAATGGCTTTCAGTGAAGATCCAACAGTGAATGCTCAGTGGTGACGAGGTTAAAGAGCAGTATCGACGCATGGTTGCCGAGCTACAGCCACTCACTATTTTCCTGGTCCTTGGATACTAGGTGTAGTATTTTTTGAATAAGGTTTAAAGGGTAGAATATTTCTCTAAGAGTGCTTGACCACTGCCCCAACAAACACCAACCATCGCCAACAATCATCTGGCCGTCAGGCCACACCTGTTGATGGTTTTGGGGGCTGTGCTTGTTGTGTCGTCTAATGTTTTCGCTTGGCAAACATGTTGAATCAGGGTTGGCCATCTTTGGCTTATACTTCATAGTTGGATGTTGGTGTTTGTGGGGTAGCGTCCTTTAGACTTTCATGGAAAAACATTTTGTATATGAAGGACACAATAGAAAAACTCTCTATAGTAGTAATATCAGCTAGGTATTTTAATAAATATGAATACGGTTGCGATGTTTTTCCCTTTTCCTAGCGTTTCGTTATCCCGATTTACGGCAGTGTCTTTTTTTTTAACTTTGCACGGTCGTGGATTGGCTGAAACGTGTCCGGTCCACTCACTATAATTACAGGCGTCTCGCTACATATATGTTTGTCCTTCAATTTGATTGACAACCACTCATCCGATCATCTTCCCACATTGCAGGTGCATTGCTGAGGACACCAAGGAAGTGCAGTGTGGAGTATGAAGTTGTTTTGATGAGCGGTTCTTTAGAAAGCGCCAAGTGGCAATACCAGAGTCCAGGCCACTAGACCCTTCTGATCGGGCCCGTATCAAACGGGCACTGCACTTTTACATTCAATAACAGTGAAATCCTGTAGGCTGTTGCGTGAATCCAAAGGCGACAATGTCTAGCATCCAATGTGTATGTATGTATGCCTGTAAGAAAGAGGTATTGAACCCCCAACTCACATGTGGGACGGGACGCAACCAAGGAGTCAGTTGGCCAAAAAGCTGACCTGCTTGTTAAGCTAATGGAGCATATGTACAAAAAAAAGGTATGACACTAGAAATAGTACAGTTGCGAATCCATTTTCCGTCATCCAGCGATCAGTGACTCAAATGTCAAGGCAATTATGCACGTCTATTTTGCTTTACTTTTGTACCACCACACTCAACCTCCCCCTGTTTCACCCGCTAGCGAGAGGCACAGAGTGAATTAATAAGGCCAGCTAAACTCTCGCTGCTCCACCAATGCGGCAATCTTTCTCCAAATTCACTTTCATGTTATTTTCATTCAAGTGGCTACTTCGTGCTGTACAAGCTCTTGCCGATTCACTGCTGCCTTTTTATTACATTTGTTGCAACTTCGTCGCTGGAACATAGCTCCTTGCCGATTCACTGCTGCCTTTTTATTACATTTGTTTGCAATTTTCTTCGATGGAAACTTTCCTCAACCAATGGAGGGATATATGTATTCAGGCCGTCTCGCCATGCTACAGTGTATAGATTATTCTGTCTGGGTCAACGATAGATCCAACATAAATAATCTGATGGAGAGTCTGAATGTTTCATTTGCTTAGGCCTACTTATTTACAATTAAAAAAAGTTGAAGGGCCTTGTTATACAGTATACAGTGTATTGATCTTATTTAACGTTAAGGGACAATGATGCTTTACTAAAGAAAAGGAAATAATGTTCCAATTCCGAACACACACTCACCGTGTGTTTTGCTCATTCTCTGTCTCCGTTGTTGTTGCTTTCTCTTCCTCTCTCTCAATCTCTTTATTTCTCTCTCTTTCCTCTCTCTTTATCTCTCTCTCTGGTCTCCCTCTCTCTCGGTCTCTCTCTCGGTCTCTCTCTCTCGGTCTCT